>CM062812.1:791736725-792221725 GCA_031772625.1 Pinus tabuliformis
GGCCCAAACCAGTGCCACCAACAGCGCAGAACCATAAAAGGTCAGTTTGATACCAAACCAGTCTCTTTTCGCGAAACCAACTGGGTTCAATATAGAGTTAGCTGATTTCGTACAATGTGAATAAGGACCAATGTTGCACAACTCTTACTCGTATGCAGGTCATATGCGGTTCTTCACGGGTTCAATGCAGGTAGCAGGGTTTTAAGCAGGTTTTGGCGAGTACGGGTAGAAACCGCGGGTTCTATGCATGTGATCTGTCTCACTATAAAACTTGTCAAGACCTGCGGGTGCTTGTGGGTCTTATAAAAGTCGTGCTACACTGATAAGGACCCTCATAATCCAAATTTAGAAAAAATAAATTATGAGTGTTGCAGCCTAATATTGAAACCCTAGGACCCTAATAATGCTATGTAATTAATGATAATGTTAATTTCTTAAAGTAAAAGGATGAAAATGAAATATAAAAGATAATGTTTCATTTTCATCCCTTTACTTGAATTTTTAGCATTACTATTAATTGTTTCAAGATATTTGAGACTGGTTCCAACATCATTGGATTTCATATGGAGTGGGGGGTTGCAATGTTTCCTTTGGATTTTGTCATGTATGAGGGTTTGGAATTAAGCATTTAATCAAGACCACCAGGCACTCTATGTACCTCGATGTTGGTGGCATTGATTGTTGAACGCCTCTATCATGACCTTAATTAAAATGTACCCTTCACTTGAACAAAACCTCAATTTGACATGTTAAGATTTTTCTTATTTTAATGCTTAGAGGGTGATATTGATGATGAGGATCCTAATATAGGCAATGCTTTTGATGATATGTAGGTATTTGTTGTAGCATGATTTTGTTGGACTCTAGAGGCCATCTAGAGCCTTTTTGTTGATGTATTTTTAGTTCATAGATGGATTGCACTTGATGTTGTTTTGGTTATATGCACCCTTGCTATATATATGAGAAACTTCACATATTTGTGTATAATGGTTTGGATTCACACGCGCACACACAATACACCACCAAATTGAATCCATATGAATCCAAACCATTATACACAAATATGGTGTCCTTCTTACAATACACCACCAAATTGAATCCATATGAATCCAAACCATTATACACAAATATGGTGTCCTTCTTACAATACACCACCAAATCAATAGGTACAAAATTATTCAAATTTTAGCATTTGTTTAGTGAGACAAAAAGACACACCGTTAATTGCACTTTTTGGCAAAGCCTTCTATAGTGCACTCACCACCATGCTGCAAACCAAAATGACATGCAACAACTTGATGTTGCTGAGGTTTATTGTATCATTTTACTTTAACAATTAATCTGATAAGCCATCTTTGCCTTTCACTCATGCCTACAATTGACCCCTCTTGTTGAGGCTTACAAACAATTTAATAGCTTCAATATTGCATACCTGGGGACTTTATGAAGAGGATTGTCTTGGATAAAGTGTTGTCATTGATGTCAATATACCTAGAAACCATAACCCTTACACTGAATCCTAAATCTTAACCCTTACCCTTAATCCTAAATCCTAACCCTAGTCCTCATTACCTACAAATAATCCTTATTTACTTGACCCTAATTCCTAAGTTTCATAATCCCTATTTACTTGACACAAAAATAATAATAATAATAATAATAATAATAATAAAAAGGAGACTTAATTTCCTATTCCTATTTATTCTTATTCCTATCTCTCTATATCCTATACAAAAATCCTCTTCCTATTCAAATAATAATAATACACAAATATGCAAAGTTTCTCATATATATAACAAGGGTGCATATAACCAAAATAGCATATATATATTAAAAATTTGTATGTTTATGTAGTTTTTGGTTGATTTTTTTTTTTTCATTTTATTTGACTTGGTTCTTGGCTTTGGGGTCGATCAAATCGACTCTGATAACGTTGCAAGGGCAAGATATTCCCTAGGGCTCAAGGACGTACAATAACAAGGCTCAAAACCATTAACTTATGCTCCATATGAGCTCAACATGTCATTTGTAGGACTTGAAATTGGGTGCGGAGGATAACAATCGTTCATCCCAACCACCTGAGAAAAACCTAGTTGACTTCAAAATTTAAAAACATGTTCATAACAATGTCAACACAAGGAATGTTTATTCTGGCCGTCTTTGATGTTTGAAAAGGCTTGTGAATATGTTAAACGCTGAAAAAGCTTGTGAAGTTGTAATAGTACGAAGTTGGCTAACATTGTATATTTTAAATTTTGTTATGGAAAAATATTTATAATGAGGTTTTACTGGGATGTGATAATTTTAATAAATTGCACCATTATTTCCTTACAATTTTAGGAGTTCATATGATAATAGTTTATTGCATTCTAGGTCCTTCTAAGCTTGTTCTAATTTGAGTTTGTACAATTTGAGAGATTTCTGGTGTCCTCTTACAATGCACCACCAAATCAATAGGTGCAAAAGTTTGCAAATTTTAGCATTTGTTCATTGAGACAAAAGACACACCGCTAATTGCACTTTATGGTAAAGCCTTTAAGTGCACTCACCACCACACCGCAAACCAAAATGACATGCAACAACTTGATGTTGCTAAGTTTTATTGTATCATTCTACTTTAACAGTTACTCTGATAAGCCATCTTTGCCTTTCACTCATGCCTACAATTAACCGCTCTTGTTGAGGCTTGCAAACAATTTAATAGCTTCAATATTGCATACCTGGGGAATTTATCAAGAGGATTGTGTTGGATAAAGAGTTGTCATTAAATGTCAATATACCGAGAAACCCTAACCCTTACCCTTAATCCTAAATCCTAACCCTAGTCCTCATTCCCTACAAATAATCCCTATTTACTTTACCATAATTCCTAAATTTCATAATCCCTATTTACTTGACACAATAATAATAATAATAAAAAGGAGAACTAATTTCCTATTCCTATTTATTCTTATTCCTATCTCTCTACATCCTATACAAAAATCCTTTTTTTTTTGTAAGCTTGGTAGTACTTTTGCTATTTATATTAATTGGCCAAAATCAAGTTTTTCATTTGTTTTGGGTGGCCTCAACTTGCCCGAAGGAAACCAGGTGGGCCACCTGTTAGCATTAAAAGCTGTCCAAAATTTGTATAAGTCTTTCTTATCAGCCTAACAACATTATCTATACTATCTATACTGCAATTCAAATTTAAAAAGTAAAAGCTATTCGTCATGGAAAATAAACAAAATGTATCTGGATCACTATTTTACTCCTCATTCGAGGATATCACGGGGGTTGGGGCTTTGGCACTGGAACCCAACATCTCGCTCCTCTTCATATCCTGCAGAGTTTGTTCAATTCTCCCCAATGCTAAGTTATTTCGATAAGTTTGGATCTGGACTGCCGCTATCTCCCTGAGTAGCTCTGCTCTGATGGGATCTTTCTCCTTGGTGTCCTCTTGTGCCTCCGAGCCTTTGTTTGCTGCCTGTTCTTTATTGAGAGTCATGGCCCGGGTGACCACATTCTTCATGACCCAATATTGCTGGATTGTTTGTCTGAAGAGTGTGTGCAGTTCGCGGGAGTTGCTTGGGTCATGAACCATGTACTCCCATTCTTCCATGGGAATGTCCTGGTTTTTTAAGTTGTCATTTAATTCTCTCTTCCAACCATCTATTTGGGCTCTGACCTCAGGTGGGTTCCCTACCATGTATGCATCAATGAGGGTCTTCATGTGCTCACATCCTGTCTTTCTCCCTCTCTTACTTTGCTCTCTGTTGGAGCTTCTCATCCTCTTTCCTTTCTTTTTGCCTGCATCTCTCTTGCCCTTCTTGGTCGCTTCTTTTCCATCTCTTCCCATGTTGTTTTCGTCCTCCACTCTGTACTGGATGCAGTTTATGGTGAAACCTATCACATAACCATAAAAAGTATCAGTATTCTGTTGGTTTAACACCCAATCAGTTTTCCAATTAACTGAGCCATGTTTGGTATCCCGCTCAAGACCAGACGACCTGAGATTTCTTGAGGTTCCTTTCAGCTTTCCCCCTGCCGTCTCATGGTTTTGCTTTTTGCTGACCCTCTCTTCTTTTTTCCTTGGGTTAGTCTCGCTCTGTCGTCCGTTGCCTAGATAGTTCAACAGAGACATCCTCACGGGACTGCCACTAGGGTAGTTTGTATTGCTGTTCTGGACCTCGTGGGGAAGCTTGACCATAGAGAGCCTATCCAGGGGGCTAGACAACAGGACCATGGCCCTGTTCTGTGCTACACCAGGTAATTTCCTTCCTTTCTCACTTTTCTCTATATTCTTTGTTCTAATTGACTCTTTGTTTTTCCTCTCAGTTTTACCCGAGGAATTCCTAGTAGGATTTGCAAGGATTGCGATATCTCGTGTTTCATCTCTTGAGGTCTCCATGGTGGATTCCTCTCTACTCCAGATGCTTGCAACATCTCCTCCGAGCCTTAGGCGCCACCTGGCCGGAGCGAGATTCCTCAGACCAGCATCCTTACCAGGTTCGCTCTTCTTTCCTCGGCTTGCTCCTTTCTCTCTGTGCGCCTTCTTCGGCGCTAGGGTTTTAATTCTTTCTTCACTCCTTAAGATATCTATACTCTTCACCCAGCCAGGGTTCCAGGAGTTCTTGGAATCGGCTCTTACAGAGTCCCTACCTAACCTGGGCACCTTCCCTAGTCCTATATAGTTTGGCATCCCTATTCTTTTGAGGTTTAGGGGCAGTAGAAAAACATACCGACTATCAGAGATGGCGCCGCTGCAATCCCCAGGCTGCGTCGTCGTTCCTCTACCACCTTTCTCCGCTTCTGCTCTCGTTCTCGCCTTTTGCATGTTTTATCCCCCTTCCCATTCTGTCCTTCCATGTATCTACCACATGTCTTTCACATTTACTCGCCGCTCTTTTCCCTAAGCCATCACCTAGTGATGAAGATCCTCCGTCCCTTCTCGCTCTACCTCTCATTAACTCCCTCTTGCTTCCGACTGCTCTTGCCACGCGTACTCCTTCATTGCCTTGCCACTTGCTAGCATCATTCTGCCCTCTCTCCCGTTGGCCCCCCTGCCATCCTAGCTGTCTTCCTTTCCCGGCTAAACCGACCATCTCTTGGGGCTTGCTCCTTCCCTGCCTTGTTTGTCCACTCGCCTTCCCACTATCCTATCCCTCCACTTCCCAAATTTATTCTTGTCCTTGCACTCGTGTGGATGGTGCCTACCATTTCCCGGTCCCATCTCTGCTGGCCCACCTCCTCTACGTTGCTACACCCTGATCGGGGATACAAAAATCCTCTTCTTATTCTCCTATTTGATGGCAAGAAAAAAACATGATAAAATTAAAAAATATATACTCCTATCTACAAGTCAGCTTTAGCTCTTTCAAAAGTTGGCTTATTAAACCAAAATTTACACTATATTTTGACGGTAAAGAACTCTCAAAATGCATCATCTGATCAATCAATACAGAGTTTGGTAAAGAGGAGGACAAGGTCACATCTCGTGAACTAAACAAAAGAAAAAGGAATATATCTTTTAGATTTTTTGGCGGACCAATAGGTGACTTTTTCTTGCGGACCTGAGGGTGGCTACTCATTGCAGACGTATTACAGATTGGTTGGTTGGTATTCGTTGTAGACTCATCACACACTTATCCATTGCAAACTCTTTCCTTTTGCGGACCTGTGGAAAATTCATGTTGTAGTCTTGAGGTATTTTGCGGACCTGTGGAAAATTCATGTTGCAGTCTCGAGGTATTTTGCGGACCTTTGGAAAATTCATGTTGCAGTCTTGAGGTATTTTGCAGACCTGTGGAGAATTCATATTGCAGACTTGAAGTCTATGCAGCCCTGTGGTGAAGTCTATTCAAACTTGTATGCAGGACCTATGGTGAAGTCTATTCGGGCTTGTATACAAACCTGTGGCGGAGTCTACGCAGACCTGTGAGGACCTATTCTTTTGGCATCTTTTAAGTCATCTCTGTGTCACTTCTTGAGGACCTGTAAATGCAAAAATTATAATCTGGTAACCAGACCTAAGGTAAATATTGTTTGGCCAGACTATGAAGAATTTTTTAAGACTTGGTTTGGAGTCTTGGAGAATTTGCTCAAGGTTGGAGCCTTGAAATATTTTGTACACAAGTTGGAGCTTGATTTTTTGGTCTTAGGATTGGTGTTCTAAAGGTTGGAGCCTTGAAACAATTTTTCTTTGTACAAGTTGGAGCTTGTAATTGTTGTAATGGAGGATTGGTGACCTCAACACTTGTTTATAAAATATATTTTATATCTGGTTCAAATTGTGATAAAATCTTAATTGGCATTAATAACAGTTGAAAGAAATACTGATTCATCCCCCCTCTCAGTATTTCCAACAATTTGTTTCAAAGCCAACTTCTTCATAATCAGCCTAACAACTGGAAGAAGGATTTTAAATCACAATGGCCAGTAAGGATGCAGGAAAGGTGCCTTAATTCGATGGAACAAATTTTGCTTTTTGGAAAGTTAGGATGAAGTTATATTTGATGTCTCTTGGACTAGAAGTATGGCAATCAATTCTTGACAGTTATAAAGTTCCACCTTCCCCACCAACAAATCAGAATGGAAGAAAGGTTTATATAGCAAATGCCGAAGCCCTAAATTCTATAACAAGTGGAATTTTTGATTCAGAATTTACAAAGGTTATGAACTGTGAGTTTGCTAAGGAAATGTGGGACAAGCTTGTTGCCTTTTATGATGGAGACACCAAAGTCAAGAAGGCAAAACTCCAAACTTTTAGAAGACAATTTGAAAGCCTAAAAATGAATGATGAAGAAGACATTGCAACTTATTTTCTCCGAGTAGATGAAGTTGTCAATTCACTCAAAGGTCTTGGTGAAAATGTTGAAGAAAAAATAATTGTCCAAAAGGTTTTAAGATCACTTCCAAAACGGTTTGATTCCAAAGTCAGTGCCATAGAAGAAATAAAGGACTTGGATACCCTATCAATGGATGAACTTCATGGAATTCTCATTGCATATGAAATGAGAAAAGGAATCTCAAATCCTAAAGAAGCCGCGTTCAAGGCCTCAAAAGCATCAAGAAAAAGGAAAAGTTGTAATTGTAGCAGTGATGATTCCGATGCTGAAACAAAACTAGCACAATTTGTGAAGAAACTAAGGAAAGGATCCAAACTCAAAGGTAAGTATCCTCTCATTTGTTTTAAGTGTGGTAGAATAGGACATTATGCTGCAAAGTGTCCTTTTAAGAATGACAGTGATGATGAAGATGAACACAAAAGGAAAATATTCAAGAAGAAAGGACCAAATAAAAAGAATTTCTTCTCCAAACAAGATGATTTCGATGAAGATGAATTCAAGATGATAAAGAAAAGTTCAACTAAAAAGACCTTCCTTCTCAAAAAGGATAGTGATGACTCTGATGAAGAAGATGACTATGCTGGAAGTAGTGAAGTATTATTCATGGCATTCACAAATGATGATGAATCTGAAGGAGAAGAAGAAGGAAATGTGGATGAATTACTGATTAGAGCTTTTGAAGAAAATGAAAAACTAAAAAAGGAGGTCATTTCTCTCAAAGCTGAAAAAGAAGAAGCAAAACAGAGAGAAGAAATTTGGAACAACAAACTAAAAGAAAAAGAAGACATGTGAGAAACTAGAAGCCAAAATTGTCTCTCTAAAGAAGGAATTGAATCAGACTAATAAGAGTTTGCAAAGCTCTCAAACACTTGATTTCATCCTTAATATTCAAAGACCTCATTATGATAAAACAGGGCATGGTTTCAAAAGTGAATCATCAAATTCAAAGGAGAATACTAATGAAAGAATTCAAAAAGGCTATGTTGATGTTCTTTGCAATTATCCAAAAGAAGAGAAGCTGCTTAATCCAAGACAAAGATCCACTTACAGCAATCCAAGGAATGACAAGAAGCCATCTCTAGAAAGAGTTGCTACATGAAAAAGCTACCCAAACAAGTATCAAACTATCTTTCTTGGTCATTGTTTTTACAGTAATTTTTTTTGTCATCACGCTAAGCATTGCAAGGCTTATAAGGATAATAGTTCAAGAAGATATAAGACCAGTTATCAAACTAAGTTGATTGGTTCAAGAGAACAAGGTCAGATCAAGACCTATAATCCTTTTGATCTTTTGTCTAAATATAGTCTAGAATGCTCCAAATGCAATAATTTAGGTAATGATGCGCAAAATTGTCCACTTATGTCAAAAGAGAAAGTTTAGAGAAGAAAGGAATCTACTACAGATAAATGTGGTCTAGATGTATGTGCACAAAGTAATGAAAATCAATGGTTTGTAGATTGCGGATGTTCGAGACACATGATAAGTGACCAAAAGAAGTTTATCTCGCTAAATAAAAAGGATGTAAATGTGTCTTTTGGAAGTGGATATGCTAAGATTGCTGGTAAAGGGACAATGACTCTCGTTAATGGCAAAGGCAAAGCACAAAATGCACTACTCGTTGAAGGGCTCAAGCACAATCTTCTAAGTGTTAGCCAAATTTGTGACCAAGGACATGATGTTATTTTTAATGCAAAGGATTGTGAGATAAGAAAATCTTCTTCAGGAAAACTTGTAGGAAAAGGGGTAAGAACACTAGATAACGTATATATTTTGAGTAAGATTCAGGAAAAAAATGCTACATGAGTCAAACAGATGAAAGCTGGTTATGGCACAAGCGATCGGGACATCTAAATTTTGACAATTTGGCTAAAATCAGCAAAACACATGATGTAAGAGACTTACCCAAAATTTCTAAACTTGAAAAGGTTATTTGTGGACCATGTCAACATGGCAAGCAAACAAGGATCAACTTGAAGATCAAGGAATAATCAACATCAAAGCCTTTGGAAATCATACATGCAGATTTATGTGGACCAACCAGAATTCCAGCTTTACAAGGTGAAAGGTATTTTGCTCTATTTATAGATGATTATACTAGAATGATGTGGGTATTTTTTATAAGATTTAAATAAGAGGGACTTGAATGTTTTAAAAATTTCAAAGCTCTTGTGGAAAATGAAAAAGAATAAAAAATCAAGTGTCTTAGAATAAATTGAGTTGGAGAGTTTACTTCAAAAGAATTCAATGAATTTTGTGAAACACATGGAATCAAAAGAGAACTTTTTATTGCTAGAACTCCTCAACAAAATGGAGTGGTTGAAAGAAGGAACAAAATTGTACAAGAAATGACAAGAACAATGTTGCTTGCAGCTGATTTGTAGGCCAAATTTTGGAAAGAAGCAGTTGGGACAACAATGTATACCTTGAATAGAGCTCAACTTCGAACAAATAGTGGCAAGACTCCATATGAATTATGGAAAGAAAGGTCTGCTTCAGTGAAATATTTCAAAATTTTTGGAAGTAAATGCTTTATGAAGATCAATGATAATTCACCAGGTAAGTTCGATTCTTGAGTTGATGAAGGAATATTTCTTGGATATTCTACAAGAAGCAAAGCGTACAAATGCTACAATAATTGGCTGCGGAAGGTAGTTGAAAGTATTGGTGTAAAGATTGACGAGGCGCTTTCAGAGAAAGAAGTTGAAATCCTTTAAGAAGATCCTATTCTTGGAGAATCTGAAGATGACTACAAAGGAAGGAAAAGATTAGGAAAGTCAAAAAGAACCATCTCAAACTCCGTCAAGAGTAAAATTCGTTGAAACACATCATACAAAAGAACAACTTATTGGTGATGTAGATGATGGAATACAAACCCGAAAAAGGATGACAAATACACCAAAAAAGAATGATGCTGCCGTACTATAAATGATAGAACCGGAGAATTTTGCCCACGCTAGTAAGGATCCGCATTGGATAAAAGCTATGGAAGAAGAAATGTATCAAATCGAAAAAAATGAAACATGGGAGCTAGTGCCTCATCCAAAGGATACAAATATTATTGGAACCAAGTGGGTGTTCAAAAACAAAATAAATGAAGATGGGCAGATCATCAGAAATAAAACAAGGTTGGTATGCAAAGGATACTCACAAGTTGAAGGAATTGAATTTGAAGATCCTGTACCTTGATTGGAAGCTCTAAGAATGTTCTTGGCATTTGCTTGTTCAAAAGGTTTCAAATTTTATCAAATGGACGTAAAATCGACATTTCTAAATGGTGACCTAAAAGAAGAAGTTTACATGGAACAACCGGAAGGGTTTGATCTAGCAGAAGGAAAATATTTTGTTTGTAAATTGAAGAAAGCCTTATATGGATTAAAACAAGCTCCTAGAGCATGGTATGCAAGATTAGATCATTATCTACAACAACAAGGTTGCAAAAAAGGAGTAGCTAGAAGCAATCTTTACATGAAGATAGATAAAGACAGTTTGCTAATCACACTTTTGTATGTTGATGACCTAATTTTTGCTAGTAACAATGATGAGATGAGTCATGAATTTTCCAAAAATATGTCAAAAGAATTTGAGATGTCGATGATTGGTGAGCTATCCTACTTGGACTTTAAGTAACTCAAACTAAAGCAGGCATATTCATATCACAAGCAAAATATCTTAGAGATATGCTCAAGCGATTTGGGATGGAAGAATGTGCTATTGTGAGCACACCTATGACTACAAATTGCAAACTAAATAAAGATGATGAATCCCCTTCGGTAGATGCAACTCTTTACAGATCAATGATTGGAGCCCTCCTATATTTGACAGCTTCACGACTAGATATTATGCAGGCATTAAGAATGGTGGAAAGATTCTAATCAACTCCCAAAGAATCCCATTTGATGGTAGTAAAAAGAATCCTTATATATCTGAAGGGTACTCACGATTTTGGCTTATGGTATCCTAAGAGTACAACACTTATCTTGACAGCATACACTAATGCAGATTGGGCAGGAAGCGTGGATGATCGAAAAAGTACTAGCGGAAATGCATTCTTTATGGGAAATTGTTTTGTATCTTGGCTTAGCAAAAATAAACCATCTATATCTCTTTCTACAACTGAAGTCGAATACATAGCTACTACAGATTATTGTACACAAATATTATGGATGAAGGAAGCCCTGAAAGATGTCAACATAGAAACTAATCAACCAATCACTATCTATTGTGACAACACTAGCGCCATCAGTCTTTCAAAAAATCCAGTGATGCATTCAAAGACAAAACATATCCCAATCAAATATCATTTCCTCCGAGAACAAGTTGCAGAACAAATGTTAGATTGGAATATGTCAATACAAAGGAACAAATTGCAGATATTTTCACAAAGCCCCTACCACGAGAAGCATTTGAATATCTTTGCCAAAAGATGGGGGTCATCTCTCTTGCATCCCATTAAAAACAACACATTGATAGGGGGAGCAACACCATGACAAGGGGAGCATAATATGAAGGATTTGCCATTGATGTAAAAGGGGGGGAAGACATCGAAAGAGGAAGAGTATTGCCATCAATGACAAAGGGGGAGGTTGTTGGATAAAGAGTTTCCTTTGATGTCAATATGCCTAGAAACCCTAACCCTTACCCTTAATCCTAAATCCTAACCCTAGTCCTCATTCCCTACAAATAATCCCTATTTAGTTGACCCTAATTCCTAAATTTCATTATCTCTATTTACTTGACACAATAATAATAATAATAAAAAGAAAGAGACCTAATTTCCTATTCCTATTTATTCTTATTTCTATCTCTCTATATCCTATACAAAAATCCGCTTCCTATTCTCCTATTCAATGGCCAAAAAAATGATAAAATTAAAAAATATATAGTCCTATCTACAAGTCAGCTTTAGCTCTTTCAAAAGTCGACTTATTAAACCAAGATATACACTATATATTGACAATAAAGAACTCTCAAAACGCATCATATGATAAATCAATACAAAGTTCGGTAGAAAGGAGGACAAATTTACATCTCGTGAACTAAACAAAAGAAAAAGGAATATATTTGAGATTTTTTTGCGAACTAGTAGGTGACTTTTTCTTGCAGACCTGAGGGAGGTTGCTCATTGTAGACATATTACAGATTGGTTGGTTGGTATTCGTTGTAGACTCATCACACACTTATCCATTGCAAACTCTTTCCTTTTGCAGACTTGTGGAAAATTCATGTTGTAGTCTTGAGGTATTTTGTGGACCTGTGGAGAATTCATATTGCAGACTCGAAGTCTATGCAGACTTGCGGTGAAGTCTATTCAAAGTTCAAACTTGTACGCGGACCTGAGGTGAAGTCTATTTGAACTATATGCGAACCTGTGGTCAAGTCTATTTAGACCTATGATGAAGTCTATTCAGACCTATGGTGAAGTCTATTTGGGCCTATATGCGGATGTGTGGTGAAGTCTTTTTGGACCTATGGTGAAGTCTATTCAGACCTATGGTGAAGTCTATTCGGGCCTGTATACGGACTTGTGGTGAAGTCTACGCAAACCTATGAGGAGCTATTTTATTGGTATCTTTACATCATCTCTGTGTCACTTCTTGAGGACTATTAAATGCAAAAAATGTAATTTGGTAACTAGACCTGAGGTAAATATTGTTTGGCCAGACTGAAGAAGTTTTTAAGACTTGGTTTGGATATGTGAAGAGTTTTTTGAATCTATAGTGAAAGCAATATTGAAAAAGTTTTTTGAAGCTCAATTGTTCTTGAAGGATTGGTGACCTCACCAAGATTGGAGTCTTGGAGAATTTGCTCAAGGTTGGAGCCTTGAAATATTTTGTACACAAGTTGGAGCTTGATCTTTTGGTCTTAGGATTGGTGTCCTCAAGTTTGGAGCCTTGAAACAATTTTTCTTTATACAAGTTGGAGCTTGTAACTGTTGTAAAGGAGGATTGGTGTCGTCAACACCTGTCAATACAAATTATTTTATTTTTGGTTCAATTTGTGATAAAATCTTAACTGGCATTAATAACAATTGAAAGAAATACTGAATTCACCTTCCCTTCTCAGTATTTCCAACATATTGAGTGCTTCCATAAACAAAATCCTCCATGAATTTCTTCCACTCTTTTTATTTATAAATTATCTCCTAATACTTGATAGTTTATAATGTAAATTATAGATGATGATAACTCATTGAACCTTGGTTTGGTTGTATGATAACTGAACAAATTAGAGGAAAGCAATGTGGGTGGTGACAATAGGCAAATAAAGCACCAAGGAAATGAGCATCAAGAAGATCCTCCCTTTATCCAAGACATTTCGAGGACAAAGATTACATCATCATCTTGAAGGAAGTATCAAAACCTTAGATCTTCCAAAGAAGGTCTCTTCATTTGAAACATTCATGGTAACCTTGCTCCATCATTATCTTAAGGAAAAGAGAGACCGAAGAGATCGGGACCTATTTTCTGGGCGTAGAGCATCCACCACAGAAATAGCATCGAATTACCATCAAGCTCTAGAGCCAAAATTTGGAGTCAAAATAAGTTAAGTTGCAAGCCGTGACCTTGAAGAAGAGGAAGTCTACCATCAAGATCTTTTGAAGATCAAAAGTTCATTACAAGGAGTGAGAGTCTGAATTATTTGTATTGTTACATGAAATCAAACCTTCATCAACCACATATATGAGATTTTGAGATCATATCACCCTACAAGTCATACATATGGTTGATCTCTATTAAGAATTCAAAATTGCTAAAAATTTGAAGTATAGAACAATCAATAAAATATAACAAAGAAAGCGAGTTTTCCCTTTTGGGTTTCTTGGGTAAACAAGCATGTCAATTTGTGTGCTTGTGTTTCTATTTCTTGATTATTTTTTGGTGCTTGTAAATTGTTAAGAAACTTTGTATCTTGGTGAAAGTGAATTTGGTTTCAGTTTTCAGTTGCCTTGTTTTCAGTAATTCATCTATAAGTAGTTGCAGAGTTTCAAGAGAAAATTAACATGGTATAAGAGCAAGAAATTAACATGGTATCAATTTAGCATAAAGACCAACACCAAATTGATCAATCAGTGAAGAGCGCAGTTCAAGCAGGAGGCTTGTGTTAGAGTTTTGAAGAGCAAGATGTCGTTCCATGGACTAAGGGAAGATCACTGTTTAGAGGGAGTCTCTAACTTTCTGCTCATGGAGGGAGCAGATCTCAGTGGTGCTGGAAGATAATGGGGTTCTAGTATTTGTGAAGAATCAAATAATCTGACCTCAAGATGCCCACCAGTTGATCTAGCATAACAAGAATGACACCAAGGCAAGGAGGATCATTCTTGAGGGGGTCAAATACCATATTATCTCTCATTTTGATGGGAAGATGACAACATATGAGATGTGGAAAGCCATCTTAGGTTTGTATCAACGTTCCAGTGATGCTAGGAAGCTTGCTTTGAAGGACACACTAAGAAATATCCACATGAGCAAAGGAGAGCCCATCATTACGTATCTTTCCAAGTTCACCCAGGTTTGAAATGAGCTAGTTGGAGTGGATGAGACTGTAGCAGACAATGACCTTGTGAGTCTTGCGCTACTGGGACTTCATAAGTCTTGGGAGAATTTCCAAGATGCAGTTAGTGGTAGAGAGAATACTCCCAGCTGGGAAAGGCTATGGAGTGACTGTGTCCAAGAAGAAATTCAAAAAAGGATGAGAGATAGAAGATCCATGGAGACAGAGGATAAGGAGAACTTTGCTCTGACAAGCAAAGGCAACAAGTCCAAGTGCAAGAAAAGCTAAAGAAAAGCCGAGGCCAGTCAGAAAGGCATGAAGAATAAATATCTAAATAAGATCAAATGCTTCCATTGCCACTAGTTCATGCACTATGCCACTAAGTGTCTGAATTAGATAGCCTACATTTAATTTTGCAGAATTTTTGGAGTAGATTTGAGGGCCAAAATCTCAGTTCACCTACAACAGTAGTGGTAGTGAATCACTGGGTCAGCAAAAAGGTTTTTGGTGCAGTCATTCAGTACTTGGGTATCACAATTCCAACTTGGGTTTTGCCTAGCTTGCTGTATCAAGCCCAGGTTCCTATTTCCATACTCATTGTACTCCATTTTGCTCAAAATAAATAAAATGGCCTAGAGTTTTGGTGCATTTCCTCTTGTGTTTTGATTTCCCGTGTATGAGTTGAATTTCCTAGTCATTTTTATAGTGCATGTTTTTGTTATTCAATTATATTGGCTGGAGCAGACAACTTGATCTAGGATTGCAGGGCAGATCGTCCAAGAAAGTCTGAGATGAAAGATATAGGGCTTATGCACTATTTCCTCGGGTTGGGGGTATGACAAGGTGATGGGGAAATCTTCTTGGGGCAAGGGAAGTACTACAAAGATCCTCAGGGGGTTTCATATGTAGGATTGCAGGCCCATGACCACGCCTTTAGTCACAAATCGGAGGAAGGTGGACGTTAGCAGAGCAGAGCGAATAGAGGCAGCTCATTGGTTCATTGATGTACCTAGTCAACACACGACCTGATATTTGTTTTGCAGTGAACCAATTTATGATAGATCCTACCAGAGTTCACTGGGTTGTTGCGAAGCATGTTTTGAGGTATCTCAGAGATACGACAAATTATGGATTATGGTACATATAGGTTGATGGAGTGAGGCTTGAGGGATTCACAAATGCAGATTGGGCAAGGAGCTCGACAAATTGGAAGAGTACTTCAGGTTGCATCTTCAACATTGGGTCAACAACTGTTTCCTGCTTCAACAAGAAGTAAAGATCTGTTGCACTCAGTTTAGCAGAGGTTGAGTACATGGTTTGCCAATTTGGCAGCGTGTGAAGCTATCTGGATGAGGAAGTTGCTACTGGGACTTATGCAATTTGGAGCTTTAGTTACGTGGACTCTTTTGCAATTTGAAGCATAGTGTTGGAGCTTCAGTTACGTGGACTCTTTTGCAATTTGACTACAAGACGAGGTGGTAGTTACAAGTTCAAATAGAATGAGTTGAGTCTTCTGTGTTGATTGGAGAGAGAACGTGGTAAGACTCCAGTGTTGATTGGAGAGAGAACGAGTAGAACTCTTAGTTAACTTGCAATCACAACTCGCAATTCTAAATTGAGCTAGGCCTCTTTGCATGCTCGAATTTTATCTATAAAGAGGAGGATGAAGGCGCAAGATCAATCATTGTTTGTGTGTGGAGTGCATATTCTTGAGGAGTCAAGTGCGCACAAATTTAGGAGGAGATTTGCGCTAGGAAATAGGCCCTCTTGTGCGCTAACAAATAGGAGTCTTGTGTGGTAGGAAATAGGAGAAAGTGCACAACGAAATAGGGGCTCCAATTCAGGAGAAAGTGCGCAACGAAATAGGGGCTCCAATGCACAAGGAAATAGGAGCAAGGATAAGGGATTCTTAGGGTAAGTCAAGGCTATTCTACAGGAGAACAATTGTGTTCTCAGAGACAAATTGCCTTGCAATAGATCTAATTGCTCAAGAACAATCAATAGAGGACCACAACAAAGAAAGCAAGTTTTCACTTTTGGGTTTCTTGGGTTAACAAGCGTGTCAATTTGTGTGCATGTGTTTTTATCTCTCCATTATTTTCCGTTGCTTATAAATTTTTAAGAAACTTTGTATCTTGGTGAAAGTAATTTTGGTTTCAGTTTTTAGTTGCCTTGTTTTTAGTAGTTCATATAAGTAGTTGCAAAGTTTCAAGAGAAAATTAACAATTTAATAAAATAAAAATAAATTAAATAAAAAATAAATAACTACATATGTGCATAAACTTTCCTAGACCCATCTTAAACCTAAATTTATCAAGAACCAAGAGGGATTACATTTCTTAATGTGTAATTTTTTTAATCGCTTAAAATAAATTAATACATGACATGGAATTATATGATTAAAAAATTATAAATTAAGAAATTTGATCCCTCTGGGTGCTTGATAGTTACAGGTTTAAGATGGATCTAAGTTGGTATTTACCATAGTCTTTTTCATAGGTGACATAGGGGAAGCTCATCTATCACTTTTTGGTGTATAGACCATGGAATAAGTGTTAAACTTACTGCTATTACAATTGGCCTATGCTCAATTAAGTGACTATATTTTTGTATATATGGTGATTTAATAGAAAGGTAAACACACCAAATAAATGAGATAAACTACTGACATATGAGAACAAAACTACAGTAGGAAATACATAATGAAATACCATAAACACAATATTTACCTTGGAGACTCCTAATGTGGCTAAAAGGTCCAACAAAATTAAGGAATTATACCTTTCTTCTTAATAATAGAGAGTATAATGCATAATATAGTGATTGGCAAGCCTATTTTGGACCTATGAGGCACTATAGTTTTGCCATAGTGCCCTATAGATCTCTGTTTCTCCTCTTTTTTGTGATATATCCACTCCTCTCAGTCATTGCCTTTTGTTGTGGAACATCAAATCACCACAATAAGAATTGAACCCTTTACTCCCTTTTTGCTAGGGTTTTAGAACTATTCCTTAGTCATTAGGGTTAGGCTGTTGAAATCTCTAGATTCTTCTAGAAGTTTGGTGATTCTATGCATTAATACATCCACATTGATTTGAATTATGGGGATTTATGGCTTCCAAATGTACCTATAAGAAGCAATTGAAGG
This sequence comes from Pinus tabuliformis, assembly GCA_031772625.1. Classification (NCBI taxonomy): domain Eukaryota; kingdom Viridiplantae; phylum Streptophyta; class Pinopsida; order Pinales; family Pinaceae; genus Pinus; species Pinus tabuliformis. The sequence goes on from CM062812.1 coordinate 791,754,193, forward strand.
CTACCTTGTCAAGGGCATAACTTTTGCATATAAATTCCGTTTGGATTGGTCATTTTACTTTCAAAGGATCAAAACCATGATGCTGTTATTACCACATCTTGATCTCCAAAAATTCCTTTTAAGGCCCTAAAACATAGGAATTTCAATTTTAGTTCATTAGTGTAGTTTTTAGAATTTGATCCATATTTTTGCTTTTCTTATTTTAGAGCGTTAAAAAAACGATACAACGACTATAAGGATCCATTTTGGATCACACATTCCCTTTTTGGGAGACTTTTTCTAAATGTTGTAGCTATGAATAAATAAGAAAAAAATATTTCCTTTGGAGTACCGCTTGTCCTTTGGTTATTAATTTCCTTCCATTCCCACATGCCAAAGTTCTTGACACCTAGGCATTTTGATCTTCTACTATACAATCATATCCTCTGGTAATTCTTCTTGTGCATTTGGTGCCAAATATTCTATGAAAGATAAGTATTGGACCTTTTTCATCATCAAGTAAGGAGAGATTGTAGAGTTATAGGTTGCATAGGAGTTCTATTGAGTTTTTCAACATTGTTGCCAAGAATGATTTCTCAGGGTCTTGGATTTTCTCCCCTTGATCATGAAAACCTTCATTATTCAAGTGCAACTAAACTTGGTCTCATACTTTGGAAGTCTTTTTGACCCTATGGTGATCATGTTTCTCTTTAGATTTCTTTACTCTTGAACTTGCTATTATATTTGCTTGATCCCATCATTCAACTTTTCTTTCTTTGTGCATCATTGGAGGCTATTGCGTCCCTTCCTTATGCCATCCATAAACAATATCCAATGGTGGCATTGGCAAATGTTCAAAATAGAATTCAAAAGGGGGTTTACTAGTGGAAATGTGGACAACCCTATTACATATGTTGGATATAAAAAAGATTCTCATTCGAGGTCAAAGGATGTTTTTTATTGTAGCCTCTCAAAAATTGAACCATACTCTTGTTTACCTCTATTTTCCCATTCGTATAGTGATGGAAGGTTAGAGATCTCTTCTCTTTGCTATTTAAATTCTCCCATAGTGAAGTCCAAAATGTACTTTTCCTAAGTTAAACTTAAGAAAGTGTTTATAACAATCACTTACTCGTCATGACAATAAGTAATCCAACGTCTTTTTCATGCTTGACACCTAGCTTATGTAGAAGCATTTGTTTGAGCTATTAACATCAACACTCCCTCCTAGCGAGGAAGGTATTCTAAACCACCTCCAACTTATATTTGTAGAAGACAAACTTCCCCTTCACCAGGGACTTGGTGAGAATATTCGTAATCTGCTCATTTGTGGATATGTACTGTAGCTTCACAAATCCCCTTTGGACCCTATCTCCAATGAAGTGGTATATGATCTCTATGTACTTGAACTTGTCATGAAACTCTAGATTCTTATAACACTTGATGCTACTTTGTGTAATGTCCTCTATGAATTGAGGACGAATAGGACTTATTAGCCTATCCATCCCTGTAGGCTATAGTTTTCCATAAAGGGGACAAAACCCCAAAATACCCATTGTTGGGCAAATTTTGGGTTAGTTGGGCGAAAAATCCGAAACTGGGGTTTTGAGTAAGGTTCACTAAATCAATTAAAAAAGATGAAACCCCTTAGAAAATCTATAAATAGAGGAGGCTTGAATTCCTTTCGGGGCATCAAGTGTGGATCATTTCATATGTTTTTGAGCATTAGCTCTAAGCGTTTTAAGACCCCTTTCTTCTTGTCAATTTCAGTGGTGAAATATTCCACCCTAGTTGACACAGTTTTTATTTCTCCTATTCTGTTATAGGCACAGGGAAATGATTTGGGAGAAAATGAATTATTTGATGTTTGTGGATTGCTCTTGAAGAAGCGAAGCTCACTATGAAGTAGTTTGAGGGTCTGAGGATCACCAGAGTCGGGGCTTAGTTTTCTTGAAGCGGGTTATAACTCCAATTGCCCAGGTCGGATGTAAAGGGTAGCTCAGTTCCGGTGAAGACAATCCAGGAGTTTTCTTAAAGACGAAATTACAAGCTCTCTCTTGAAGATTGGAACAATTTTAATTGTTGGATTCATGATAGGTAGTGAGTACAATTTGAGCACAAAAGGTTTTTAAGGGAATGCCGTGTGGTTAAAATAGACAGACAAAAGACTTTGAAGAAGCATGAGTCCGGGACATCTCTATGGCTAGGTCGATTTTTGAGTCTCTATATAGGTCCCGACCAGTTGATACATCTAGATGTAGAATTATTTCTTGTGGAACGTTGAATTGGTATTGTTTTTTTATTATGTTGAATTGGTATTGTTTTTTTGTTATGTTGATTTGGTGAACTGTCCAAATGTTTGTGAAGACTTTGGAAGTTGACTGAATATTGTGGAGTCAAATTGGAGTATTTGATATAGATGGTTAAATTGCATTATTGGTATTATTACAATATTATTAGTTAAAGCTGCAAAGATTTCGATTATACACAATACAAGAAAATTCAATGAAACCCTAGGAGACATCTAGGGCAAAAATTTCACTAGTATATTGCAATGGCATCAGAGCCCAAAGCATCATGCTAGATGTGAGTATATGAGCCTTGTATGCTTCCCATGGATACAAGCGACATCACAGTAACACGTAGAAAGAACACCCATTGTTCCACCATGGAGGAAAGGATAGGGCAAGATGACCTTAGCATCCTGCTACATGAATTAATCCAGGGTCAACAACAAATTTATTAAACAGTTGCATCAACAAAGGCAACAGATGCTTCAGGGTCAACGAGAGATAGCCCAAGTATTGGCTCAAGGACAACAACAACTTGCTCAACTAATGATTCACCTTATAGGGCAACAAAATGTTGCTGCCAACAACTGAACCACAACTGAAGGAAGTGGGAACCATAGTCTTGGACCGCCCAATACCCAAACGAATAGTGGAAGAAGAAGTCGATTGTTACTCCCACAATTCACAAATAATCAAGTACCAACAACCCAAGAAGCAGTTGAGCCAAATCAACTTCTTAATGAGTATGTTTGAGATTATGTAAGATTGGAGGAAAATACTTGAGCGACCATGACCTTCAACGAGTACAACTTCCGATACCAGAATAGACCTCGGGGGCAACCTAATGGAGAACTGGCACACAAGGTGAGTAAACTTCCTTTACCCTCATTTGATGGAGCATCTAAATGTACAAAAAGGGTGTTGAAGAATCTAGGGCAATTATAGATAATGAGATTCTTTTAGGCATGATAACTATTTGTGAAGTGTTTTTCAATTTTCTTATTCCAATCTTCACTTATTATTATTAGAGTGTATCTTTGTTAGTTCATCAAATAACTACCAAAACAAAGAGACAAGACCACAAGATGTTGGCATTCTGCCAGGGCCAAAACCTCTCCCTCTTGGAGAGGAAAACCCACACTAAATTCTTCTTATAGAGATTCCAATTGACGAATACCAAGACCGTGACCCTTGACCTACTAGGCCACTCCAAGACCAAGACACCAATCCTCTTCTTACTGCTGAGATCATCATCAACACTACTGCTTTACCTTGATCATTATTCTTGCACATTCACTGAGATGACGACTGTATCATATCTCCATCTTCACGTAGATCATTAGTGCACTCTTACTGAGATCATCATCACTGCTGCATTGAGATCATTACTACACTACTGATATCTTTATTGAGACACCATCAAGACCACAATTGCATATATGCTGGGATCATGACTGTATCTAGGAAGTAAGCCGAGATAGTGTATCATAGTGTGATCACAAAGATCCTTTTCATCACCAATATATCAAGGCTGTAACCACGTTTAGTATGTTGAGATAGTTTGTGACTGTAGTTATATGCCGAGACAATGAGTGTTTGCCGAGATCATTCTTATCATATGTATGCTTGAGACTATGACTGAGTTGTATGCCGAGACAGTGAGTGAAGAGACCGAGACATTATCTCTGCAGTACCCATTCAAAAGCACAAAGACTATTACTCATTTGAGACCTGAACCATTAAGCTTGTCTGAAGTGACTTGACCGAGATTCCTGCACTTCTATACCTATCCAAAGTTTTGTGCCTCTGTCATCATCCAAAGCTTCAGAGAGATCTGAAAATCTGCCTTTCTATGGTGACCCGACACGCCTATTTATAGTAGTTAGGTCTCTGTAAATAAGTCGACATGTTAGGGTGAACCGATGTGTCCCTATTTCTGAGCCGACTTGTCATTAATATTCATTTTGAGGCCGACTAAACTGTTTTCTTCATCGTTTTGCAGGCAGACTTCTTCGTGCTTGTCTTGGAGGATTGTGCTTGTCTTAGAGGGTTGTTCTAGACTTGTATACATTTCATATATGCTCAAGAAGAGCTCTTTACACATGTCATTGACTCTTTGACTTTCCTAGACCTATGGAATGAGCAAGAAACTCATTCTTATAATTTACAAAAATAATATTTCTTTTTCTTGACAAGTACAAAGATCAAAATTACATTTGTAAATACCGAACCTAGTTACACTTTCTTCAACAAAGGGCTTGGGTGCAAAAATAGGACACCTACTTCAGGGTCAATCCTATGGCTAAAGCAAACACAATCTAATTTGCCACTTTAATTTAGAAGGGGACATGTCAACATCACTCTGGGACATGTCAACATCACTTCTTATAAAGATTTTACACAAAGGCTTATAGAAATATTCAATTGTAAGAACCCAAACATCCACTTCAGAGAACTGGCACTACTTAAGTAAACAGGGTCACATGAAGAGTTTATTGCAGAATTTGAATGCACCGTGGTTATGGTAATAGATATTTCTGAAGAGCGATTAGTTACATTTTTTACTGAAGCATTAGTTGAGCCCTTACAAGGATGGGTCAAAGCATTCAATCCTGCCACTCTTCAAGAAGCCATTAAGAAGACTCGAGACATGGGAAATGCAACTGCTAAAGCTAAGGCTCCATCCAAGCCTTTCATTCCTCCAAAAGATAAGGAGAGTCGTCTTTCCAACGTGATGGGCCCAAAAGGGACAAACTAGATGAGGAAACTCGAAGCGAACTGAGGAGGAAAAAACTATGTTTTACTTGCACGGGACCGTGGGAATCGGGACATTGTTGTTTAGGGAAGGGGAAGATTCACTACATCGAAGTACTCTCTAATGATGATGAAGAAGAAGTACAGTGATGTGTGGTTTGACGGTAAGTCTACTTGGGCGAAACCTAGGAGACCGAAGTTCAAATCTCATTGAGTACACTGGCCTGCTGTGGTGGATGCTAGAGAAGCAGATTCCCCACCCCCGCCTTGGCGGTACGAGAGTCTTGCTTTGCTAAAACCATAGGATCTTAGTATATCCGACTTGCAGGTAGTTGGATGTACTCTTGGTGTTATAGAGGCAGCTACGAGGATTGATCTTGGGTCTCCCATAGATTAGGACTGGCAGTTACCGATTCACCATGTGTAAAAAAATGATGATGAAGAAGAAGAGGTCACTCCAAATACCGATGAGGGGGCACCACAAGAGGAAGCAAAGGAAGAAGAAAAGCCTAACAGTCCCAACGAAGAACCGCCACAAGAGGAAAGGCCCAATGGAGAAAAGAAGACACGACCACAGGTTAAGATTGCAACCCTTTCAGGGATGCCCAAGTTTTACACCTTCAGGGTTAGGGGAGTCATCAAGCGACAACACATCACGACCCTAATTGTTGGAGGAGCCACACACAACTTCATTGATGCAACACTAGTGGTTAAAAGGGGGCTTCCACCAAAGAGTCAAGTGCTTGGATGTGATAGTTGCAGATGGGTACAACTTGGATTGCACACGAATGATCCTAGATTTAAGTGTAACTCTAGGTAACTATACTTTTATTAGCGATTTCTATGTAATAGATCTTGCAGACCTCAACATGGTATTGGGGGTTCAATGGCTGTATTCATTGGGCAAACACATGATGGACTACCAAGCCTTGGAAATGGAATTTAGAGCACCTAATGGCAGTAAGGTCGTATTAAGAGGCATGTCAAATGGCGGGCTGTAGGTCGCTTCAGCGAGGAGGATGGAAGCCCTATTCAGACATGGGGATATAGCATACACAACAGAATGTAAGGTTATGAACCAAAGGATTCCCAACAATGACAAACCACAATATAGGGTAGATATTCAACAAGTGTTGAACAAGCACGCTCTAGTGTTTGGTGACATTCCTCTAGGATTGCCTCCTAAAAGAGGATTTGAGCATACTATTGAATTGGAATAAGGAGCTAAGCTTGTGATCACCACACTATATCGACATTTGAAGAAGTTCAACAACGAGATAGAAAAAACCATTCAAGAATTGTTAGCCATGGACCATATCAAACTCAACTGAAGCCCGTTTGCATCCTCTGTAGTTTTGGTGAGGAAGGATGGAATGTGGAGAATGTGTATTGATTACTGAGCTCTCAACAAGAAAACCATAAAAAATAGGTATTCTATTCCTAGTATCAATGAATTGTTGGATGAACTCCATGGGGTAGTGTATTTTTCGAAGATTGATTTACGATCTGGGTATCATCAAATAGGTTTTCGACAGGAATACATGCCAAAGACAATGTTCAAATATCACTACAAACACTTTGAATTTTTGGTCATGCCGTTTGGTCTAACCAACGCCCCCACCACTTTCCAATCATGCATGAACAATATTTTCAACAAGCAACTAAGGAAGTTTTTGTTGGTATTCTTTGACGATCTTCTCATCTACAACAATACATGGGATGATCACTTGGGGCATTTGGATCAAATCTTGAGCATCATGCAAAACAATCCCTTTATGCCAAGGCGTCAAAATGCGAGTTCAGATTGACAGAAATCCTTCATTTGGGACATATGATTAGCACAAAGGGGGTACAAGTCCATCAAGAGAAGATCCATGCAATAGTGGATTGGCCTACACCAAAAACCCTAACAGAATTATGAGGGTTCCTTGGGATGTGTAGCTACTACTGATAGTTCGTTAAAGGGTTCTCCCGTTAAGTGCACCTCTGACGAACTTAACCAGAAAATGATCATTCAGGTGGAGAAAGGACTCTGATAGGGTGTTCGACAATGGCTAGCTAGGATTAGGAATTTATAAGGTAAGTTCCTCAGATAGAACACTAAAGGACACCGCTCACAAACAGATCACAGATCAGTACACCAATATTCTTGACGTGATTAAAACCCTTAAAGAGGGAAACAGTCCACGACCTGAGCCAACACGGGCACTTCAGGCAATTTATTAATGTAAAAGAAATAAAATTTACATAAGCTTCTCTCATGAACGGTCACCTTACAAATGACCCTCCATGCTCTTTAAATAGAGATCATGGACCAATTGGGTGTTAAGTCATGGATCCAATGTCGGTAATACTGAGGAGAGAATGAATTGTCAGATCACTTCATGTCTAGAACATATCGTGAGCATCGGATTGTAAGTTACAAAAAGTACATATTAAAGAAACACACTTTACCTAACTATACACTAGACCAAGTTATGCTTAACTATTTCCTATGTTGTGGAATATCCTAACACCCTCCCTTAAGAACAACTTGGGATAGGATTGAAGGATGTACAAATATGACACAATAGGAGAAGGAAGGAGGCATTAGAGCCTATCCCCCCTTAGTGACAACTTCTTGAACTCCAACCATAAATCGAAGTTTAGTAAACTTTGCCTCTCTGAGAGCCTTTGTAAAGATGTTTGCAACTTGATCATCGGTTGAACAATATTGCACTTCAAGAACATGGTCATGAATGAGCTTTCTGATGAAGTGCATGTGTACTTTAATGTGTTTGCTACACTGATGTTGGACTGGTTCTTTGCATAGTTGAATGGCACTTTGATTATCACACCAAAGTGTAGTCGGATGCTGTTGCTGAAAGCCAAACTCTAACAGGATCTGACGAAGCCACAGGGCTTCCTTACTAGCTTCTACGACGCCACGATACTCTACTTCTGCTGAAGAAAGAGAAATGGCACTTTGTTTCTTGCAAGCCCATGTAATAGGTCCAGGACCAAGAGTGAAGATATACCCTGCAGTAGACTTCCGATCATCAGGGTCACCAGGCCAATCAGATTCAGTGAAACCAACCAATAGAGGAGATGCTTCTGCACTGTAATGAATCCCAAATTGAACTGTACCTCGAACATAACGAAGTATTCTTTTAGTTGCTTTCCAATGACTTTCATGTGTGTTTTGCATAAACTGAGCAATAAGGCCAACAACAAAGGAAAGGTCAGGATGGGTATGGGTCAGATACAAAAGTTTTCCTACAAGCTGGCAGTATAAGGTAGCATCAACTTCAGGGGAAGTACAAGTGACTGAAAGTTTGGCTCTAGAATGAAGGGAGAAGGGGTTGGCTTACAATCTTCCATGTGAAAGTGGCGTAGAAGATCACATGCATACTTGGATTGGGAAAGGGAAATACCTTCCTTGGATTGCAAGACTTGAAGACCAAGAAAATAATGCAAGTGTCCTAAGTCTGTCATTTCACACTGCTTTTTAAGGCTGGACTTCACATGGTTTATAAGGTTGGGATCACTACTAGTATGGATAAGATTGTCAACATAAAGAACACGAATGATAAGAGACTTACCCACTTTCTTGGTGCAGACAGTATTGCTATAATGACTCCTAGAAAAGCCAATATCTAAAAGAAAGCTATCCATTTTGGCAAACCAAGCCCGAGGGGCTTGCTTGAGACTATAAAGGGATTTCTTAAGCCGACATACAAAGCTGGAGTTTGTTTGTATAAAACTAGGAGGTTGTTCCATATAGATTTCTTCATGCAAGTCCCCATGCAAGAAGGCAGATTTAACATCCATCTGATGGACTTCCCATTTGAAAGAGGTAGCAAGGGAAAGAACAAGGCAGATAGAGTTCATTTCGGCAACATGGGAGAAGGTTTCAGTATAGTCAATACCTTCGACTTGTGAAAAACCCTTAGCAACAAGATGATCTTTATGTTTATAAACTTTTCCATCTGGTCCAAACTTGGCTCTGTAAACCCATTTGCATCTAACAAGTTTTTGTCCCATTGGAAGAGGAACAAGATCCCATGTATCATTTGCCAATAATGAATGATATTCTTCATTCATAGTTGCGTCCCAATCTGGATGGCCTGAAGCTTTTGCAAAGGTGTCAGTATCATAATTCGCTGAAGCTTGAGCCAGTAAAGAGGAGGCTCTATCGAACTGAGAACGTGTATGTCATTGATCTGTAGGATCACCTGTAAGAGCACCTACTGCATCTCGAGTAGCACAAACCCATTTTGGAAGCTGAAGAGCTGAAGGAGGATCCCGAGAAGGTGGGGGAGGATTGTCATCCTCGCTGTCATCATCTTAAGAAGAAATATTTTCAGAAGTAGAAGGGATAGAGAGAGGTGGCACATTCGCTGAACTAGGCTCGTAGTCTGATATATTTTCAGCAAACTTTAATCTCTTCTAATGATAACATTTTTGGATTTAGGTGGAAGAAGTCTATATCCTTTGACATCTTCATAATATCCAACAAAAATACATTTTTCACTCTTAGGTTCTAAGGCTTTATGTTTATCATCGAGAATATGGGCCCATGCTTCACTTCCAAAAACATGAAAGTGACTTACATCTGGTTTAATTGAGCTCCATGCCTTTTTTGGAGTGATATTCTTTAAAACCTTAGTAGGAGTGTGATTTACTATGTAATTCAAAAATTAGGACTAAGCCCCTTAGATTGAAGCATACAATTAGCCATTTCCTTTAAGGTGCGATTCTTCATTTCAACTACACCATTTTGTTGTGGAGTATATGGAACAGTATGTTGCATTTGAATTCCATGCTCAGTGCAAAAGTTGATAAATTTGTTGTTAACATATTCTCCGCCATTATCAGATCTTAGCTTAAGAATTTGATGTCTAGATTGTTTTTCAACATAGGCCTTAAAGGCCAAGAACATGTTAAGGACTTCACTCTTGAGTTTTAAGAAGTATACCCAAGTGCGTCTGGAGAAATCATCAATGAAAGTCAAGAAATACTTGTAGCCAGAGAATGAAACAAATGGAAGTGGACCACATAAATCACTGTGCACAAGCTGTGAAGGCGTTGAGGCGTGCCAAGAGGCACGTTTTTCAAAACTATCGCGATGATGTTTTTCGAGTACACATTCGGAACAAACACCATCTCTGCAAGATACCATAGGAAGACCTGTCACCATATTTTCCTTACATAGATTTTGAAGGGAGCGATAGTTTAAGTGACCATATCGTTCATGCCAAAGTTTGCTCACTTCATCATTATGAGCAACAAATACTGAGGGAAGAGTTGATGACCCAAAGTTGTTAAACTTATACAACCTTGTAGAATCATCAGCAATGCTAGTAGCTAAAATCTGTCTGGGATCTCTTAGGTCCTTAATTACAACATCATGAGGTGAAAATTCATTGGTTTTACCTTCACTTGAATGAGTTATTTGATATACAGATAGAAGGTTGCAGGATAAGGTAGGAACACATAATACATCATTAAATTGATCATTGTCTAGATGAATAGTTCCAGTCCCTACAACACTAAGATATCTATCATCACCAACATATATATTTTTGGTGTTACAATCATTTAAAGAAGAAAACATGGCTTTGTTTTTGGCCATGTGATAAGAAGCTCCAGAATCAATGAGCCACATTTAGAAGAAGAAGATGATGTTGAAGTTGAAGAGTGCTCCAAATGGATGTTATGCTTCTTCATTGCTGCTTCCAAGGCTTCCATCTTTTTAAAGCATTTGGATTCTTAGTGGTCATCGCGATTAACAACAACCTACAGTTGCTTGAGGACAAACAATCTTGGGCAAAGGGGCTATAATGTCCTCAACGAATTGAGGACAAAAAGACTTATTAGCCTATCCACCCCCCTAGGCTATAATCCTCCATAATGGGGATAAAAACCCAAAATACCCATTGTTGGGCAAATTTTGGGTCAGCTAGGCAAAAAAACCCAAAACTGGGGTTTTGAGTAAGGTTCACTCGATCAATTAAAAAAGATGAAACCCCTTAGAAAATCTATAAATAGAGGAGGCTTGAATTCATTTTGGGGCATGAATTGTGGATCATTTCATATGTTTTTGAGCATTAGCTCTAAGGATTTTAAGACCCCTTTCTTCTTGTCAATTTTGATGGTGGAATATTCCACTCTAGTTGACATAATTTTTATTTATCTTATTCTGTTCTGGGCATAGGGAAGCGATTTGGGAGACAACGAATTATTTGTGGCCCTTGTTTGACACAGGTTTGTGTTTCTGTTAGGTAATGAGGGTTTGGTCTAGGCTGGTTCATGGGTCTGGGCACAAAAGCGACAAAGGTAGCGAGTTCTTTACGCCTAAGCACAAAAAACATCAAGGGCAACGAGATTCTCTAATTGAGCAACACTGTCAATCTTCTTCCCAAACTGAAAATGAAGCAATGGTTTTTTGGAGCGCTACTATTTAATATTTTTGAATCATTCTTGAAGAAGCAGAGTTCACTCTAAAATAGTTCGAGGGTTTGAGCATCAACAGAGTTCGGGCCTATTTTTCTTGAAGTGGGTTTTAACTCCAATTGCGTAGGTTAGATGTAAAGGGTAGCTCAGTTCCACTGAGGACAATCCATTAGTTTTCTTAAAGACGAAATTACACTCTCTTGAAGATTGTAGCAATTTTAATTGTTGGATCCGTGACAGGTAGTGAGTACAAGTTGAGCACAAAAGGTTTTTAATGGAATGCCGCGTGGTTAAATTAGACATACAAAAGACTTTGAAGAAGCATGAGTCTGGGACATCTCCAGGGCTAGGTTGATTTTCGAGTATCTATCTAGGTCTCGGCCATTTGATGCATTTAGATGTAGAATTATTTCCTATGGAACGTTGAATTGGTATTGTTTTTTGTTATGTTGAATTGGCGAATTGTTTAAATCTTTATGAAGCACTTTGAAAGTTGATTAAATATTGTAGAGTAAAATTGGAGTATTTGGTATAGATTGTTGAATTGCATTATTGGTATTATTACAATATTATTAGTTAAAGTTGCAAACATTTTGATTATACACAATGCAAGAAAATTTAGTGAAACCCTTGGAGACATCTAGGGAAATTTTTTTAGTAGTATATTACACTCTGGTTGTCACAATGAATCATCGTCAGGGGTGAAGATAGATGGCCTCACAACTCGGTAAGCTAACTACCACATACTCAGACTTCGCTGAACTAAGTGCCATGGATGATTGCTTCTTGCTAAACCATGAGATCATTGTTGAAATAAAACCTAGAGGTGCTCTCCCTGTCCACTACACTCCCAGCTCAATTTGAGTCTATATAGCCCACTAACTGCACTTCACCACTCTTGACATATCTAAGCATGTACTCCATTGTACCTCGTAGTTACCTAAGCACATGCTTGGCTGCCACCCCATGAACCCTCTTTGGCTCCACCATAAAATTGGCTTAGTGTGTTAACAACAAAGCATATATCTACCCTAGTGTTTACTAGATACATCAAAGAACCTATTAACTATTTGTGCAATGTGGGTTCCACCAACTCAGACTCATAAGAATTCAAGTTTCTCAAGTTGGTATTCATGGGTGTCGACATAGGCTTACAATCCACCATTTGAATCTCTTTAGGATTTCAATTGCATACTTCCCCTGTCTAAGGAAGATCTCAATTGTTTGCTGCCACAATGTAGTGCATCATACTGATGTTCTTCATCTCAAACTCTTTAGCCAAGTATCTCTTGCACATCTCTATGAGCTTCTTTGACCCTGTGAGAAAGAGGCCATCCACATTTAGTACCATAATGAGTGAATTGTCACCAATTGGTATGTAGTAAAGATTAGGATCTGCCTCACACTTGGTGAAGCCCATGCCTAGTAGATACCCATCAATCCTTAAGTACCATGCTCATGGTGCATGTTTGACCATATAGCGCCTTCTTCAACCTGCATACATGAAAATCCTTGCCATGCACCCCAAAGCCACGTGGTTGCTTGATATACACCTCTTCCTTGATCACACCATTGCGTATGGCTGTCTTCACATCCATTTGATGTATCCTCCACCCCATCTATGAAGCAATATATATAACAACCCTAATAGAAATGTATCTGGCCACTGAGCGAATGTCTCCTCTTATTCCACTCCTTTCTTTTGGGATTTCCGTCATGCCACGAACCTAGCCTTGTACTTCTCAATGCTGCCATTTGCATCTTGTTTGATCTTGAAATTCCATATTGAATTGACCACTGACTTCCCCTCTGACCTAGGCACAATATCACATACATCATTCTTCATAATGGAAGAGCACTCTTCCATCATGGCATCCTTCCAAACTTGCCGGTTTTTTGCCTCCTCAAAGCTAGAAGGCTCATAATCACTAATGTTACTCATAAGTGCCACGCGGCTAGAAAATTTCTGCTGTGGTCTACTCTTGATGAAAGTCCTATACCTCCACATACTCCAGAGCGTTTCTTAGAGTCTACTCAAGTCATCTTGGCCTAGGTGCCTCCTAGCCCTTCTCGCTTGAGAAAATCACTTTCGCAAGAATAATGTGTCTTCACCTCTCCCATAGGCTTCTTTTATACTTTATCATTGAGCTAAATCTCAAATCCTAGATCTTCTATTAGATCCTAAGCTCACTTGAGATCAATGGTCGAGAATGTTGAAGATTCTCGGGCAAATTTAGTTAATGTGATTCTTCTTAGCACGATAACTCTTTGGGAGGTGTTTTTCAATTTTCTTCTTATTCAAATCTTCACTATTATTATTAGAGTGTCTTCTTCAGTTCATCAAATAGCTACCAAAACAAAGAGACAGGAACAGAAGAAGTTGGCATTTTGGCAGGGCCAAAACCTCTCCCTCTTGGAGAGGAAAACCCTTTGACTTTCTAGACCACTCCAAGAACAAGACAACAATCCTCTTCTTACTGTTGAGATCGTCATTACTACTGCAACACTGAAGTCATCTTTACTGCATCACTGAGATCATCATTACTGCTGTAACATCAAGGCCAGCACTACTTTACTGTCGAGATATTTATTAAGATTATGATCTTGAGTATCATAACTGAGATCATGATCCCCATCATCCAGAACACTTGCTGATATAGAGTGTCACTGTTGAACAACTTCATTATATGTATGCCAGGTCTATGACTGTGTTTTTCTTCATGCAATGAGATCTTCATTATCATACGTATGCTGGGACTGTTTAGTATGCCGAGACAGAGCATTATGGTTGATTAGCTTCATCATAACACATACGCTGAGACATCATGATCCTTCTTTGCCGAGACTCTAATTATGCCGAGACAGTGATTGTGCGTTTACTCAGAAAGAATGCCGAGGTTGTATGCCGTGTCAGAACGTGTGACTGTGAGATATATGCTTCACAATTATACCGAGACTGGGTTGAGATCCTCTTTATGTTATCTATCCGAAGAACTGATACCATCTTGAGATTGCGAGGTCTTACTCACTGTAATTATCGTTGAATAGTCCGAGATCCTGTAACTGTACCCACGAAGAATCACAGAGAAAATCTGAGTTTTGCGCAGACCCTTTTGGGTATATATAGTGGTCTGTCCTGTATGTAAGCCAACTTGTATTCATGGATAGATATGCCACCTTAATTGAGCCGACATGACTGTTCTTTCATATCATCTTGCTGGCTGACTTGACTGCGTTTGACATTGTTTTGTTTGCTGCTCTTTTCAAGAGGACTGTGCTTGCCCTTGGAGGGCTAATCTAGTTACTAGGTAGACTTATATTCATTACATATATGACATTGACTCCTAAGGCTCTCAATGGGAGCCATCTATAAAATAAACCTCTTGCTCATGAAACCCATGCAACAAGGAATAATAAATTCAGTTTACAAAAATCATAATTACAATGTCATGAAGACCGAACCTAGTTACACTTTCTTCAACACTCCCTCTTAACTAGGGAGGTATTCATGATGGTACTTGGTCATTCTCAATATGAAGAATTTCTCATAAGAAGATTCGGATTAGTAACTCATCTGTATAGCATCATAGTGACCAACATTGTTTCCACAGCAAGGCCTTGATTGACAGCTCTATCTCTCATTAGATCAGGGCACAATGTTGGCGAGACCAATGATTATAGCTAAGTTGCACGAAATGGGGAAACGGCTACCAGTTTCCGAAACAGGCACGGGTACGAAACGTGACCCCCCCCCCCCCCCCCCCCCCCCCAAATTTTGGAAACGGGGAAACACAATATATATCTTATATATATATTAGGACATTTAAGAAATATGTGCAATCATAAAGCATATATGATACATTCTAATTTATTACATTATGATTAAATTGTCAATTGTCAATGCATAAACCATAAGTCTCTAAATTTACATCACATCTACTCACGAATGATCACATAATGAAAATAGCAATATCCAAAATCAGCCACGAGAAATTTCTAATTTCTTGTCTCTTGCTTGATTGGGAGTCTCCTCTTACATAGTTGAACAACCTTAGTGCTCTTGATTAAATACAATTTCCATACCCTAGTACCCTACGTGCTCTTGATTATTGGGAGTCTCCCCTGCATAGAGGGCTTGGTTCTCTTGATTAAATACAAGTTCCATACCCTAGTACATGACAAAATCCAATGAAAACATTGCAATCCCCCCAATATTGAAATCCTGAAAAACAGATAAGTCTGCTAGATTTTGAGTGAGATCTAAAATTCTACTTTCTTCATATGAAATCCAATGAGGGTGAAACCACTCTCAAACATCCTGAGTCATTTCATGGTAATGTTAAAAATTTAAGTCACTTTTACTTTAAGAATTTAACATTACCATGAACTGCATATAAACACTAGGGCCATAGGTTTGAACATCAGGCTGCCCCACTAAAAAAATCCTCTTTTTTATAACTTTAGAGGCATCTAGAAGCATCCAAAAGATATTTTAGTTGTCCAATAAAAAATTAGAAATGAAAAAATATAAAAAAAATACAAGAAAAAGTCAAGTTAGAAGAGGAAACTCCACCATACGGCCTGGAAATGCGTTTCCGGCCGTACTGGCCATGTTTCCTCCTCGAGAAACGGGCATGGTACGAGTTTCCTTGTTTCTGTTTCGTTTCCGGCCGGAAATGGACCCTTCTCCAACGTTTCCTGCAACTTAGGATTATAGACACCTTTATCATTGTCTCTCAAGGTACATACCCACCCGGGTGTTCACTGAGTATGATCTTCTAGGACTATTCGTATCATGGGTTCCTAGCCCTCAAAGAATATTGGTCCTCTTGCCTACTCTTATCTTGGATGCCCTACACATCTTCAAAGAGCATCAGATGCCAGATGATTACCCAATCCTCCATTCTTTCTTCCAAAGTGAAGACAAGAATGTTGTGTCTATCTCTCCCTCTGAACTAGGGAGGATATCATGTGTTTACATTTCTCTTCATGGCCTTCACCTAAACTTACGGCTATTAGTCTTGGTCTAGTGCATGACAATTGAAATAGAAAAACACAACTGTCATTCCTTTTTAATCAAGGGTGATCTAATCCAAGCTTCCTCTTGATCAGGGACCTGTCAGAGCTCCCTCTTAGCTAGGGACTCTTCTATACATTAGCAACTTCTTCTTCGTGGGTCCTTCAGCTGCTTGATCAACTACGCTCCTTGATGTCATGAAAATTAGTTGAGCTGCTTCCTTGTAGGGCAACAACCATCGATCACTCTCCTCCTTAGTTTGTCATGTTATTCTTTTCTTCATGGAAATTGGCCTTCATATTTGGAACCTTTGTCACATGACTACTTTCTCATCATGCTTCTTCCATTCATCACATGAATGCTAGTTGTACTTGTAAGTAGCCCTGCATGAACTTATCCAAATATTATTCAAGAAATCAAAATATATCATTAAAACAAATCGTACCTTACTAGGTGGCTCTTCATCATGACATCTTTTTGTAGGTATCAACATTCTGCATTCATGTTGACACATCTTCGAAAGATATCCATTGTCAAGGGTCTTCATCTTTTCCATCAGAGTCTTCATATCTTTCCGGGAGATTTTGTAGTCAAGTCTTCTTGTTCTTTTGGATGTTGATCGCCTTCATCAAGGTTTCATATCTCACGATCTCTTACTTCCTTACACATTCCATTCCCATGTGCTTTTAATCAGTGTTTCTTAGTTGTGATCAACCACCTCATATTTCTTATGAGGACATTTTATGTTTATTTCATCTAGTGTGTTTTATGTCTTCTTGCGTCATTTCAGAGGAGGAGATCCGTTTTCTCTTGATCATGCTTCTCAAGATAGAAGCAATGATCTATGTTAACTGCAACAATATGACATGTCATTATAATATTAAACACAAGCGTACATACCTTATTTTTACCTTTAGGTCATCGAGGCTTCTTCCAGCAGTTTCCTTGATTGAAGAGATCTTCAATCCCTTGATTTGCTTCATGTCATCGCGTTAGCGTCTCATGGATTCCATAAGTTGGAGTTCTTGTTGAAACACTTGCTTCCTTTCTAGATTAGTGAATCCTACGATGGGGATTCCATTAGGGGATTTTGAGGATCTGGTATATCCCCAATTGGCAGAGGTTTCCTTTTTGACTTGATGTATGATGAGCCTTGTCCTAGATGACTTCTTCCTTTCCTTCAATGTCCACTGAGGTTTTTTCTGTCATGAATTTTGTCCTTCATGATTCCCATGGTGATGTCACGAGCTCTTGTTTGTAATGCTTCCATAATGCCACGATGCATCTTATCATCATTATCGTATCTTATAATAGAAGCTTATGATAGGACCCTTTTGTGAGGGATACCATCTTACTCATAGGAAAGATTTGTTACTCCCTCCTTTTCTTGGCCTTTTTCTTCAGTTTGCTCCATCTATTTGGTGATATGAGCTTCCATAATTTTAGCTATACCTATTTTGCCTTGTTTGAGGACCAAACTTCCCTTTCCTTTCTGCACATGATTTAGTCCTTTACCCTTCAATACTTTTGCCATCAACTTGTCTTTCTCTATTTAACATAGAGACCATAAGTTGTCGAATGAGGTAACCTTCTTATCTTATGGATATTTGTTACCTTGATTATTTGTTAGTGCATTATGGTTATCTTCCTTTCTAGGTCTTGTAGATGGAAGATATCCTACATCCTTTGATACCCTTTATGTAGATCAGATTTCATGTGACCTTCTTCATTGCATCTTTAGAGAATGAGTTTATCATCTACATCACTTTGATGTCGCCAATATTGCAATGTGAGGGGATCTTTCATAAGCATCCCTTTCCATAAATTTAGAGGAGACCTATTGATATGTTTAATGACTTCAACTTCTTAGAGGACCATGACTATCCTCCTTCTTCATGCAAGGAATCTTGATGACCCATTAACTTATAGATGTCCTTGCAATTCATGAAGACATTTAACCAAATTTATAAATTGAAAAGATACTTGTCATGTGAAGATGAAATCCTTGATTATGTTGATGATGGTTGAAGAAGATGTATGAGGGTTTTCTTCTTGGATGAGCTTCTTTCAAGTGAGAATGCCTTTAGAAAAGGTTGCTCCCTTTTGATGAGGATGATTTACTGCTTCCTCGGATGGTCTTCTTCTAGGGCAAGGAGATGATTCTTGCTTGATTTCATAACCTTGGAGATGACAGTGCCTTCTTGCTTTCAATATGCCTTCTTTTGTAGTGTAGATCAGGGTTGCTTGTATGGTGTCAACTTGTTTCAAGATGAGGTCTTGCTTCGTAGACAACTTTTATGAGGGTCTTGGTGGCCTTTTGATGATGATTTGTGAGCATAAAATCTCTTGCTGATGTAGACTGTCTTCTAGATTGCATAGACAAAAATCCTTTGCTATTGTAGATTGCTGCTGTAGACTTGATCCTTTAATCTTGACAAAACCCTTAAACTTGTTTTAATGCCCTTCTTGAAGACTGATCCTTGTATGTCTCTTTTGCTGCCCTTCCTTTGACTTCAGCACCTTAGCTCCAATACCATGTTGAAGAATCTAGGGCAAATGTAGTTAATGTGATTCTTCTTAGCATGATAACTATTTGTGAGGTGTTTTTCAATTTTCTTCTTATTCCAATCTTCACTTATTATTATTAGAGTGTGTCTTCTTTAGTTCATCAAATAGCTACCAAAACAAAGAGACAGGAACACAAGAAGTTGGCATTCTGCCAGGGCCAAAACCTCTCCCTCTTGGAGAGGAAAACCCACATAAAAATTCTTATAGAGATTCCAATTGACGAATACCAAGACCATGACCCTTGACTTTCTAGACCACTCCAAGAACAAGACACCAATCCTCTTCTTACTGTTGAGATCGTCATTACTGCTGCAACACTGAAGTCATCTTTACTGCATCGTTGAGATCATCATTACTGCTGCAACATCAAGGCCAGTACTACTTCACTGTCGAGATCTTTATTAAGATTATGATCTTGAGGATCATAACTGAGATCATGATCACCATCATCCAGAACGCTTGCTGATATAGAGTGTCACTGTTGAACAACTTCATTATATGTATGCCAGGTCTATGACTGTGTTTTTCTTCATGTAATGAGATCTTTATTATCATACGTATGCTGGGACTGTTTAGTATGCCGAGACAGAGTATTACGGTTGAGTAACTTCATCATAACACATACGCTGAGACATCGTGATCCTTCTTTTGCCGAGACATTACTTATGCCGAGACAGAGTATATTGAGACAGTGATTGTGCATTTACTCAGAAAGAATGCCGAGGTTGTATGCCATGTCAGAATGTGTGACTGTGAGATATATGCTTCACAATTATACCAAGACTGAGTTGAGATCCTCTTTATGTTATCTATCCGAAGAACTGATACCTTCTTGAGATTGCGAGGTCTTACTCACTGTAATTATCATTGAATAGTCCAAGATCCTGTAACTGTACCCATGAAGAATCACACAAAAATCTGAGTTCGCTTCTCTCACTTTTGCGCAGACCCTATTGGGTATATATAGTGGTCTGTCCTGTCGTTTTGCTGGCCGACTTGACTGCATTTGACATTGTTTTGTTTGCTGCTCTATTCAAAAGGACTGTGCTTTTCTTGGAGGGCTAATCAAGTTACTAGGTAGACTTATATTCATTACATATATGACATTGACTCCTAAGGCTCTCAATGGGAGCCATCCATAAAATAAACCTCTTGCTCATGAAACCCATGCAGCAAGGAATAATAAATTCAGTTTACAAAAATCATAATTACAATGTCATGAAGACCGAACCTAGTTACACTTTCTTCAACAGAGATTAGATTAGATCACTTAAATAATTAAATTATTTTATTATTAGAAACATATCTCAATTGTCAACGTTAATTAATGTATTTTTCCTAAGTTAAATTTAAGGAAGAGATCATAAAAATCACTTACTCATGAGCAAGAATCTAAAGAGGCAATCTAACATCTTTTGCATGCTTGACACCTAGCTTATGTAGGGTGTCATATACAATAAGGGCTCCACTTCAAGGGTACACATGTCAAGCACCAGGGTGATGTGATACATAGTAAGGGCTCCAAGATGATGTAGTTGGACAAGATGTGTCCGCACAACTCCATCGCAAGCCCACTTGAACTCTATTGCTCCTCCTAAGTCATGCACTCCACTAGGTCCTCCCCTGCATGAACATTGCCACAACCTAGGGGTACCCCATGTTTGTCTATGTTAGAAATCCAAGTATAGTGCAGCACAAGCAATATTTTCTGAACTTAGATAAGTATTTATGAGGTTAGCAGTGTGTATTTTTAAATTTATTCTTCTATCAACAAATAATTATACTTCAGAAATTAATCAACAGTAGTAAGGAGAAAGCAGAGATCACAATGCTCAATAAAAGACACCAGAAATTAGGTCCAAGACCAGGGCAAAACCCCACAAGGGGAAAACCCAACCAAATCCTTCTTAGGGAGATCCTTCAAAATATATCAAGACAAGGACTATACTGACCCAAGAAGACTACCACAAGTGCAAGGTTTCCACAACTGAATGTCCAACAAAGATTACAAAGGAGAGGTTAATCTTCTGACAAGACTGGAATGTAACCTTCCTTGAGCTCAAACTTCTACCAATGATAGATCTGACTGAATAGAGAGACAATTCGGAGCTGCGACCACAGAGCTCGGATTTGCCACTACAGAACTCAAATCTTTGTCACAAAGCTCAGATCTGCCACCACAGAGTTCGAATTTGCCACCACAGAGCTTGGATCTATGTCATAGAGCTCGGATATGTCTCACAAAGCTTGGATTTGCCACCACAAAGGTCAGATGTATGTCACAGTGTTTGGATCTGCCACCACAAAGCTCGGATCTGACACAACAGAGTTTAGATCTGCCAACAGAATTCATATCTATGCCATAGACTTTTAGATTGGGCCACTGGAAGTCAGATTTATGCCACAAACTTTTAGATCAAGCCACCAGAAGTCATATCTATGCCACAGAGTTTCAGATCAAGCTCTTGGATCACTGCTACAGGTGTCACACAATGAATTAGACCTTAGCGAGAGAGAGAGAGAGAGAGAGAGAGAGTTTCTTGCTTGAGTAGACTCTAGATTGCTTCTGTAACGAATAAAATATATAAATAATATAAATATAATGTAAAAGATAATAATCATAAATAATAGTTAGTTAAGCTAGTAATTAGGTTGAAGAGGCATGTCTAATAGGACATGACTCTTCATGAAGAGACACTTGCTTGGTATATAAGCAAGCCTCTCGTTCTCATTTGTAAATCATCATTCTTACTCTTATTCACATATTTAATATAATATTTATATCCTTAATGGATAATTTGATATTCCAAGTCTTTTGGATTAATTAATCTTAAGATCGCTTCATGTGGTATCGGAGCCACGTTGGCTGATCACCAGGCCTTTGGCTATCAACCTATCATCAACTTCGTTGCTGTCATAATTGAAGCGTTTCGCTACATATTGGGAGATTCTCCATTTTTTTGGTCTTTGGCCATTATTTAAAAAAAAATAATAAAGAATAAATAAGAAGGGTATATAAAAAGAAAAGAGGAAAGGAAATAATATATTCTGAACAAACAAACAAAAAAATTGAAAAATATATATATATATATATATATATATATATATATATAAAGGGTTTTACATTATTGATAAAAGTGCATAATAAAGATACGCGGGAATCTTTTCAAGTATATTTAAAAAAATTTACGTGGAGAAGCCCGTGGTTTTAGAAACCAATGGTAATTGCCTGTGGTTTTAGAAACCAGTGGTAAGTTTTACATTTTACGTGGAGAACATTAACCGAGGTTTTAGAAACAATTGCCCATGGTATTTTAGAAACCAATGGTAATTGCCCGTGGTTTTAGAAACCAGTAGTAAGTTTTACATTTTACATTTTACGTGGAGAACATTAACCGAGGTTTTAGAAACAACCCATGGTAATTGCCCATGGTATTTTAAAAGTGAAAGATATTTTGATAAGCATTGGAGAAAAAAGGTGTGACATAAATAATTTTAATCGTTCAAATCTAAAGATTGTGATCGTACTAAGAGTCACGTCTCATCCAAATTAGTCACGACTCATCCAAATTTTCGAAAAAAAAATATTATTATAATTAAAAAAAATACTATATAAGCCTTATATAGTTACATATAAAAGGAAAAGTGGGTCTCAAAAAAGTATATATAAATTTTATATAATTATAATTTTATAATATATATAAATTAAAAGTACATAATATATATAATTTATAATTATATATATTGAAAAAAATTATTATTATATAAAATTATTATTAAAAGAGTGAACAAAAGAAGAAGAAGAAGAAGAGAATATTGGAAATATATATATATATATATATATATATATATATATATATATATATATAAAGGGAGATAAAATAAGTTTAAAAAATAAAAAATAAAAATAAAAAATAAAAAAAATAAAATAAAAAATATTTCCATACAAAGTTAAAATGATGAAGGAAGAAAGGTTTTCCTATAATGGTCTTTCAATTACAGATCATAGAGTAATTACACTAAAAGGAAATATCCAAGGAAGAGAAGTTAATGTCGCCATCAACCCAAGCAATGATAAAAATTATATCAACATCAACTTGGCAAATCAACTATTAATTCCAGAGCTAAGCATTAGTGTAAAGAAAAATATTTTTGACCAAAACAAGTATAAAATTAGTGATCTACAAGTGACAATAGGCCATTATGACTACATATCTCAATTTCATGTTGTAAGGTCAGATATAAACACTGACATCATACTCGGTCAACCCTGGTTTAAGGATCTGGGTACATTCATGTTAAACATAAAGAAACAAGTTTTGACGTTTCCTTATAAAGGGAAGATGGTCATGTTTCGAGACATAACAAGTAAATCAAAATCAATAAAATCTTCATTAGAAGACCTTAAGGATATCTCAGATTTGATGTTTCAAGATAACGAAAAAACTATATCAAAGAAGCAAAAAGAGCTTGAAGAAGTCATCTGCAGCAGAGACACAGAAATTTCGAGCCTAAGAGGTCACCAGGAAAAGCTACTCGAACAAGTCAAGAAGACTAAAGTCTCAAAGAAGGAACTCAAGAAGCACTTATCAGAACAAGAAGAGGAAACTTTGCGTTTAAAGAACCTTAGTAAAAATTTATTAGAACAAATCAAAGATCTAAAAGATGAAAATTTTAAAATTCAAAACACTGAAAATAAGGTTGATAAATCAGAAATCAAAGAACTTTTACGACTGAAAAACCATAATCAAAGTCTACTCACTCAAATTAAGAAGCTTAAGGATGATAAGAAAGCATTAAAAGATAAGTTGGAACAATTCACTCAAGAAGAAGCATCGGAATCTCCGGTCGTAGTAGTCCAAGTTGAAAGTAAGGGAACGAATACCGATCCAGTGAATATGACAACTCAAGAAGACAAGCTAGTTGAAGAAACGACACACGTAGATGTTGCAGTTCAGAGAATGGACATCCCAGGTGAATGTTCCATAACCAATTCAACAACATCTTCGCCAGAAGAAAATCTAAAAACTCCATATCGACATCCGAATCACGAGAGTAGACCAATCAACCATGCTACGTATCGGTACCATCCAGACCAGAAACAACAAATTGATGTTTCAGAGAATAATGACATAAAATCAGTCCAGTCTTATGCTAACAAGTCGTTACAAAATTCCAGTGATCAGAATGCGATACAGAAGATTAATCTAGGATGGTTTGATCCCTTCTCAATGCGACAATTTTGTTTGTCACTAAGAAGATCATATCAGCTTGTATCGACGAAGATGACTGTTCCAAGAGAGAAAGACTTTCAAAGCCGAAAAAGAGATCAAGCTTTTTTTCATCGACAAGCTTTGAGGACAAAGCTTTTTGAGGAAGGAGGCAATGTAACGAATAAAATATATAAATAATATAAATATAATGTAAAAGATAATAATCATAAATAATAGTTAGTTAAGCTAGTAATTAGGTTGAAGAGGCATGTCTAATAGGACATGACTCTTCATGAAGAGACACTTGCTTGGTATATAAGCAAGCCTCTCTTCATGAAGAGTCATGTCCTATTAGACATGCCTTTTCAACCTAATTACTAGCTTAACTAACTATTATTTATGATTATTATCTTTTACATTATATTTATATTATTTATATATTTTATTCGTTAAAACACCTTCGCTTGAGTAGGACAAATAGATATGCTTGAGAGGTGAATGCATGGCAAGGAGAGCGAGTAGCCTCTTTATATAGTCATCAAGGTGATCCAAATGGGTGCCAATGAGAGTAAGTCGACTTGACTGTCTAGAAGGGCCGACTTGCATTTGTGGAGCCTTCATAAATTACAATATAATTTTCCTTCTTTAAAATATAATTTTCCTTCTTTCAATGCCATGTAAAATATGGCTTACAAAATTTATTTTGACCATGAAGAACATGCTAGAAGAAAATAATAATTCATTTTTCAAGTTACAATGAAAATAATTTCATGAAGACCGACCATAGCCACATTTTCAACAGTCTATGGTTTGATGCAACCACAACCTATCCCCCCTTACAAGACGCACGATGTTTCCTTCTCGTAAGAAGTGTGTTCTCTAAGGAAGCAAACATCTCCATGTCGCCATCATGAAGGACAACACCCAAGTTGTCAATTGAACTCAGATGCCCTAGGGAAGAATGCCATGCAAACACTCAATTAAGGTCAAGCAAACACTGAGTAAGTTATCTCCAATGTGTAAATCCATCACCAACCTAACATGATGTAAACATATTTAGAGTAACCCGAAAGTGAAACATAAAAATGTGTAAATCCAAGTTGTGATAAATGCAACAACGATGTGTAGATAAGCTCGGTTACTAGTTTAGAGTAGATACATGGACTTTTTTGGACCTCTTGTTGTGTGTATGCACTCAATAATGCATTGAAAAATATTAGAAAAATTTAATGGGTAACCATCTGGTGATAGCTACAAGAGATGTGTAGATGTTTATTTGTGGCCACCTTTCGTCCTTGGGCATGTACAAGGCTTACCCAAACAAAGAATTCCTCAAACCCACATATACTAGATATGCCAAAGTATTCTCTCTTACTGGAGAGGATGTTGGAGGTGCAATCACAATTGTAGGCCATGGTTGTGACTTTGGATTGGAAGAAGTCTATATAATCCAACGCATATGAGAGGAAGAAGGCTAAGTTTTGAGTATTGGATAATGATCAATGTGTTGATTTTATTGTAGCTTTTGTTGGTATACAAGTCAGCCCTAAAGAAATGAAAAATAAAAAAGGAAAAAGTTGAAATTTAAAATTTGAATTATTTTGCCTCCAAATTACAGGTTGGCTCATATTTGCTTAAGTTGGCCCAACAATTGAGATGTGCCCCTTGGAGCACCTTAGATCACTATATAAGGAGTACTTGACCTCCTCTCTTGTGACCATTTTTAGGATTATCTTCACCATCTATAGTTTCTGTTCACATGTGGGAAAGAGGACTATTTGAGGCAAAATGAAGGATGATTTTATATCTGAGGCAAAATGAAGGACGAAGTTTATTTTTGAGGCAGGATAGAGGACGCATTTATCACTATTCTGTGACAGAATTTGAAGAAAGAAATACTCTGTTTTTCTGGAAGGGTCGAAGCCTTAGAAGGAAAATTTATAACCTCGAGAATCTGTTGTTTATGGAAGAAGGGTTGGTTAAACCCTAGGAATTTCCAGGTTCTATAGATCTTAGATTGTACATTTTGTTGAATTGGATAATTTCTCTAAGAAAAGGTTGCTGGGTTTTTCCCTAGTTAGGGTTTTCCCAGGGTAAAATTTTGTCTCTTGTGCTTGGCCATCTCTTCATGATCCTACTGTCATTATTATTTTACTATTGAAGATTTTCTATGTATAATGGCTTAATGATGAATGTGACACAAGATGAATTAGTTAAGAAATCATGGAAAGTAATTATCAGACTAGAAGGTCATAAAAATCAACATGGTATCAGAGTAGAGGTTGTTAAAGAACAACCTTATGAAAAGAGATAAGCAAGGGCTACAACTAGATGAGGTCCAAGAGAAAGGTCCGATTTGTGTTGGAAAGATTTCTTTTCTAGTGACTAGACCAAGTTTCTCTTTAGAAAATCTAAGCCCTAGTTTGGAGTGCAACCAAGAAAATGTTTGATCCAAGGTTGTACTGGAATTAGAGACATCACCGAGATTACTAGAAGGAAGGTCAAAGTTAACTGGATTAGGCCACAATTAGACAAGTGGCCCGAAGTTGTTAGGAAAGAGGCCACAAAACCTTAGGAAGGAGGCCAAAGAACCTTAGGAGGAGGCCGAGAGCCTCAAACCTATGGCAGGGGGACGAAAGGCCTCAATGCTGATTGCAAAAGGCCGAAAGGCCTTAGGAGTAACCTCCGAAAGGCCGAAAGGCCTCATGAGTTGGGAAAACTAGGCTGCAGACCAAGAAGCCTCAAACCCTTGACAATTCAAGATGAAGATGCCTAAAAAGTAATGGACGTAAGTTGCAAATGATATATTTGTTTTATTCAACTACTCTTACCATTGTTTGAAGAAGCAGAAGCTTGAGTATTAGCTATAGACTTTAGTGTTTTTGAAGTCTTTGACATTTGAGCTCCTCAAGTTGGTTAAGGAACCTTGAAGTCTCTTGTTCTAGAAAAGGGTTTATTACTTAGATGTGGAAGATTTGTGAAGTTGGGCCAAAAGTATTGTATCAGCACCAAGGAAAACCAACAATCTGTTAATTGATGTTGATCAAAAGATGAAGTTCCTGTAAAGAAGAACAATTTGTATGACCACAATGTATTCATATGATCAATGGTCAAAAGATTTGAAATTGTTGAGGAAGTTGCTCCAGCATCAGAGGAAGCTAATCTTTAGTTCCTAATTCTCAGATTGACATAAATCTTGGAGGATTGAATAGTAAAGAAGAGGCCAAGATCCTCATCAATTTGGAAATCAAAATCCTCTTACAAAGGCAGAGCCATCTTCAGAACTAAAGGACAAATTGTTGCTATAATAATTTTGAAGAGGCCAAGCTACTTGAAGGGCTGAGAGCAATCATCTAAAATCTGCTAAATATTTTACTTTTTGTCAAAACCTCTATGTCAACAAACATGTGGACAAAATTTGCAGATGACTACTTTGTAAAAGAAGTCTGGACCATATTCGTCCCACTTGAAGATTGTTGATGGAACGAGTTCCCTTGGAAGATGCTATAGAGCACATTGGAATGCCATAGTCTTTGAAGACACCTTACTTCCATAAAGTATTCCTGGAGATTTGTAACTATGGCTCAACATGCAAATATTTTATCCTTGATGATGATAGTTGGAGTGTGTTGTTTCTTTATAATGCTAATCAATGAAAGGGCAAAATACAAGACTTATAATGACCATATGGGATCAATGATCATGATACATTTGCTTGGGATGATATTGGTAGTTAGATCAAATTGGAACATCCCTGATTGACTGTTATCACATGCAGAGGCATGTGGACTCTATGGCACATTCTTTTCCACTTACACTTTTTTTTAACATTTGGATGTGGAGTTGATAAATTGTCCCACCTATATTGACTACAACAAGATAATTTGCACATGACAAAGTTTGTTGGATTTGCAAGGGTGTCAATAAAATTTGGAACTCTTAGGGTTTGTGGATAAAACCCTAGAGCTAGACCTAGATCAGTGATTCCACTAAATGAAGAAACCCTAGCTCATGCAAGGAAGGAAAGGCAAGGTGCATTAGTAGTTGATGATGAGAATGAGGATGATGAGTTTGCAAATGAATTTCAATGGTCTCTGCAAGAAGGCAAGGATCGAGAGGGAGTTGATAACTCCCAATAATCCTTAGATCAAAAGATAAGTACTTTATGTCTTTCTTCCTTGTTCATTGCTTTACTTTTGGTTAGCCTCTTGTCTTTGTATCTTTTGCTGGGTTATAATCATTTCTTCCATGACCTCCTAGTAAGGGTTGTAGTTACATTGCGAAGGTTGCCAAGGCTCTGGCAGCAAATGGAAGCATTTGAAGAACAATGCAAAGTTTGTGGCAAGAGGATTCTCCCAGGATCAATGATTTGTGCTCAAGAGGGAGAAATGTAGTGACATTTAGAACCATGCTTGATGACCGAAAGAGCTCTTTGTTCAGAGGGAGCAAGCAACTCAACAAATTTGAAGGATGCCATGATGGATGAAATTGTGTTGAAGAGAAGTCAGTGGTGACTTCCAAGTGGATCTGCAACATTAAGTATGCGGTATATGGCAACCTAGAGAAGTACAAAGCAAGATTTGTTAGAATTCTCCAAGAAAGAGGGAGAGGACTATGTGGAGACATTTGCTCCAGTTGTCAAGTATACTTCTGTTAGAAATATACGCATAACTTTAATTATATATTTGAAAATTACATGTTGTAGATGCTTCACAAGAAGCATATATCAAAATTTGGTGGCAAGCCACATACATAGAAAAGAGCTTGTTACATGTCTGTAACTTGATATCCCACGATAAATATACAAGAGATAATAAAAAAATATACAATTTTGATGTGTAGCAAGATATATCAGTCAAAAATGAATCATCGCCAAAAACATGACAGTATTGCCCCTTGACAGCGCTGATCATCATAAGGCCTGTGGAAGTACTGGTAGAATTCATGTCCGTTCTGCTCTTGAATCATCCAGTGACCATGTGGCTGGTGCGATGCCACCTTGGATAGTAGATCAGAAAGTTGATTACTTTCCCTGTAAATTGGGTTGAAAATTACATTAGGTGGATGTGGAGACAACGGGGGAAGAAGTGTACATAGAGCTACCTCAGGTCTTTGAGGCACATGAGAGGAAATCTCATGTTTACATAATTATGAAGGCTTTATACAGACCTCGGGCATGGTATTGTCAGATGGATGGATATTTGAAGAGTTTTGGTTGATATTGTTATTATATGACTTGTTTTTGATGGGAGCAAAAGGACTCACATACCGAAGGGAGCAACAATGGCAAGAGGATTGGCTTTCGTGATAGAGGGAGCAGTCAAGCCCTGCTTCAATTTCAAAGGGAGTTGACCTTTGAGTTTGCAATGAAGGATCTTTGTTGGATACATTATTTCTTGGGACTAGAAGTGTGGCAAAAGGTAGGTGAAATCTTTCCTTGGTCAAAGGAAGCATATTATCCTTCAGAGATTTGGGATGATGGACAACTAGTCCATGGCCACTCCCATGGTTACCAATCTAAAGAAGTTGAGTGGCAAAGGGAGCAACTTGGATTGCGACAATAGGATCTGGTTCAATGTCAAGAGTGAGCACCCATTTAGGGTGACCAGAAAGCAGATGTGGCACAACATGTGTTGAGGTACCGACATGGTACAATTGGATTTAGATTGCGATATGTCTCAAATGATAAAGTATTGCTGCAGGGATATACAAATTCAAATTGGGTAAAGAGTGCTGGAGATGGGAAGAGTACATCAGGATGATGATTTAGTTTGGATTCTAGGAATCAGACATTTGTCGCACTTAGGACTGCAAAGGTTGAGTATATTGCAACTAGTTTGGTGAGTCGTGAAGCAATGTGGCTTCAGAAGCTACTTTGCAGGATTGTTTGATTAGGTGCAGGAGACGATCGTGATGACGGGTCAAAGCACATCGAGATCATGATAACACCCCATCTGGGACATGGTATGAAAGGGAGCAGTGAGGCAACAATACATTTCTTCAAACGAGCAGGTTGCTAATATTCTCACAAAGCCTCTGTTCTGGGATGAAGTTTGTTTACTTTAGGGACAAGCTTGGAGTGGTTAAGAATACTTCCCTTGGTTAAAGTGTTGATGTTGTAGCATCAAGGGGTGGAGATTTTCTCTAGGCCATGATATTGATAGGTCATGGGTATTGACCGGGGCCATGTAATGTGGCTAGGGAGATTGGCCCCAAAAGCATCAGGCTCGGAGTGCTTCACCGGTCATGGGTTACTTGACCATATTGCCAATGGTTATTTGGCTAGTGGGTTGAGTGAGTGCCTATAGCATTGGGCAAGTGATTTTCCATTCAATAGTGTGTGACGACATGTGGGAATGACAAATGAGCCCAGGGTTTCACCCTGTGTCAGGGGGTGTGCCTGTTTCCAAGTGACGACTTGGTGGATTGGTGAAACAAGGACTAGTCTTATGTTAGGGGGTGCTTGACCAGCCAATGGGTAATTGGCTTGTGGGTTACTGGATCCATTTGCAAGGGGATATATCTAGTGGGTGACTAGATTCCTTTGCATGAGACTAATGGGGATGCTTTCCATGTGGTTTAGGTATAGAACATGAAGTGGATGGGTACGTCAACATTGAGAACTCATTTAACCTTTTTTTGGGATAGAGAAATTGTTTCAACAAAGTGTACATCCGAAGAAGTCAAACTGAATACCTACCTAGCTAAGAGGGAGTGTTGATTTTATTGTAGCTTCGGTCGGTATACAAGTCAACTGTAAAAAAAGGAAAAATCGAAAAGGAAGAATTTGAAATTTGAAATTAAAATTACTTTGCCTCCAAAGTACAGGTCGGCTCAGATTTGCTTAAGTTGGCCCAGCACTTGAGACGTGCCCCTTGGAGCACCTTAGATCACTATATAAGGAGCACTCAACCTCCTCTCTTGTGACCATTTTGTTGAGAAATCTAGTGGCAGCAGCAAAGGTGATTTCTCTAGCTTATGATAACTGCTTGTTAAGACTTTTTACTTTTCTTGATTATATTGTTTTTTAGCTTGATTATTAGTGTGTTCTCTTCATCGAACAACTACCAAAAACATAATAAACAGTGAGACAAAGGACACAAGATCTAGGCTATCAGCCAGGGCGAAAACCTCTCCAAAAATTGAGAGGAAGACCCACCAAATTCGTCTTCTTATAGAATCTTCAATCGACAAATTCCAAGACCAAGACCCTGGACCAAAACACCCCTCCAAGACCAAGTCAATGCCTTTCCTTGATGTGCCTTTCTTCCACAAAGTCAACCTCAGTCAAACTAGCCTTCTAGTAGCAGCAGCTTCTCTTTCGCCCTCCTTTTCGGACCTGCAACTTCTTGACTGTAATTTGACCTAACTGCAGAAACCCTAGATTGTACGTGTGACCAAGATCATGGAGAAATCATCCTCCTTTCTTCTTCGCTTGGTGAGAGAATTCCTTTTAAACAACTTGGCCTTTTCCACCCAAGATTGGACTATTATGGTGACTGTAATATTCGGTCTTCCTGCAGTAGAGAGAGCCCTAATCCTTCTCACACGTGTGAGATGTTTAGCCCAAAACAGATCCAAATATCTCGGTCTTCTTGCTTCACTTCTTTGCTTATCCAAGAGGCTTCTAACTCGCACTTCTTTTCCTTCTTTGCTTGCTTGAATGAATGATGACCTAGAGTGAGGCTGAGTCCTTTATATAGGCTTCTCTTTCATGCATTAAGGCCGACTTGACATCATCTTTAGGCCGACATGTCCTTATGATAGGCCGACTTGTATGTAGCACATTGACAAGGTCTTGGAGGGTTTGTTTGACTCATTCTTTGACTTAAATAATTTTTCTTACAATGTGTAACATGCCCACAAGGGTCTTTCATACATGACAATGACTTTTAATGACTTGATGACTCAATGACCAACCCTAAGAGCTCACAATGGGAGCTTGACCTAAAAATATTTTTTCCTTGAGCATGAAACCCATGCCTCAAGATCAATAATAATAAATTTATTTTTCTTATTACATCGAATACATAAAATCATAATTACACACGTCATTATGAAGACCAAACCTAGTTACATATTTCAACACATTTTTCGGGTCATCTTCATCTTCTACAGTTTCTGTTCAGATGTGGGAAAGAGGACTATCAGAGGCAGAATGAAGGACAAATTTATGACTCTTCTGTGACAGAATTTGAAGAGAAAATACTCTGTTTCTGTGGAAGGTTCGAAGCCTTAGAAGGAGATTTATAACCTCGAGAATCTGCTGTTCATGAAAGAAGGTTGGTTAAACCCTAGGAATTTCCAGGTGGTTCTGTAAATCTCAGATTGTGCATTTTCTTGAATTGGATAATTTCTCTAAGAAAAGGCTGCTGGATTTTTCCCCAGTTAGGGCTTTGCTAGGGTAAAATTTTGTGTCTCTTGTGTTTGGCTGTCTCTTCACGATCATACTGTCATTATTATTTTACTGTTGAAGATTTTCTATGTATAATTGTGTAATGATGAATGTGACACAAGATGGATTAGTTAAGAAATAATGGAAAGTGATTATCAGACTTGAAGATCCTGAAAATCAACACAATGTGCATATTGTAGTTATTTGGTGTCATTTTTAGGCCCTATAGCGGTGGTCATTTGCAGAGGTTTCTAGTGTTAGAGAAATCTACGAGACTTTTGATAGCATGTTGGGTCAAGCTAAGGTAGTGATTTGTTAGAGAGAGCCCTCATTAGAGTCCTTTATGAATCAGCTTTGACCCACTATTCAATGTTAGGTGAGATTGAATGAAGACACTTTACACATGGAAACATGTGCGCTTAACCCAAAGTGGTATATGGAAAGGCCTGGTACAGTTACTCACATTGATGATCATGAGACTAAGAAGGGATAGTGACTACAAAGATTTATAATGTAGATGAGGGGAGAGCACTTTGAAGATGGTGGATTAAGTTTGTAGGTCTCACAAGCCTAATTTGAAGGAAGATCATAGAGACTTTGGTTAGAATGACCCAGTTGATGCATGGGATAATGCTTTAGAGATCCAACATCTTCTTGTCTCAATACCAGTTCATTAGCAATAGAGGGGAATTGGTTTATATATAGATCTGTTCACTCTATCAAGAGGAATAGACTTACCTCAAGGAGAGTGGAGAAGCTAGTTGCAATGCATGGTACTCTACTTCTCCATGAATTGCAACCTGAGTGACACAATGGATTGGATGAGATACAACATGGTCTGGTTGGTGTGCCATCAATTACTAATGGGAGTAACTAATTCAGAAAGTGACAACAAATGAATACAGAGGACCAATTGATGGAATCGACTTCTTGATGTTCATTTGACACTGATTTCTTTCAGCTACTTTTCACTCCTTATTGTTGATGTTCAGTTTTTGACTCTAGATACCAATGCCATAGTCTTTGATTCATTACTATTTCAGTGTTTACCATTTACTTATTACTATAAAATCTAAGTCAATGTATTTCATTTAAACTTTGAGTCTATGTATTTCATTATAACTAATTTGAAATTTCGATGTGCACATATCATTGATTCAATGAGAAATATCAAATGCAATGCTGATTGTTGAATTTTAATTGATGAAGTGAGATTAGCCATTACATGTATCATTTTTATCAATGAATGTTTCATATGGGGTGTCTCTAAATGTTTTTCATGTGAATATTTCTTCTCCTTTGTGCCTGTGTTAAAGAAACTTAGTGGAACATTGGTTTTTCCTTTCCTTCTAATGGAGCTATGTTCATTATACCAATCAATTTAAGTTAGCATGTTAAACTTTTGTACTCCACTGAAAACATTCTAATAGTGAATTTGTAACTACAGCTGGAAAGAAAAATGGCAAAAGAAGTTCAGATGAAATGAATACATTATCACCACTTTTTACATCTCCTGATCAAAAGAGTAATGATGATGAACATGTGGATGTGGATGATGAGGAAGATGCCACACAAGCAAAACCTGAGAGGTTGAATGATGGCCAAGATATCAATGTAAATATTGATGAAGATGTGACAAATGAGCATGATAGTGATGATGAGCTGGCTGATGTAGATCTCACTGATGATGAGGCTGATAGAGGACCCAATGCAGCAGAAGCATTAAGGGCACAGGTTGATGCTGAACAGAATGAAAAGCCGCAAAGCTCCACTTCCAGTGGGTCCAGTGTCAGTGGAAGCAGTGGCAGTGGGAGTGCAAGTAGCAGTAGCGACAGCGATGGCAGTCGTGAAGGTAGTGATGACGACTCAGCCACCTCAGGTGGTGACAATTAAATTTTAGATACTGTATCCACAGTCCGAGGATTCTGCTCCAGTTGTCTTGCAATTCTTGGTTCAGAACATGCTCAGAAAGTATGGGAAACAGAGTAGTAGGTTCATCCCAGTGTATGGAAACATAATCTCTAGTTATAAAATTCGGCAAGAACAATGGTATCAACAGTAAAAATAGTCGATCCAAAATACTTGGGTGATGAGTTAAAAAATCAACAGGTGAGGGGAAGGTTGATGCGTAGGCCTTGGAATTTTGCGAAAATATGTTATAACTTCCATCCTCGCAGCCAGTGCCTTGACTGGCTTACTAAAACGGTGCATTTATTGTATTTACGTGCAGTTTTTCGAAAGGTTGGTAATATTCCCAAAATCTGAAAAGTATGTAGCTCTTTTCGAAAATATTGTCAATATTCGAAAACAAAATACAGAAATATATGTAGTTTTTTAAAAACTTGGTAATATATTTGACTTTTGTTTGTAGAATAACCTTTGGCATCCATTACATTGCATGCATGCTTTATTTAGTCTTCATTGAATCTCTTTCGTCCACGTGACATGCTTTTGGAAGTTTCAGTTATTCCATTTGACAACCAGTTAACTGATCCACTAGTTTGACATTATATTAGAAGTTTGCAATTTATGTACGCTGTTGTATGCTTTTAAAATGATTTCAGATATTTTATGGAACTTAGAAGAGTACGACTACGCTGTTATATTCTTGTAAATATTATAATGTGCAATTAATTATTTTTTATGCATGTCAATGTGCCATGCATGAGTTTCACATTTTTTTTTAAACACATTATCACTCCTTATCCAGAGCCAATGGGTTTCTACGTTCTTCAAAATTACTGAAATCTTTCATGTGATATTAGGTACATAAAAAAAGACCATTTACAATTATATTTACAATAAAATTGTGTTGAAATGATCATTTCTTTCGGATTGTTTGTAGCATTCTGGCAATGAAACATGAGGTCCAAATAACGATTCATGATTATTATTATTAATAATGATTTCAGTTTGAGACTTCGCTATTGAGTTGGTTCATGACTATGTGGTCATTGTTATTAATGATTTCATTTTGAAACTTCAGTATTGCAAGATTGTGTTCATCCTTATACAGGATTTGAATTTGGGAATTGTATCTGGTGATTTTTTCACTTTGTCATTAAACCATGTTTAACATCTTAACAATGCATACAATATATAACCTTATATTATTTTACTATAACACATTATGACTGTGTTCATCCTTACACAAGGATTTGAATTTGGGACTTGTATCTGGTGATTTTTTCACGTTGTCATTAAACCATGTTTAACATCTTAACAATGCATACAATGTATAACCTTATATTATTTTACTATAACACATTATCACTCCTTATACAGCGACAATGGGTTTTTACGTTCTTCAAAATCACTGAACTCTTTGATGTGATATTAGTTACATAAAAACAAATACTATTGACAATATATTTACAATAAAATTGTGTTGAAATGATCATTTCTTTACTATTGTTTCTAGCATTCTGGCCTTGAAACATGAGGTCCAAATGATGATTCATGACTATGTGATCATTATTATTAATAATGATTTTAATCTGAGACTTCACTATTGAGTTAGTTCATTACGATGTGGTCATTGCTATTAATGATTTCAATTTGAAACTTCAGTGTTGCAAAATTGTGTTCATCCTTATTAAGGATTTGAATTTAGGACTTGTATTTGGTGATTTTTTCACTTTGTCATTAAACGATGTTTAACACCTTAACAATGCATACAATATATAACCTTATATATTATATTATTTACTATACACTACCTTGTCATGATATAATATATAACTTATATATTATATTGTTTACTATACACTACCTTGTCACGATATAATATATTGTTAAGGATTTGAATTTAGGACTTGTATTTGGTGATTTTTTCACTTTGTCATTAAACGATGTTTAACACCTTAACAATGCATACAATATATAACCTTATATATTATATTATTTACTATACACTACCTTGTCATGATATAATATATAACTTATATATTATATTATTTACTATACACTACCTTGTCACGATATAATATATTGTTATACCTGTAATGACATTATATATTATTATGAGTGGTTGTCATAATTCCGGATAAAGTATATCTTAATAATTAAGAGATATATAGTTAATAATTAAAATAAAAGAAACGATATCATTTTCATTTAATTTAAGAATAAACTCATTATTATTTTACAAGTTATAACACAATTTGATTTATTTTGTATTCAAAAGTGTTGTATTCATATCGGTTAGAGTAATAATAGTTATAGAGTTTAGTAGTATTTCTTAAAACCTTTTGTTAATATAAACCTTGATATAAACTCTCAAAACTAGATTTACTTTGTAAAACATAAAATAATTATGTTTAATGCAAGACATAAGACGAAGTAGTCATGATTAAAGCTAACTTAATTCAAGACACAAGATGAACTGAGTTGTCATGATTAAAGCTAACTTTTCTCAAAATCAAATTGATCGTGAACTTGATGAAACAAAGAAGGAAGTGGACCATTTCAAAAGCATGCTACACGAGGCAAACAATAGAGAAAGTACATTGACAAGCCAACTCAAAGAAATGCCAAATAAGGCAAACAATAGAGAAAGTACATTGACAAGCCAACTCAAAGAAATGCCAAATAAATGGAACAAGCAGGATAAAGAACTTGGTAAACAAATCACCTCATTGAAACTTGAAGAAGCAAGCAAAAAAGATTGATGAAGTCTTAATAAGTTAAATAAAGAAGAAGGAAGAGGATTACATGAAACATGAATATGAAATCGTCACCTAAAAGAACAGAAGTGGACAAGCCAAATCAAAGAGTGATGAGCTCGCAGGTCTTGGATGACATTCTCAATTGTCAAAGATCATCACTTATCAAGACAGGTCTTGGATATGTTGGTGAGTCTACACGCTGCAAGGATGAAAAATTCAAAGATGAAGAGAAGCCACATGTCAAAGAAGAAAAGAAGTCGCACTCAAAAGATGAAGAGAAGCCACATGTCATAGAAGAAAAGAAGCCTCATGACAAAGATGAAGAGAATCCCAAAGTCAAAGTTTTGCACAAGTCAACCAACACCAGAAGTTAGAAGATCAATGCCTCAAGGAATCAAGTTGATGCATTCAAGACACCAAATCATAGAAGAGCATTTAAAAGTGGAGAGCAACAAAGCCTTGGATATTCTCAAGGGCGAGACACCTTTAGGAGATCATCACCCTATACACCCAGGTATGCAGACACATTTTATGGTTATTGCTATGCATGTTCTAACTATGGACATAAAGCTGGAGATTGTAGGAAATATAACATGAGTAATGATAGAGGGTTTTATCAAAACCCTAGAGGTAGATTTATTGGAAGACAAGACAGAGTCCCATATGCCTATGACAACAGAAGTTACAACACCTTTGCTCTGTTGTTTAGACCAGAAGTTGAGTGTTAAAATTAGAAACTAGGGCCAAACTCCATGTGTGTCATCTTAGTTATGGTAGTTAATATTTTTCTTGGATCCCTCTCATCGAGAGGTGTAGGATTGATCTAAAGATCATCTGATTCCGATAAGTATTCATGGAGTTATGAATTTATTTGCGTTATAAGACAATTCGTCAAGGTCGGCTAGCAACCAAATAAATCCCACACGTGCTCAACGTTTTAGTATAAATAGAGGTGGCCTTCAAGTCATTTTAACACACTTGGGATCTCTTCCTCTCTCTACTTGTTTTTGGGTTTTAGTAGGAGGAGAGATCTTAAGGAATAACGTTGCCTTGATCTAGAGCGCAGAAAGCTGGAACTGCTGGAAAAGTCGGAACTACTAGAAAATCTGGAAAAGCTGGAACTGCCGGAAAAGCCGGAGTTGCCAGAAAACCCGGAAATGTCAAAACTGCTAGAAAAGCCCGAAAAGCCGGACGAAAACGCCGGAACTGCCGAAAAAGCTAGAAAAGTTGGAACCGCCGGAAAAGCCGGAGTTGCCGGAAAAGAAGGAACTGCCGGAAAATCTGGAAATGCCGGAAAAGCTGGAACTGCCAGAAAAGCAGGAAAAGTGGGCACTGCCGAGATTGCCGGGAACAATCGGAACTGTCGGGAACAACCAGAACTACTGGAACAGTCGGAACTGCCAGAACTGCTGGGAACAACCAGAATTGCTGGAACAACCAGAACTGTCAGAATTGCCGAAACAACCGGAGCATCTGTCTCCGAAGGAGAGCAGCATGCAAGGGACAACTAACTAACATTGGGACAATTGTATGGTACTTAGTAGCAAATACACCAAGCATGCAATGTTACAACTAGCATGCAACAAGAAGCATGCTAAGGACAACAAGCATGCTAGGGACAAGAAGCAAGCAAGGTGCAACCAACGCATAAGTCAGGATGGCAACATGGTGCAGCAACGGCACATAATGCAGTACAATGATGGGTACAGTCATGATTAATGAAGCGCGATGAGATGCAACATAGTGATGATGGGTGCGACATGGTGCATTGCGGTGAGGTGCAACATGATGACGAAATGCAACACAACGATAGGTGAAGGAGTCACCTTGGAGAATTAGCTGAAGCAACATGTCTTCCACTGATCTCATGTATCATCTTCTTAGAGATGATCTATGCTCTTATCTAGATAAGTCAAAGTGTTGGCTTCTGTTGTAAACTACTATCTCTCTCTCTCTCTGCCGAACTATTGAAGAACATATAAGAATTGATCAAGGGTTTCCCCACGTTGGGGTTTGTCCCTGGCTAGCGCCACATCTTGTGTCCTCTTGTCTTGGCTTGTCTTCTGCGATTTATGTTTATGTTCTATCTGCAATTTAATTTAACGCTGATGTGATTGCTAATCTGGAAAAGATATGGAGCTAAATGTGAAAATTGAAATAAATTGCTCTAAGCATAGAACATATGTAAAATTAACATGGTATTAGAGTTAGGTGAAGACAATCCCCAAGCAAGAGTGAAAGAGCAATCATCGAAGACATTTGGGAAAGGACAAAAGGATCAATGGATTCATCATCTTTCTTAAAATTCACCAATGGTGAAGTTGAAGCAGAGAATATTATCAGAATGGCGCAACGGAATATGGCCTACCTAAAGATCACTTCATTGGAAGACCGGATCTCAGGGTGGAAGGAAAAGTAGATAAATAGTTCGGCCATTATGCGAATGAGTGTTCGAATGGCAGGGACACATCACTTGATGATGATAACAATCATTCCAGGGACATCTTCAATGATCAAAGGAATGACAGGTAATGCAGGTCATCAAGGAAATGGCCGACTCTTCATAGAAAGCAAGGAACCCCAGGTATGAAGAATCAAATGTTGTTTCTGATAAGATAAAGAAGCGTTATCTTGTATTGGCCCTCTCCTTCAGATTCTTTGGGAATCTAGCTTATAGATTGTAGTGCTTCAAGGCACTTCATCAGATAGATGGGTGCACTCTCTAATTTGGTAGAGATGGAAACAATCGTGGGATTATACTTGGAGCCGATGCCACCTATCTCGGAAAGGGTGTAGGGAATGTTGCTCTCAATTGAATAAGGGTAACTCGATTCATTTACAAAATCTCTTTTATGTACCTGATCGCAAAAAGAACTTGGTGTGCATATCGGAAATGGAAGTCAAAGGTTTCGGGGTGGCATTCATCGATGGAAAGGTACGTGTTAAAAAATATAATTTTTAAAGATGCTTTTTCTCATGGGTTCAGGGTTGGAAATTTGTATCAAGTTGCAGGATGGTCCATTGGGGATCATGTCAATTGACATATCGCATCTATAACACCGGAGGTCTACCTATGGGGCCCTACCTGATGTGAGTCAAATGGTGATAGGGATGTCTGAATTCAAGTAGAGCATGAAGGTACATGTCTGAGATGTACCGAAGGAAAATCGTATAAGGGGACCATTCCCCTCATGCAATAGGTCCACAGGTTTGGAACAAGTCGAGGAGTTTGAGATTCATGATCGAGAATCTCATGTATACAGGTGGAAGAAAGCCCTCTATGGCTTGAAGCAAAACACCCTGGGCGTAGTATGAGAGGATTAATAGCTGTCTGATGAAGCTGAGATTCACTAGGAGTGAAATTGATCCAAACCATTACCCGAAGGTTGTGGATGATAGACCTCTCATACCGACACCTTATGTGGAAGACCTATTTCTGACAGGTGCAGAACCTCTCATTTGCAGAAGTAAGAGGGAGTTGGATTCCGGATGTGGAATGATAAACTGCAAGCCTGTGACTACCTCGAGGATCTTAACTTTTAGAAGTTATATGGTAGTGATGTCGGACTAGATTTGGGAAATGCCTCTGAGTTCATAAACTCATTCGCGTTGATGTTCCTGCTGAACTTCCATCTGGACATATGTTTTGTAGTTAGCATGGTGAGCTCATATTTGGTTGAGCCTCACTGGATTGGTGCCAAGAATCTTCTGAGATATCTTCGGGGCGCAATCTCTCATGGATTGAGATACACTGCCGGAAATATGAAGCTACATGATTATTCGAATGCTAACTGGGCAGGCAATGTGGAGGATCACTAGAGCACTTCTCACTGCTGGTTCTCCTTGGATTCTGCTTCGATATCATGGATGAGCAGGAAGCAGAAGTCAGTTGCTATAAGCATCGCCGAGACCGAATACATAGCTACAAGTATGATCTCGTGTGAAGCTGCGTGGTTGCAAAAGCTCTTAAGTGAGCTGTTTGTACACATGATGAATACCACTGTGATTCTCTGTGACAACCAGAGGGGGGATTCGATTATTGAGGAATCCCGTATTCGATGATTGCTCCAGTAGAGAGACATCAGATACTGCCTTATCTGCGATATGGTAAGTCGATGAGCGAGGAGGCTCCATCGCATTGACACTGATTTACAGGTCGTAGAAATTTTGTCAAAGCCCCAGGGAAAGGTCAAATCTGCGACTTTCCCGAACGACTTGGAGTCGTTGAGAGACCTTCTTATAAGGGTCCTGCATGTTGAATGCATTGAGCTCTGGGAGCTTTGGGGGGCTTGGGGTACTTACTGGAGCAACACATGACCACAAGGCGACTCACTCTCCCCTTGTGGTGCGCTATGAACAGGATGATTAGTTCTTCTGTGGGCCGGCAAGATTAATTCTCCCGTGGAAACTGTGGAACATGATGATTAGTTCTTCTATAGGCTGGGATGATTAGTTCTCCCATGGCAACTGTGGAACATGATGATTAGTTCTCCTGTGGGCCGGGATGATTAGTTCTCCCGTGGCAATTGTGGAACAGGATGATTAGTTCTCATGTGGGCCAGGATGATTTGTTCTTCGTGGCGACTATGGAACAGGATGATTTGTTCTCTTGTGGGCCAGGATGATTTGTTCTCCGTGGTGAATGTGGAACATGATGATTAGTTCCCCTGTGGGCCAGGATGATTAGTTCTCCGTGGCATCCACTGACAAGATGATTCGTTCTCTTATGGACAGGATGATTAGTTCTCCTATCGAGGCATCCTACCCATGCAGTCTGGGACTCATGGGAAGTACCTCTCATCTGATCAATGAGCAGGGAAATGAGGATAGGGACCATAGTAGTACTATCGATGGACGCATCATTGTATCTATCATACTCCCTATGCTAGGATGACCTCCATTGTTCTGGGATCAGTATGAGTGGTTTGAGACACTCTCTTGTGACATTGATCTGGGATCAATATGAGTGGTTTGAGACACTCTTGTGATATTGATCTGGGATCAATAAAACTAACTTTGGGTCAGTAAGAGTGATGTGACACACTCTCTTCAGATGACACTGACTTCGGGTCGGTAGAGAATGGTATGAGACATTCTCGATCAATTCTTCTTCTTCATGGTTCAACAGAGTAGAGCTCAGCAGAGCTCAGCAGATCAAAGCAGAGCAGAGCTCAGCAGATCAGAGTAGAGCAGAGCGGTGCAGGTCACTGATGGCAGAGATAGTACAGTCGGACATATGGATCAATGGATGGAGTTCTCCCTAGTTGAGAGGGAGTGTTAAAATGGGCAACTAGGGAAAAACCCCATGTGGGCCATCTTATTTATGGCAGCTGATATTTTTCTTGGATCCCTCTTGTTACATAGTAATTGTCACCATCCCTGTTACTCCTCTTGTCGTACCTTGGAGGACCCATCCCGGGAGTTATAAGAAGTGACAAAGTCTAAAAACACTTGCATTATGTCCCCCTGGGTATGTACTCCATGTTCCCTGAAGAAACCTTCTGCAGATCATCCCTAAAAAGTGCTCTTTTTCCATTGGCGCAAGTCCACAATATCTTACCCGCGCCAATGATGGAGATCCTCAAAAGGGGGCGCGACCATTGGCGCCCTGTCTTAGAGTAACGGTCACGCCAACCAAATTTAGTCATGCTTTTTGCCTTAATGCACGTCCAACTGTTGTTTCCTTCATTACATGGAGCTTTTCTGAGGATAGAAAATCAGTCTTTTGTCGAGCTTTATCCATCTTTATGGCTTTTGCTAAATCTGCGAAAGGTGTCCTGGTTCATCGCATCCTCCTCCCTTCTCCATCTATATAAGCTTGTCATTATGCATTGGACAAGCTAGTGCGAGAGTGTTGGTGGTAGTGTTATGCTAGTGATTTGGTAATTGAGTTATAGTAGTGATGATTATTGGTCATGGAGAGAATGCTAATGAGTGCTAGAGAGGTTATGCTGCCGGAGAGGAGATGCATGTCAAGACACATATAGTTACTCACCCAGCCAGGAGAAGGGTCGACGTCAGAACAATGGTTGTAACTTTTCCTGTTTATTAATTGATGAGCGACTGCTGTTATAGTTCCAATCTCATTATCTATCATGGTGATATGTTGATTTATTTCCTTTCTGACTGAAATATAGTTGTGCCTTGGTAGTTTCTATGTTGGTATTTGTCTCTTCCTTTGCATGTGCAGGTGTTCGTTTATGATCTGTTGGAGCAAGGGAGCGAGGATATCAACTCTGCTTCAATCATAGCGTTGGACTCCAGGTTAGTCTTCTTGATTCACCTTTGATGCATAACTAGGAACTTGCGTAGCAGCGTGGTTTGTTTGTGGCTAGTTCTGTGATAGGCTAGTGGGATCGCCTCTGTCCGCAGAGGGGATTTACCTTACCAACAAATTGGCGACTCCGCTGGGGAGTAACTCTTTGATTTCTGTCTTGCATGTTAATTTTCTTCTGCTTGCTTGAGTGCATGAGCTTCCTGAGTCAGTTTTGAGTTGATTCTTTACTGTTTGACCCATCTGAGCACTGTCAACCCAACCTGAGGTCGTATCTTTTATCTTTTTAGTTGGCAAGCTTAATTGGCGCGGTTATTTCTCTGACAGTCGCGCCAGTTGGCGCACGTTGCTCAAAAGCAGCGCGCGCCAATTCTGTGGTAGCGCAAGTTGCAGGCTGAC
Source organism: Pinus tabuliformis (assembly GCA_031772625.1). Classification (NCBI taxonomy): domain Eukaryota; kingdom Viridiplantae; phylum Streptophyta; class Pinopsida; order Pinales; family Pinaceae; genus Pinus; species Pinus tabuliformis. Next base: position 791,798,185 of record CM062812.1, read on the forward strand.
AGTCGCGCCAGCTCTGTAAATTTTGCCTGTGTGTGGGTGGAAAGCTCATTCAGTCTCTTTATATATCTCTTTCAGCCTCTGGAACTGTGTTGAACCTCTTTTTGACTGGTCTTAGCCTGTATCCCTCAGCTGTTTGCTTATTTCCAGTGACTTTGCATGTCTAGCCTTCTGTGGGAAGTTTCGGTCTCTTGATCATCCAGTCAGCTTGTTGATTGTTCTACACCTATCCAGTGCTTTGTTAAAGCTTGATCTTCTATACTCTGAATGCTTCACTTCTAGCCTCTTTGACGTTCACTAGTTTTTGTGTTTTTCCTTGCTTGCATGGTTCATTTTGTGTTTTAGAATTGGTTCTATTTCATTGACTGAACTTGGATTGTGCATATCTCTTAGAATTTGTTTACATGCATCATGCCATCTTAAAGGAAAGAAAAGCAAAAAATCTCTTGCATTATAGTAGTTAGCATTTATTGTTATTTGTTGCTATTAAAAAGAAAAAGACAATTTCGTTTCTTGTTATTAGCTGCATTAGGATCTTTGTTCTTTGTTGAAGTGATCATTTCGTTTGTGAAAAAGATCTCAACCCTCCTGTAGATATAATTCATCGAATCAAATGATTTAATTTCAGCATATAGTTTGCATGTAAGAAGTTTTCGAGATATCACATACGGTAGGACCAAAAAACTGAAACATAATCAAAGATAAACTTTAAAATGAACTCAATGAACATAACAACGCATTGGAACATAACACAAACACTCTAGAGGTCTAGGTTAGAGACGTGTTCCAGCGTCGTTAAACCTGGTAGTTTATCGTCGAGTGGTTGGGTGATTCCTCCACGGTGAAACGGTAGTTGCCAATACGGACTGTGCTCCCACGTACCGTCGAGTATATATTGGGAGACCCCTATAGGAATAAAGCCTTTATCCATAGGAAGCCGTGTCAGCCGCCCTACGATTCGCAATGCAGTGAACACAGCATTCACGAAGATCGACCACCCATACCCTAAAAAGTATTCTGTGGTTTTGCGAAAAGTTTGGCACACCCTCTACCTAGAATTCCAGAGCAGTCACTTTTGATCCTTTTCGGACTCCCTAAACGAAAAGGTGCCTATGAGCATCTTGTCACTTCGTGCTCATTAAATATTCGAAGGAGACTAGAGTCATCTTTTACCCTTTTCTCGACTCTTAAAAAATGAAAAGGTTAAGTTCAGTGTCTTAAAATTTATTGGCCACGATAACATCTACCCAATTAGCTTTCGTTTGTATCAGTCCGAAGTAGGAGTTATCTCGATAAACTTCTCAAGTTTCATCCTGGCAGAATTACTAGTTTCGTCTTCTACCGAAACACCGGTGGTGAGTCTTCCTGTGGTTTTAGGAATACAACCACTTAGTTCTCGTGCCCCGGGTGACGAGACTTACCAGTATCATTGGAACCCTACGTGGGAACCTTTTGAGGACGATATCCCTTTTTGGGACCATCCTTCCCCTTGTGGGTCAGTCCCACAAGTTTCATCCGACATGGATGAACTATCCCCTACTACAACCGATGAGTCCGTTGCGACGAGCAGTGAAATTCCCACCTCAATGGACCCTATACATGTTAGTAGTACGCCTACTACTACAAATTTACCACTGGGTTATAAAGCTTTGAGAGATGCTACGCCTTCTGGAACTCCGTTCACAGGTCCCATGTGGTCATCACACACTTTTCCTGTTACGAATCCTTTTACTCCACAAAGTCGCGGTCTATCTGTTACCTCCGTCACAACCGCTCCAACGGTATGTGCAGCCCCCTTGACTTCTATTTATAGTCGTCCCTCAGCTTCTTTGTTTGGAGTCTTTGACCCCATGACAAATGTCTCAATGCAGGAGCCATATGATCCATATTTGTCATCTCAACCGGTTGTTGAGGTATCGGTCCCATTGTCAATTGATTGGACCTCCACCTCTTTCCATGGTGGTCAAGTTTTATCTGCGCAATCTCCAATACAACCCCCTCAAGACCAACTAGGGCAATCCATTTATGGAAACCCTTTCGTTACTGCTGCTCCTTTTTCCTCTTTGCAACCTTCTGGTAACTCAGGTCAGTCGTCTTTTCAACAAGTCCAACCTGGTATCCAGCAAGGCTATCCCGCTGGACAAAGTGGTCAACAAACTGTTAACCCGAACCAATCCAATGTCCAGTATAGTCCAATGTCTGGACAAGGTACTCAACCACTCGGTCAACCTACTGTCCAGTATTCACAACCCTCTGGGCAGATTGGTCAGCCCCAAACACAGTTGGGCCAATCAACTGCCCAATCTCCTCAACCATCTAGTCTGCTAGGACAACCTTCAACTGCGCAACAACCGTTCCAGCAGGTAGGCCAACCTCAGTATCAGCAGGTCCAACCTTCTGGACAGATCGGCACACCTCATCATCAACAAAGTTTTCCTTCTGGCCAGATAGCCCAACCTATAGGACAGTTCATTGGTACTGCTCAGTCTGGTCCATGGCCCCAAATGGGACCCCAACACCCATCTGGCCTTCAAATGCAGGCTGGGTCTCAATCACAAACTTTTCATCCAACCCAGCTTGGTCCTTCAACTCAATTCGGAGCCCCACCACTGTATGGCTACCAACAACCTCAAGGGCAATTTCCGTTTGCCCCGTACCAGAATTACCAACAACCGCAAGCAAATCCCTCACAAACTTACCAACAGCAATACGGCACGCCTGCAGCATCATTTGGTAATCCTTATGCTGGGGGGCACTATACAAATCCTTACGGCCAATCCACTATGGGGCCAAATCCTTCCGGACAAACTCTATGGGGGCAACCACCACCTGGGTGGAACCCTGGTGCTCCACCCTACCAACAGCCCCAGATGCCTTTCAATCCTCAATTACCATTCTTAGCGACTTTAGAATTACCAGATGTATCCAAATTAACCAATGATCCTATCCTTCATAATCCTTATTGGCCTCCAGTTCCAACTAAAATACCTGGTGACTGTCCAAAATTCGATGGTAAAGCCAATGAAGATCCACAAGCCCATATTATGACCTATCATTTGTGGTGTTCGTCTAATTCATGGCTTGACGATTCAATTCGGCTTCACCTTTTTCAAAGGACTCTCACTGGCTCTGCCGCTAAGTGGTATATCGAACTTCATCGCGGGTCCTTTCAAGATTTCAATTCCTTGGCTATGGCGTTTCTCACTCACTTTCAGTTACCCATTCGATACGAAACAGGTACGCACCTCCTCACTTCCTTAAGACAAACGACAGCTACGCATATCTCTGATCATATTCATGAATGGAGACGGCGTAGACGTATGATCAAATTTTGGATTCCTGATCAGCTTCTTACCAATTGGTTTACAACTTTGTTCGTACCTCCAATAGCTCGGGATATCGCCATGGGGGCGTGTGTCACTGAAGAGCAAGCTATTGCTCGAGCTCAGTACCTTGACTTGGTTTATTCTCAGTCAGGTATGTTATATGATTATCTGCCTGATGTCCCAAGACAAGGAACATCTAAAGCCCCGCCAACACCCACTGTTGACGGTATCATCGGTTCGGTTAATTCACCCTCTAAGAAAAATACGAACCCTGCAAAGCAAAAAACATCTGCTTCGAATGGACAACCTTCCCAGGCATCGTCTGGTTCGAATGTTACTTCTGAGGTTAATGCCGTCCAATCTAATACGGCAAGCAAGGCTTCAAAAGAGAAGAAAAGAGGGAAAGCAAAAAATAAGACGGAGCAACCTAAGCAGGAAACCCCAAAACCTCAACCTGAGGACGACACTAAACGCAAACCCAGATATCCTTGTCTTATTTGCGATGAAAATCACTTTACCAAGGATTGCCCGAAGCGGTCCGAAGTTAGCCGTTTATTAAAAGGCACCTCTGGGACTCCTGCGGTGCTCAAGGAGCCCTTTCCCACCCAACACACTCAAAAAACTCAAATGGTGGCTGACCCTACTCAGCCTCCCTCTTCCTTTGGTTCTCAAGTGTTTATGGCTGGTACAATACCCATTAATATCAGTACTCGAACGAAGGATTATTCGTCATCTGCTGGGAAAGAGCCTGAGGTTCCCCCAAGTGCTCCCCCGTTCAGTTCCGGTCCACTCCACATTGAGAGACCTACCACCGAAACGCCTCTTCGACCCCCTCCAAAAGGAGTACTCCGTAAATTCTCGCATAATCCGAATGCTCGTGCTGCACAACACTACAACATCGTTGAGGACTTAGCACAGACTCCGTCGGCTATGTCCGCTTTAGAGGTTCTCCAGAGCTGCCCTTCTCAGAGGAAGTCCATGCTATCTGCCATTGGTGGCATAGATCCAGCCGATTCGGATTTAATAACTTTTGACTTAGAACGCCACACTCTAAGACTACCTCCTCAAATCGCCTTCCTCATACAGGTAATTATTGATTCCAAGACAATTCATCGTACAGTTATTGATGAAGGTGCCTCAACTTGCATCATGTCCGTTGCCTGTTGGAAAGCGATTGGATCTCCGACGTTGAGCCAATCTCCCACCACCTTGGAGGCTTTTGATGGAAGAGCGTCCCGTCCCTACGGTATACTCCAATGTTTACCAATCTCTTTGGAAGGGAAGACGGTCGAAGTGGAAGTTGAAGTTGTTGATGCTACTCTAACCTACAACCTCCTTCTCGGACGTAGCTGGATATACGCAATGCAAGCTGTTGCTTCATCTTTCTTCCGAATTATTCGTTTTCCTCATCAAGGGAAGATCGTTACCGTTGACCAGCTATCCTTTTTTGCTTCTTCTTCCGAAGGCACCATCCCGTTCGTGGACCATACTTCCAAATTACCTAAGACTTTGGGAGCTGGACTTTTCAAAGATCCTGATCTTATGGGTGTTTTTCCACTCCCTCCTATAAATGTCGCCTCTGTCAATATGATCGTTACTGGCTCTGATCCGTGGCTCGTACCCCCTACAGACCAAGTAGATTCCTGGGGCGACCAGATGCCGTTGAGTCCTGCCGAGTTTAATTATGTTGAAATCATTGCTGCCTCGGCTCCCTCTTCTGCGCTTACTCCATCCTCAGGACTTCTAGATGAGGCTTCTTCGGATTCTCTAGGAGAAATATTCCTCTCCGACGAAGCTATTATTGAGACCATGTCTCCAGAGGAACCTCCCTGGTACAGTTCTCACCATCGTTCCTCATTTCTCCCTGCCTCGCAGCATTTCCTGATATGCCTCGAGCGGTTCGCTCCTTGTCTCCCATCACAAATCCTTCAAACGCCTATTCGAATTGATCAGGTTTTTTCTGAAGGAAATATGGCAAACATTACACGAACCCAACCCCTCGACATCTCTGTTAAACCCGGGATAGTCGAGCATCTTGATATCGGAGTCACTTGTACTCCAGAGGAGATTCAACTTTATTCTGAACTTTTTTCGCGAATTTCGTGATGTTTTCGCTTGGTCCTATGAAGAAATGCCTGGCATTGATTCTAGTATAGTGCTGCATGAAATAATCACGTACCCAGATGCTAAGCCTGTTCGTCAACGTCTACGCCCTGTACATCCTAGGAAGGCTGCGGCGATTAAGGCCGAAGTTGAAAAGCTTCTTAACGCCGGTTTTATTTACCCTATTCCTCTTACGGATTGGGTATCAAACATTGTCCCTGTAACTAAAAAACAAGGTACAATCCGGGTTTGTGTCGATTACCGTGATATAAACAAAGCCTGTCCTAAAGATAATTTTCCCACACCATTCATTGATCAGATCATTGACGAGTGTGCCGGCAGTGAAATGTATTCTTTTATGGATGGTTTCTCCGGTTATAACCAGATCAATATTGCTCATGTTGATCAACACAAAACGGCCTTTATTTGCCCATGGGGGAGTTTTGCCTATAAAAAGCTCCCTTTCGGTCTTAAAAATGCCGGTGCTACCTTCCAGCGGGCAATGTCGTATGCATTTCATGACATTCGACATATTGTGCAACCTTATCTGGATGATCTTCCTGCTCATTCAGCTAAACGTAAGGACCACCCTAAACACCTTCGCGAAATCTTTCTTCGCTGTCGGTACTACCGAATCCGGCTAAATCCTCACAAATGTGTCTTCTGCGTTGAATCTGGCAGACTTCTCGGTTTTATCGTTTCTAAAGAAGGCATCTGTTTGGATCCTCTTAAAGTCGAAGCTATCGTCAATATCCCTCCCCCAAATTCTTTGCATCAGTTACAAAGTTTGCAGGGGAAAGCCAATTTTTTATGCCGTTTTGTTCCCAACTATGCCGAAGTAGCTAAAGGTTTTACGCGATTACTGAAGCGTGATATCCCTTTCCATTGGGATACCACAGCTCAAGAATCTTTTGAACGTCTCAAGAGTTTACTTGTTTCTGCTCCATTGCTTCATCCTCCGAATTATTATCGCGACTACACCTTGTATTTGGCTGCCGCCGATACCACTATCGGCATGGTTCTTGTCCAAACCGATGATGATAACACTGGACATGTTATTTACTATCTCAGTCGCAACCTGTTAGACACGGAAACTCGATATGCTTATATCGAAAAGTTGGCACTAGCCGCAGTTTGTGCTGTACAACGCTTCCGTCATTATATTCTTCTGCGTACTACTACTGTGATTTCTGATTGCAACCCCATGACGTATATATTGTCACGCCAGTTACTAGGGGGCAAATACTCAAAATGGATTGTTATCCTCCAAGAGTTTGACTTGGAATTTACCACTGCCAAGTCTAAGAAATCTCTTGTGTTCGCTGAGTTAATTTGTTCTTTGCCATCGTCTTCCTCGACCTCACCAGCAGAAGACCAAATACCAGATGAAACCCTGTTCCTAATTAGCACCCTCGATCCATGGTACGGAGATATAATCACATATCTGCAAACGTCCTCCTTCCGTCCGGGTATGTCTAAAGACGCTCGGCGGCGGATTCGTCATCAATCTCAACCCTACCGTATCATCGGAGATACATTATATCGTCTTGGTGCAGACTCCGTTCTTCGCCGTTGTCTTACTCTAGAGGAAGCTGAACGGGTTCTCAATGACTGCCACGCTGGCGCTTGTGGCGGACATATGTCTGGATATGCTACAGCCCAAAAAATCCTTCGTGCTGGCTATTTTTGGCCCTCTATTTTCAAGGATTGCATTCTTGCCATCCGGTCTTGTCATGAGTGCCAGATATACCAGCGGAAAATGCGAGCGCCTTCCGCTCCGTTGCACCCTGTGGTTTCCGTCGGCCCTTTTGCAAAATGGGGAATTGATTATATGACCTGTAACCCTCGCTCGGCCGGGGGGCATGGGTTTATCATCGTTGGCGTCGATTACTTTACTAAATGGGTCGAGGCGATGCCTACATTAACTGAAGACGTTCACACTGCGGCGCAATTTTTATTCAATCATGTTATTTCACGATTCGGTGTCCCTCAAGCCATTGTAACTGATCATGGAAAGCATTTCCGTAATCATATGATGTCGGAGTTAACAACCCAGCTAGGCTTGCAACACGATAGTTCAACTCCATACTACCCTCAGTCCAATGGTCAAGTTGAAGCTGTCAATAAAATCTTGGTCACAATGCTTCAACGTATCGTTGGTGTGCATAAATCTAACTGGCATTTGATGTTATTCCCTGCCTTATGGGCTTACCGAACTGCCGTGAAGGATGCCACTGGTTTCACTCCATTTCAACTAGTTTATGGACTAGAGGCTACCCTTCCAATTCAATGTGAAATCCCTTCATTGAAATTAGCCATCGAACTGCTTCCCAACACTACCCCGTTAGAAGAACGCCTTCTTTACCTAGAACGGTTAGATGAGACTCGTCGCCTGGCCTCTTTGGCCATCGAAACACAAAAGAAGCGAGTCAAGACTCACTTCGATGAGACTGTCCATCCGCGTTCTTTTGTTGAGGGAGACTTGGTCCTACTCTATGATCAAGCGAAAGATAAGCTAGGCGCAGGAAAACTCGAGTCTATGTGGCTAGGCCCTTATATTGTCAAGAGAGTCCTGCAGAAAGGGGCCTACGAGCTGATTGATTATGAAGGAAACCCTCTTGGGAAGCCCCGAAATGGGCTTTACTTGAAAAAGTACTATGCGTGATGCTGGTACATTTTATTATACTTTGGTGTGTTGTGTGTCGGTTTTCGAGACATAGCTGCCACTTATTGTGTTTTTCGCTTCTTGTGCAGATGCCGGATGCACCTTATGTTGGTTTCGCTGATGGTGCCTACCGCAGTACCCACAATTTGTCTTCTGCGGCATGGGTAATCTACGATCCTCATAACGAGCTAATAGATTGCCAGGGTGTGTGTTTAGGCCATACCACTAATAATGTTGCCGAATACTGTGCTGTAGTCGAGTTACTTGCTAGAGCAATTAATTTCGGTATTCACACATTGATAGTAAACCCGGACTCTCAACTTGTTGTCCACCAGCTCAACATGCAATATTCCGTCAGAAACCATCATATACTAAGGTTGTATTTACGTGTAAGGTTGTTGGAAAGACATTTTGATTTTATTACATATCAACGTGTTCTGAGACAATTAAACACATTATCTGATGCATTGGCCAATCATGTATTAGATAGACATCTGCATAATTTGTAATTAAACATTATGTAAGCAAGCACATAAAAACATAATAATGAACCATGAACATATGTATATATATATACGTGAGTGTCAAAATGTTTGCGCCCCGCGCATTACATAATCCAAAAAGTAATACATGTCCAAAACTTATACAGCCGTCGACAACATGTCTCTCAAAAACATGCAAAAAATGAAACCTAGGCGTCTAATCGCGGTGATGCTCATGATAGCATGTCACCGCCCGCACCACACGTCTCAACAGACGATGGACGCGAGTAGAAACTCCCACCGTATGCCTCTGGTACACTCTAGGCACGTCCGCCAGTCTGCCATAATCTGGGATCCCTCGAGTAAGTGCCTCGAGGTTCTGTACTAGGTCATCATTGTCACCCTCTGCCTGAGGGTCCGCTGCAGGTTGTACTCTCCGTACGTTGTGAGGCAAGTCGGCTGGTCGTTCTGCACCAACGTCTGCATACATATATAGATGTTGTAAGAAACAGTCATAAATTATAAAAACTCGAATATGCTAAAGTATTGAAAACATAAAAGGTCCTTACCTAGCTCCTCGTCCCAGTCCTCTCCCTCAGGCAACGGGAGATCTGGATCTCCAGTAAAATCAGTGCCCGCATAGGGCCAGTCCTCCACGATGATCAACTGGTGTTGGAGCCAAATGAAGAACTCGGGCCTCCAGGACATCTACTGGCCCCCACCTCCTCTGGGCATAAGTGGTGCCCATCGAGCCAATCTCGGCTCCCGTGGCACTGGATCTGCCACTATACCTCCTGGGATCCGGAATATCAGTAGCCGCTCCAGAAAAAATGATACTACGATGGATCCATATCCGAATTGTTTATTGCCATCACGCTTACATTTGGTAAGCTGCCTCTTTATATTTGTGGTTACTGCTGTGGCCCAATCAAATAATGTAGGGTGTAGGCACTCAGTTGCCAGCAGAAAATGATTCTTGCTGGCCTCGTGGGGTGCCTGTACCCCAGCCGTCCAAGTGATAGTGAATAGTATCACTCGTAGCACCAAATCTGGGATGGTGACAATGTCCACTTTGGCACTATTGGATGCAAAATGGGCCCCAGGACAAACTCTGGCCATTACCTCCCCCATCTTCTCCCCAGAAGGTCTACTACCGGTCAAGATGGGCCGTGCGCCCCGCCGAGATAGTCCAGTAATAAAATAAACATCAGAGACATCCAACTCCAATGTCTGGTCTTTCAGGCGAAATACCTGATCCTCAATATCCCAGGCATCCACAATAAATCTTAGTAACTCGGGCTGTGCACGAAGATATGAGGTAAGGAAGAATTTTTTCAAACCACAATCTCGCAAATCATCCATGCATGCGTCATCTTCCAATGCCAAAGCATCTATGGCCTCATGTTCCCTTTCTCTCCTTTCTATAGCCATTTTGACCAATTCCTGCAACCAAAACACCAAAATGTCATCATAAGATCAATGGTGGAACCAAAAATCAAAGAAAATTTCATTTTCAACGGTCAAAATTATGTGTAAATTGGTTCGCGCAATTGGCGCGACTGTTTGTAAATGGCGCGACCCCTTTTAGAAAAACAGCCCATTGGCGCGAGCCCGCGTGGGAAACTCGCGCCAATGGGCGCAACCCTATTTTTTGCAATACCCCTTACAGAGGATAATTTTGTGGATAGAAAACTTAAAGAATGGAATAAAAATGAAGATAAGGATGAGGCCTCTTACCTGTTTCAAACGGCAGCTCGAATGGTCTCCTGGATTGGTCGCAATCAACAGTTGAAATTTGCACCCAAAACCCTCTAACGGTAAACTCACAAGGTAAAAAGTGAAAAGTAATTTTATTTTTTACTATTTCACTATTTATAACTTCTTTTGGCTTAAAAAACACATTAAAATCATATTTTTGTGAATATTTTTAGGTCAAAGTAGGATTTTACGCTGTTTTTGTGTGTTGACAGGGATTAGTGCCACTCGAGCAACATAATGAACTTTTTTTTCGGGTTTTGAGCTCGGTAAAACACGAGAAAAGGTTACTTCAAGGTCCGCTTTCAGCTCTTTTCTGACCATTTAAAGAGGAAAAGATTGCCGAGTCGCTCCTCTTGACTCGTTAAATGGTGATAAGGGGCGGTCTTTTTAAGTTCTTTTTGTCGACCGTTAAAACATAAAAAGATTACCGGGTTTTTATCGTTTCAAACTCGTTAGTGGTTACGAAACGACGTGGTTTTGACCGCTTTTTTACTTTTTCAGGTCGAAGTCACTGATCATGAAAATTACTCCTCGATCGTAATGATCGGGCGGTTCTTTCGGGTATTATTTTATACTTTTTCGGGCTCGAGAGACACAACTTTACGAAAAAGGACATCCTTGGAGTTTCCTTTTCTGTTGTCTTTTCAAACTCTCTAAACAAGAAAAGACGCCGAGTTCTCCCTTTGTCAGACTCGTTAAAACTTAATGAGATCGGATTCTGTCACAACACAAGCATATGCTATCCCCATCAAGCTTGTTAAAAATAACTGGGGTACTCGCCAGAAATGGTGGGGGAAAATAATTTTTTTTGAACCATAATTATTACCGTAATGGTAGTATGTCGCTCTTGAACATGGCACTTTTTTCTTTCGTGTCCAGGGTGGGGGTATTTCATCTCATATCTTTCACTCGCTTCCATGGATTTGGGTACCCTATTTGACCTCTCATTCACTCATTGCCTCGTCATAATGACCTTTGATACATTGATGTCAAATACTGCCAATTCCGTTAATGTGCTGCCGATATGTTCAAGAGAAGTTGACCTCTGCAAATAAACAACCTCCCTCTGATAGTTCGCACAATCTTGATTCACGACATTATCTCTCTGTCTCGTGTCGATGATGTGGGAAACATTATGGCCCACCTTCGATCAAGGTCACTCCTTGTCGACTTCAGCTCATTATCCAGGAAGTTGACCTAGAGACTCCCTTCCGGTGCCTTGGAGCCTGCATGCCTCAATGGCAGGTTCTTCGTGTTCGACGTGATGTTTTCATCATTGGTCTCCGATCGAATGATTCTACGGGTGTTCGACTTCAGCTCATTGATTCACACGCCGTAGATTGTACCTATAGTACCTTGAGGGCCATTGTCATTATTGGTGGTACCTCTCGCATCTGTTAACAGTTTCCATTATTGACTGGTAATCAGGCGATGTTCATGCATGTTCGACTTCAGCTCATATATTCACATGCTTGGACTTGTACTCTTGTTCGGGTCGAGATGGAGCGCAAGACCCTCGATTGTGTCTGTTGTAATCCAGGCGTGATTCTTGATACTTGACTCATTCACTGGATGGCTGCGACCATACCTGAGTCAAATCATTGATCCTAACCAGATGGCTGCGTCCATACTATGGATCTAGATTATTTATGTACTCTCTTATGGATGGCTGTGACCATACCACGTACATCTTGTAATTGAACTATCAGTCATGTCTCTTAATACAGCTCCTCGGCGGCAGTAACTATATGTGCTCTTGTGTGCTCTTATGTGTGTGTTCTTGTAAAGCATTTCACCCCTCTCCACCTCTCGGACTTCATGCTTTAGGGGGCATCTGTTACATAGTAATTTGTCACCATCCCTGTTACTCCTCTTGTCGTACCTTGGAGGACCCATCCCGGGAGTTATAAGAAGTGACAAAGTCTAAAAACACTTGCATTATGTCCCCCTGGGTATGTACTCCATGTTCTCTGAAGATACCTTCTGCAGATCATCCCTAAAAAGTGCTCTTTTTCCATTGGCGCAAGTCCACAATATCTTACCCGCGCCAATGATGGAGATCCTCAAAAGGGGGCGCGACCATTGGCGCCCTGTCTCAGAGTAACGGTCGCGCCAACCAAATTTAGTCATGCTTTTTGCCTTAATGCACGTCCGACTGTTGTTTCCTTCATTACATGGAGCTTTTCTGAGGATAGAAAATCAGTCTTTTGTCGAGATTTATCCATCTTTATGGCTTTTGCTAAATCCGCGAAAGGTGTCCCGATTCATCGCATCCTCCTCCCTTCTCCATCTATATAAGCTTGTCATTATGCATTGGACAAGCTAGTGCGAGAGTGTTGGTGGTAGTGTTATGCTAGTGATTTGGTAATTGAGTTATAGTAGTGATGATTATTGGTCATGGAGAGAATGCTAATGAGTGCTAGAGAGGTTATGCTGCCGGAGAGGAGATGCATGTCAAGACACATATAGTTACTCACCCAGCCAGGAGAAGGGTCGACGTCAGAACAATGGTTGTAACTTTTCCTGTTTATTAATTGATGAGCGACTGCTGTTATAGTTCCAATCTCATTATCTATCATGGTGATATGTTGATTTATTTCCTTTCTAACTGAAATATAGTTGTGCCTTGGTAGTTTCTATGTTGGTATTTGTCTCTTCCTTTGCATGTGCAGGTGTTCATTTATGATCTGTTGGAGCAAGGGAGAGAGGATATCAACTCTGCTTCAATCATAGCGTTGGACTCCAGGTTAGTATTCTTGATTCACCTTTGATGCATAACTAGGAACTTGCGTAGCAGCATGGTTTGTTTGTGGCTAGTTCTGTGATAGGCTAGTGGGATCGCCTCTGTCCGCAGAGGGGATTTACCTTACCAACACCTCTCATCAAGAGGTGTAGGATTGATCTAAAGATCATTCGATTCCGATAAGTATTCATGGAGTTATGAATTTATTTGCGTCATAGGACAATTCGTCAAGGTCGGCCAACAACCAAATAAACCCCACATGTGCTCAACGTTTTAGTATAAATAGAGGTGGCCTTCAAGTCATTTCAACACACTTGGGATCTCTTCCTCTCTCTACTTGTCTTTGGGTTTTAGTAGGAGGAGAGCTCCTAAGGAATAATGTTGCTCTGATCTAGAGGGCAGAAAGTCCGAACTGCGGGAAAATCCGGAATTGTCGGAACAACCGGAACTGCGGGAAAAGCCGGAATTACCAAAAAGGCCGGAAAAGCCGGAATTGTCGGAAAAGTTGGAACTGTCGGCACTGCCAGAAAAGCCGGAAAAGCTGGAACTATCGTAAAAGCCGGAACTGTTGGAAAAGCCGGAAATGCCGAAAAAGCCGGAAAAGACAGAATTGCCGGAAAAGTCGGAACTGCTGAAAAATACGGAAAAGCCAAAAAATCTGGAACTGTCGGAAAAGCCGAAAAATCCGGAAATTCCGGAATTGCCGGAAAATCTGGAATTGCTGAGACTGCTGGAACTGCTGGGAACAACCGGAATTGTCTGGAACAGCCGACATTGCCAGAACTGTTGGGAACTGCCGAAACAGTTGGAGCATCTGTATCCGAAGGAGAGCAACATGCAAGGGATAGCTAACTAACATTGGGACAATTGTATGGTACTTAGCAGCAAATACACCAAGCATGCAATGTTACAACTAGATTGCAAGGGACAACTAGCATGCAACAACAAGCATTCTAAGGACAACAAGCATGCTAGGGACAACGACAAAGCAAGGGACAACAGGCAAGCAAGGTGCAACCAACACATAGGTCAGTACGACAACATGGTGCAACAATGGCACATAATGCAGTACAATGATGGGTATAGTCATGATTAATGAAGCGTGATGAGATGCAACATAGTGATGATGGGTGCAGCATGGTGCGGCGTGCTGAGGTGCAACATGATGACGAAATGCGGCACAATGATAGGTGAAGGAGTCACCTTGGAGAATTAGCTGAAGCAGCATGCCTTCTACTGATCTCATGTATCATCTTCTTAGAGATGATCTATGCTCTTATATAGATAAGTCAAAGTGTTGACTTATGTTGTAAACGTACGATCTCTCTCTCTCTACTGAACTATTGAAGAACATATAAGAAGAATTGATCAAGGGTTTCCCCACATTCGGGTTTGTCCCTGGCTAGCGCCACATCTTGTGTCCTCTTGTCTTGGCTTGTCTTCTGCGATTTATGTTTATGTTCTATCTGCAGTTTACTTTAATGCTGATGTGATTGCTAATCTAGAAAAGATATGGAGCTAAATGTGAAAATTGAAAATATATTTCTCTGAGCATTAAACATACCTAAATTAACATTGAGTGATACCTATGTCATAACTTTTTCCATTTTGCACGAGATTGTAGAAGTAGCTTGAAGTGGGCCTTATTGAACCAAGAAGGAAAGAAATTCACTAGGAAAGAAGACAAGAATAGCTAGACATTATGAACTCTTGCATAATTGGAGACATAATGCAGCAGGAGAGCATATTTTCAAGGGGAGCTTGAAGAGATGATGAAGCAAGAAAGCATGTTGTCAAGGGGAGCCTTGTCAAATAAATATATCATCAATAAAAAAGTATGCATCAATCACCCTTTTCCATTGATGTCTAAGGGGGAGAGGGTCTTGGAAAGAAACGTAGAAAAGAAGCATGAAGTTAAGGGGAGCTTGTGCAACACACGTTGTTAATGCTAAGTGTGTTGACAAAATGACAAAGGGGGAGATTTTTGAGTATGTTGTCATTGATGTCAAAGCAAGTGCATGACATCGTCATTGATGCCCTCTGTATGATGGTATGCGTGAATGAGATGTTGCATTAATGAGCCCCAAGCTCTAGGGTTTAGATCCCCATCATTCCCCGCACTTGTTGATCGTGTTCATCATGATTCTCAACATGAGACCATTCCATATTGATGGAGTTCGTCATTCCATTTTCAGTGGTATGTGGAATATCTTGTAGGTCCTCCTGGATTAGGGGATATGCCTAGATGAAGATCAGTGCCCCATACTACAAGGTTGAAGCCCCACACTTGTTGAGGACTTTGATGGTGCATAACATTGAATTTGCCTTGGGAACCCTCACCATTATATTCTCCTTGTCATGTTGATTCCAACAATATATGGTACGCCATGAGATTCCTCTCGGTTTGAGAGATATGCCCATCGAAAGATATGAAGCCCCACCTTGTGGTACAAAGCCCCAAAAATGGTTGATGTGGCAACTTGTTATTAGCTGGCATAATCATGATGTTAAAATGAACTTATTAACAATTAAATTAAATATTTTTGAGGGCATCAAGTTTGAATTAAATCAATATTAAGGTCGGTCCAAAGGTTTCAAGGGATTTTTGGCTCTAAAGAATTTGAATTTTGAAAATTGAATTTTCCCTCCAAAGTTTAAGTTGATCCTTCTTACATAAACGACCTCCACATCTATATAAAGATGATGCTTCTTCTCTCCAATAGATAATGCAAAAGAGTAAATTTTCTCTGAAATTATCTGCGTTGAACATCTTGTAAAGGTTGAAGTTTCTGAGTTCTTGAAATCGTTTTAGTTGAGGATTTCACTGTGTCTAATGTTGATCCAATACTTTGAAACCCCCTGTGACCAAAAGATAGTCGAAGCTTATTTTGAGGTTTGTGAGTGGGTTATGGCTCATTTCTAGGTTTAAGGGTTTCGTTTGGTGTGTCAAATCTCTGTAGGTGGCCCTCATTTTCTTGTGTGCTTTGCGACTAGGGCTTATCACATTTGCACTATACTTCGGATGGGTATTACTTGTTGAAAAATCAATGGCATAGCAATTAGGAGATTTCTCTTCTAATGATAATTGCTTGTGAATGATTTTTACTTCTTTAGATTATGATCTTCTCTTTACTTAGATTATTATTGTGTTCTTCTTCATCAAACAACTACCAATGCATAAACAATAAAGAGACAAGAGACATAAAATGTAGGCAATCAGCTAGGGGCAAAACCTCTCCAACTTGAGAGGAAACCCCAAATGAATTCTTCTTCTTATAGAGACTTCAATTGACAAATACCGAGACCATGACCAAGACCCTTGATATCCCACCTCTCCAAGAAAAAGTCACAAGATCCTCCTTTACCGCTTCTTCCTCTTGCCCAAGTCAACACAAGTCAAACTGCCTTCATGCACTGCTAATCTCGACTACTTTGAAGTTTTGGCCTTCCTCCACAGATCTGCAATTTCGGCTGCCTGAAATCTCTACAAGGACACACGTGTGAGCTGAATTATGGACTTTCTTGGTGTGCTTCTCTTTCACTTATCTTGAGGGCTATTCCTTGTTACTTCGGCTAGCAATAATGATGGTTTGTAGACCCTTTGCTTGAATTTTACTAGGGATGATGAAACCCTACTGCAGAAACCCTAGTTCTACCACGTGCGAAGAGACTAGCCCAAAACAATGCCAAAGAACTTCAGATTCAGTTCCTCCTTTCTTCGCTTGATGATGCTTTTCCTCTAGTGATTCTCACACTTCTTTTCTGCTCTTCTGCTTGACCAAAATTCTTGTCTCCAAATGAAGGCTGGGCTGCCTTATTTATAGTGATCTGTCCATTAAATAGGCTGACTTCTCTTAGTGACAAGGCCGACATGCCTTTCTAGTGTAGAAATTTTGAATAATATGACACTTATTCACAGAGATTATCCCGATTATACACTATTGCGGAATACATGCATAATACATAACCTCCTCTACGTTGCTCATCAATTTTTCAATATTAAAAACAATGAAACATCAATCGCATGCACACATTAACACAATATGTAACCCGGGAAAAGCATACAGCTGAAAACCCCACACTATTTTTATATTATAATGATTGAGAACATGTAACAATACATAGTACAATACTCCTCACAAGTACTCAGTACTATCTCCACCTGTTACACACAAACTAGCTCAGGTCTGATGCCTCAAATGTCCTCCATTGTTTGCTTGCTTCCACTACGCAATCCTGCATGAGAATCAATCACTATGTGAATTCGAATTCCCTTGGTTATACTACACAAGCCTCATTGGCAATACTCAATCCATGCATGTGCAAATCTCATGCACAACTATAGTCACAACTGATAGCAATCTCAACCTCTAACACCTGTCTCCACTGAAATGTCCATGCACTGAGTTAACTGATGTATTATTTAGTTGCTTTATGAGTTAATAATTAATTCACACAACTCATCACTAGTGTATTCTTTAGTTAGACTAAAATACAACTAGTTCAACCAAGTAAAACTGAACACAACTCCATCAACTCTTCAATCAACTCCACCAAACTCAACCACATGAGTTCTAACTGAAGTCCACCATGCAATAGCTCAACTGACTCATAAGAAAAGTGTATTTCCTTCTGACAGCTGCATGTGCCACATCTGTAGCTCAAACTGAAGTGCTCCAAGAGGATAAGATAATGTTTATAGGCCAAATATTATTATGAGCTAATAATATTCAACTGTTCTATTTTTAGCCTGGCAGTCTAAAAATAGAAACCGCCCATATGTCTAAAGATAGAAGTCCATCTATTTTTACCAACATAACCAATCATCCACAAGTAGCATCCTGCAACTCATAGACCATGATCCATATGTCTAAAAATAGATATAGTCTAAAAATAGACTTTGCGTTAAAAATAGCCTGCGGGCCCACTTAGTGAAGGCGACTCCTTTCCACTAAGCTCCATCATCTTGTTGCATTCTCAACACTCTCTCTCAACAAGATATGGATTATCAGCAACCCCTATCCTGCCTCGGTGGTATTCGAATTTTCTCCTGGTGAGCGCCTTCGTTAAGATATCAGCATCCTGATCCTCCGTTGGAATGTATGAAAGTAACATGACTCTCCGCTGCACACAATCTCTAATATGATGGTACCTGATGTCAATGTGCTTAGATCTATCATGAAATACTGGATTAGCCGAGAGTTTGATGCAACGCTGGTTATCACAATAAATCACTGTAGGCTCCTAGTGAGAACCGAACAACCCGACCAGAATCTTCCTCATCCATATAGCCTTGCATGCAGCCAAAGTTGCTGCCATATACTCGGCCTCTGCTGAACTGAGTGCCATAGATCTCTGCTTCCTACTGTACTAAGAAACTACTGTCGACCCGATACTGAAAATCCCTCCAGATGTGCTCTTTCTGTCTGTTGGGCTCCCTGACCAATCTGCATCCGTGAAGCCACATAGCTTCACCTCATCCTCCTGTCTGTACCACAATCCATATCCCGATGTGCCTTTGAGATAATGCAATACATGCTTGCCTGCCTTCCAGAAGAGCTTGGTTGGCTTAACAATAGCTTGTGAAAGCTGGTTAACAACATAGCATATATCGGGTCATGTATTGACCAGATACATAAGCGACCCCACCAACTGTCGATAAACAGTGGCATCCACTACTTTTGCTAAAGTAGCATCCTCCTTCCTCCAACCTCCAGGAAGAGGAGTATCAACAGGCTTGCAGCCATGCATGTTGAACTTCTCCAGTATCTCCCGAGCATACTTACCCTGAGAAAAAATAGTCCATCACTGCGCTGCCAAATTTCCAATCCCAGGAAATAATGAAGGAGGCCCAAGTCCTTCATCCCAAACTCCTTAGCAAGATCATCCTTGCATGAAAGTATCAACAACTCATCACCTGTTAGAATCAAATCATCTACATAAAGTACAATGATAAGCAACTTACCCTCCACCACAATCTGGTATAGGTTAGGATCCGCCTCACTCTTGGAGAATCCAATTCCAGTGAAATAACTGTCTATCTGTGTGTACCAAGCACGTGGTGCTTGTTTCAACCCATACAACGCTCTCTTGAGCCTGCACACATGCGACTCGCTGCTGAAGATCTCGAAACCTTCGGGCTGCTCTATGTACACCTCCTCCTTAATGACTCCGTTGAGGAACGCAGTCTTCACATCCATCTGATGAATGTGCCACCCCATCTGCGCTGAGAGAGAAAGAATCCTCTGTATGGAATAATACCTCGTGATAGGTGCAAAGGTCTCCTCATAATCGATCCCCTCTATCTGTGAAAAGCCTCGGGCAAAAAATCTTGCCTTGTACTTTTCCACACTCCCGTTCGCTGCCCGCTTCATTTTGTAGATCCATCTCGAACCCACCACTGATTTCCCTTTCGGTCTTGGGACAATCTCCCATGCACTGTTTCTAACAATCGAATCATACTCTTCCACCATGGCATCTACCCATGCGGGATCCTCCACAACTTCCTCGAAAGAGGATCGCTCAGTCACAACACATTTGCTCACAAGAGCCATGTATCCAGTGTACCGATCAGGTGACTGTCTCTGCCTTGCGTAGAGCTGTAGGTGGTCCTACAACCTTCTCTGCATCTTGAGCTAGTCGCTCAGCTTCTGTCAAGCGCTTTCGCCCTCTTATGGTTGGCACTGCATGAGTGGTCTTTTCCACTCCATGAACTTTGTCCTGTGGCTGATCCACGTCTTGAAGCTCATCCTTAGGAACTAATAGCTCCTCATCTGCATGCAAGTGTGGCTCCCTCTCAAGTGAACACTTCATGGCTTTCTCCTCCTGAAATTTTATATCCCGTCGCACAACAGTCTTGCAACTGTCTGGCAAATACACACGATAGTTGTGGGGCGTATTAGTGTACCCCACAAATATCCCAACCTCTGCGGTCGGCTCCAGCTTCTTCCTGGCATCCTTCGTCACATGCATGTAAACGTTAGAACCAAAAATCCTCAAATGAGAAATATCAGGCCTCTTACCAGAATAAGCCTCCTCAGGTGTACTCATGCCAAGTATCCTGTGAGGACAACGGTTCTGCACATATACTACAGTATTGCATGCTTCCGCCCACAAGTGAAGGGGTAGGCCCTAATCATGCAACATCGCCTGTGCAGCACCCACGATCGTTCTATTCTTCCGCTCAGCAACCCCGTCCTGCTGTGGGTTATGGGGAGCTATGAGCTCTCTTCGAATCCCTTCTGCGCTGCAGAAATCCTTGAACTCGCCAGAGATGTATTCACCATCATTGTCGCTCCTAAGAGCCTTCACCTTCTTCCCCGACTCCTTCTCAACCAGTGCTTTGAACTCACAGAACTTTGAGTATGTCTTGCTCTTCTTCTGCATGAAGATCCAACACTTTCGAGAGAAATCATCAACAAAGATCACATAATCCCTATGTTTTGCTGTCGAAGCTACTGAGAAAGGTCCACACACGTCTGTGTGAATTCTATCAAGGATCGTCGTGGCGCGACTATCCTTCTCGTGAAAGGTGGCTTTCACAAATTTTCCCAAAGTACACCCCTTGCACTGATCTGACTGTGCAAGAGTGCCTTTAGGAAGCCCAGTAGTAATTTGCTGCAGTATCTTGAAGGCTCCATGGTGAAGGTGGCCCAATCCCCTATGCCACAACGTGCCATCATCCCGGCTCACCAATCCTTCTGCCTTGCATGCCATTGCTACGCAACCATCTACATGCAACTGATAAAGGTTCCTCATGCGAACCCCTATCTTCCGGGTTTCTCTAGTTGTCTTACTGCGCAGGAAAGCCTTTCCCTCGCTGAACACAACATCATATCCCTTGTCTTCTAACATCGCCACAGAGATAAAGTTCTTCTTCAATCCTGGAACATGCATCACTTCCTTCAATATGAAGGGTTTACCAAACTCCCTCTCAAAGGAAATGGTACCAATACGGTCGCACTGTATCTACCGTCATCACCCATCTCGATGTGCACTCCAAGATCTTTCTCCTCCAGATCAGAAAACAAATCTCGATCCCCTGTCATGTGAAAAGATGCACCACTGTCCAAGAACCATACTGATCCCATCACACTTGATACCAAGCATGAGATCAATGAAAAATCAAGCTCAAACTGCGAGGCTAACGCCTCCACCGCTGCAGATTCAGTAGCTTGCTTATTTTTCTTCTTCTGCGGACAATTTGTGGCATAGTGTCCGTGCTGGTGACAGTGAAAGCACTTCACCTTGGACATGTCCTGCTTCTTGCCTTTCGCACCGGAATGAGAAGCTTTCTTGTTCTTCCCCTTATTTGCTTTGGTAGCCAAAGTGCAATTTTCTTCATTAGTTGCCTTTGATGAAGATCCGTCCCTGGTATTTCGCCTGATCTCCTCTTGCACAATATCTGACCAAAGTCTCTCCCATCCTGGCAATTTCTCCCGACCATTGACTGAGTCCTGATATGAATGCCAACTCTTCGGAAGACCAAGGAGAGCCAAGCTCACCAAGTCCTCATCATCAACAGTCACCCCCACACTTCCCAGCTCATCCCTGCACTGAGTGAAATTCGTGAGATACTTGGGCATACTGTCTCCCTTCTCACGCTTAATGTTTTTGAGTTTATCCTTGAGCGCCGGCTTCCTCTGATCGCTCTTGCTTTGGAATAGATCTGTCTACGCTTTCCACATCAAGTATGGAGAAGCCTTTCCATGCAGGCTCGACACAATGTGATCCTTCACGCCCTCCAACAAAATCCTTCGACACTTTGCTGTCTTCTTTTGCCAAGCATCAACTTGAGCAGTATCAGTAGGCTTTGGGACCTCAGCCTCTATGAACTCCTTCAGCCCATTATCATCTAACACCGCCTCCATCCTGTCCTTCCATGCAATATAGTTTGAGCTTCCCTCAAGAGCATACTCCAATCGCAATCCGTTGAAAGACATTGCAACGTTGACACCAAGAAAACACTGCTGCAAATTCGAATTCCACCAGCTCAAAACTCAACCGCTTCTGATCTAAAATTCGTGAGAACAAAGTATTTCTCATACAGAGATTGACTGTATGGGATTTTACCAGATATCTCACCTTCCAAAGGAAGGATGAATCCAGAGGCTACCTCGCCCGATTACAGACTCTGCCTGAAGAAATAAAATGTAAACACTTTCTAAATAATAGGTCTGATGATCCATAGCTCCGATACCATGTAGAAATTTTGAATAATATTACACTTATTCACAGAGATTATCCCGATTATACACTATTGCGGAATACATGCATAATACATAACCTCCTCTACGTTGATCATCAATTTTGCAGTATTAAAAACAATGAAACATCAATCGCATGCACACATTAACACAATATGTAACCTGGGGAAAGAATACAGCTGAAAACCCCACACTATCTGTATATTATAATGATTGAGAACATGTAACAATACATAGTACAATACTCCTCACAAGTACTCAGTACTATCTCCACCTGTTACACACAAACTAGCTCAGATCTGATGCCTCAAATCTCCCCCACTGTTTGCCTGCCTCGACTGCGCAATCCTGCATGAGAATCAATCACTATGTGAATTCGAATTCCCTTGGTTATAATACACAAGCTTCATTGGAAATACTCAATCCATGCATGTGCAAATTTCATGCACAACTATAGTCACAACTGATAGCAATCTCAACCTCTAACGCCCGTCTCCACTGAACTGTCCATGCACTGAGTTAACTGATGTATTCTTTAGTTGCTTTATGAGTTAATAATTAGTGAATTAATTAATAATTAATTCACACAACTCATCACTAGTGTATTCTTTAGTTAGACTAAAATACAACTAGTTCAACCAAGTCAAACTGAACACAACTCCATCAACTCCTCAGTTAACTCCACCAAACTCAACCACATGAGTTCTAACTGAAGTCCACCATGCAATAGCTCAACTGACTCATAAGAAAAGCGTATTTCCTTTTGACAGTTGCATGTGCCACATCTGTAACTCAAACTGAAGTGCTCCAAGAGGATAAGATAATGTTTATAGTCCAAATATTATTATGAGCTAATAATATTCGACTGTTCTATTTTTAGCCTGGCAGTCTAAAAATAGAAACCGCCCATATGTCTAAAAATAGAAGTCCATATATTTTTACCAACATGACCAATCATCCACAAATAGCATCCTGCAACTCATAGACCATGATCCATATGTCTAAAAATAGACATAGTTTAAAAATAGACTTTGCGCCAAAAATAGTCTGCGGGCCCACTTAGTGAAGGCGACTCCATTCCACTAAGCTCCATCATCTTGTTGCATTCTCAACATCTAGAGAGATGCTTGAGCTTGGTATTGGAGGGTATTTTAATGACTCATATACATTTTTAACATGCCCAATAAGGGTCTTCTATACTTGACATTGACTCAATAGACTTTTATGACATGATGACTCATCCTAAAGGCTCACAATGGGAGCCTTAACTAAAAATACAATTCCTTGATCATGAAACCCATGATTCGAGCATTGCAAAAATAATTTTATTTTCGTTTTTACATCAATTACATAAAATCATAATTACACATGTCATTATGAAGACCGAACCTAATTACACTTTTCAACACTCCCTCTTAACTAGGGAGGTATTCATAATCCATACCAGGTACTTGGACATTCTCAATTTGAAGTTGTCTCATAAGAAGAGTCAGATTGGTAACCCATAGATATAGCATCATGTCAACCAACATTGTCGCATATCAAGGACTTGACTAATATCTCTATCTCTCCATAAGATCAGAGCACAATGCTAGTGAGACCAATGATGTAAAGACACCCTCATCATTGTCTCTCTTGGAACATACCCCACCCGGGTTCTCTCAGAGTATGTTCCACCAAGACTATTCGTATATTGGATTCCCAGTCCTCAGAGAATATCAATCCTCTACGACTACTCTTATCTTAGATTCCCTAACTCATCCTCAAAGAGTATCAGATGGCAAATGTTTACCCAATCCTCCATTCTGTTTTCCCAAGTGAAGACAATAATGATGTGTCTATCTCTCCCTCTCAATCTAGGGATGAAATACTCATTCCACTGAAGGAATGTGCCCAAGCTCCTCCTTGACCAGGGACTTGCTCCCAATAACTCTCTAGGTGGAGATCATGGGACAACCAACTGCTTATAGAACTCCTTCCTTTGATGTCATGATTTTTTCTTCTTTGTCAAGGAGTCTACATTTTACAAGACTTCTTCGTAGGGATCAAGCCATCCATCACTTTCATCCATGAGTCATGTCATCATTCCTTCCATCAGAAAGTGATTCATTAGTCCATATTTGGCCTTCCTTCGTGCCATGCTGCCTTCTTCATGCGATGTTTCCTGAAGGATCTTTTATCCTGCTACATGGTCATCAATGTTGGAAGACACCCACAACTCTTCCCTTAGAAACCCTGCATAGGCCCATCCATATATTATTCAAAATAAGAAACGAATCATTAAATCAAGATTACCTTTGTGATGGCATTCATAATGACATCTTCTACTTTGCATCAAAATCCTGAATACGTATTGACATATCTTCAAAATATATACATTGTCAAGGGTCTCCTTCTTTTTCAGACTTCATCATGGTCTTCATATCCTTCATGGAGATATCATAGCCAAATCTCTGAGTCCTTAGAGGTTGATTTCCTTCTCCATAGTTGCACATTTCACGATCTCTTCCTTTCTTTCACACATTCCCTTCCAGGAACTTCCGATTATAGTTCCTCTAATTATTGTCAACCACCTCATATTTTATATGAGGACATATTATGTTGATTTCATCTAGTCAATATGTGACCCATGCCTTCCTACATCTTTTCAATGGAAGATATTATTTTCTCTCGATCTTTTTTTCGATATAGAGCATTTATCCATGTTACCTGCAACCATATGACATGACTCTACAATATCGAATACAAGCATACATACCTCATTTTCCTTTAGGTCATCTAGACTTCCTTAAATAACTTTCTTGATTGAAAGAAATTCAATCCCATGATTTGCTTCACCTTTTTTGTCATCATACCATCATCCCATGAATTCCCTAAGTTGGAATTCTTGATGAAACACTTGCTTCCTTTTAATTGGTGAACCTTCCAACAAGATTCCAATAGATAATCTTAATTATCCTCATCCAACAAATGCTTCCTTTTGACTGATGTATGATGAGTTTTGTACTAGATGACTTTTCCCTTTTCTCATAAATACCCTTTATGCTTCTAATGAGGTTACAAAGAGCTATATCGTTCCATAGGTGATTGCCACAAACTTTTATCTTTCATGCTTCTCTACGATGAATTCACAAGATCTTTCTTTCAATGCTTGTATGACGCCATGATGCATCCTATCATGCTCCTTAGTGACTTATGATTTCCATATCTTACAATAGAAGAACTTAGAAAACATGAACTTGAAAAGAACTAGGTGAGGAAGACTTTCTCAATCATAGTAGAGATATTTTACTTCCTCTTTCTTGGACTTCTTCTTTTCAACTTCCTCCACTTCTTCGGTAATATGGGCTTCTTCTCTACCTCTTTTGTTATTGTCCTTCTTGATCTTAGGACAATGTCTTTTGCAATGCCCATTTTTGTGACATCCATAGCATTGAATTTTAGCCATGTTCTTCTTCTTTTTCTGAGGACCAAATTTCCCAGAATTTCCTCCTCTTTGCCATAGTAGCATATGCTTGATTTTGCTCACTTGATCCCACATCAATATTTGACTTTAGTTTGGTTTCTTCAATTTTTCATAGAGACCATAGATTCCGGAATGGAGTAGCTTATTTCTTCCCATAAATACTTGAAGTAAAGTTGCCCCACTCCTCTTGTAGTTCATTTAATACTACAATGGTCATCTCCTTGTCAGACATTATTTCACCTAGATCTTGAAGTTCATCCCTTATTTCAGATATCCTCATAAAGTATGAGGCTATTCCTTCTTCTTTTGGTATCCTTAGCTTGTAAAGTTATTGCCTTAGAGAGATAACTTCTCCTATAGTGCTTACAAAATACAACTCTACCAAGTTGTCATATATTTCTTTTGAGGTGTCGAGTTTAGATACATATGGAATGAGGGGATCCTTGATGGATTCTATGAGAACCTTTGAGACCTCACTTCCCCTTTTATAAACTTTGCAAGTGCTTGATCATCTTCTTTCGATGGTTTGGTTATTGAGCCTTTGACATGTTCCATGACCTCATTTTCAATGAGATTCAGATCTGTCCTCTTCTTCCATGCAAGATAGTTTGAAGCCCCAACATATTTTTTGCTTTCCTTGCAAAAAGACTTTTTGAAAGATTCAAATGTAGACATAAATATACCTACTTGTGAAGATGCTTCTTCGACTTGTTTCCTCCTTGAATTTTGATCATGATATAGTTAATAGAAAACTTCTCCTTAATGAAGATAGTTTTCTTCGGCAATGATCCTTGACCCCACAAAGAGGGAGATCACTTTATATCCTTTTATGGTGATGTCCTTGTTGATGATGATAAATGATAACTTCTTGATGATGTTTTGACGCTTCTTGGATGATCTTCTTCATTGGTAAGGACATTGCTTCAACGAGAGGGAAATTACCTTAGAACCTTTTTGAAGATGATGACAACGTCCTTGATCTTACTTCTCTTTGATGAATAACCTTCAAGATGTTTTGATTTGAAGGTCCTTCAACTTGAGTAGGACCTTTGTGGTCTTTTGAGGATCCCAAGACTTCTTCTGGTGTAGATTTCTTCTTCGATCTAGGGTTTTCATACTTCTTTGTAGATCATGACTTCACATTGATATCCTTCGAGATTTGATCCTTGACTGCTTCTGTCCCTTGATGAGATTCCCTTTCCTTGATGTGTCACCTTACCTCTGATACCATGTTGAGAAATCTAGGGCATAACAATTAGGAGATTTCTCTTTTAATGATAACTGCTTGTGAATGATTTTTACTTCTTTAGATTAGGATCTTCTCTTTGCTTAAATTGCTATTGTGTTCTTCTTCATCAAACAACTACCAATTCATAAACAATAAAGAGACAAGAGAAACAAAATGTAGGCGATCATCCAAGGCCAAAACCTCTCCAAATTGAGAGGAAAACCCAAACATATTCTTCTTCTTATAGAGACTTCAATTGACGAATACCAAGACCCTTGACACATCAACCTCTCCAAGACCAAGTCACAAGATCCTCCTTTGCTGCTTCTTCCTCTTGCCCAAGTCAACACAAGTCAAACTGCCTTCATGCAATGCTAATATAGGCTACTCTAAAGTTTCGGTCTTCCTCCACAGATCTGTAATTTCAGTTCCTTGAAATATCTGCAAGGAGACACATGTGAGATGAATTATGGACTTTCTTGGTGTGCTTCTCCTTCGCTTATCTTGAGGGCTATTCCTTGTTACTTCGGCTAGCAATAATGATGGTGTGTAAAACCTTTTCTTGAATTTTACTAGGGATGATGAAACCCTACTGCGTAAATCCTAGTTTCTACCACCTGTACGAAGAGACTAGCCCAAAATAGTGCCAAACAACTTCAGATTCAGTTCCTCCTTTCTTCGCTTGATGATGATCTCTTCTTATAGTGATTCTCGCACTTCTTTTTTTTTTCTTTTGCGTGACTGAAATTCTTGTCTCCAAATGAAGGTCGAGATGCCTTATTTATAGTGATTTGTCCATCAACTAAGTCGACTTCTGCTAGCGACAAGGCCGGCATGCCTTTCTATAGATATCTTTAGGTCGACTTGAGGGAGATGCTTGAGCTTGTTCTTGGACGATCTTTTAATGACTGATATATATATGTAATATGCCCAATAAGGGTCTTCTATATATGAAATTGACTCAA
Source organism: Pinus tabuliformis (assembly GCA_031772625.1). Lineage (NCBI taxonomy): Eukaryota > Viridiplantae > Streptophyta > Pinopsida > Pinales > Pinaceae > Pinus > Pinus tabuliformis. The sequence continues at coordinate 791,826,124 of CM062812.1, forward strand.
TAGTCTTTTATGACATGATGACCCATCCTAAAGGATCAAAATGGGAGCCTTAAACTAAAAATACAATTCCTTGATAATGATATCCATGACTCAAGCATTACAAAAATAATTTTATTTTCTTTTTTACATCAATTACATAAAATCATAATTACACATGTCATTATGAAGACCAACCTAGTTACACTTTTCAACATTACCAATATTTAGACTAGGGTGAAAATTGTAGTGCAATACAATGATAATCCTCGATCCAAAGTTCATAATAGTGTGACCTTGTTGTCTAATTCTCCGCGGTATTGGTTATTCTCCTTGGAAGGTCTTGTATCTAAAGCATTTTGGCATTTTTCCCTTGTCAAATACTCGTTGGTTGGGTCTTGTTGAGCAACATACTCCAGTACAACATATTCTTGAAGTATGGAAGTGGCTTACTGAAGATTCATCCTGTGTATTAGGGAAAATCCTGAAACCATACATTAACATTTTTGGCCCTATGATTGTTGGTTTTGTCAAGTTTTACAAGTGAATAGGCTATGCAATATCATTCCTGTGATCATCTATTCATATTGATCTTGTTAGGCTTCTATAACTTGTTGAATACACATATTTTGGTATATCCCTTGGTTAGGGTAGACTTCCACGTAGTGAACTAAGTAATCCAACCTATATCATAGAAAGAAACAATGTGAAACCTTTGACTTTTTTTATGCAACTCTAATACTATGGGTTTTGTTAATTTTCCATTGTTCTATGCTATGCCAATTACTTTAGATCAAATAATTTATTCAATAAGCAATCATTTTAGTAACAATTAATTATTCCAAGCATCAACAATAATTGAAGATAGAACAATAAATGCAATGACAATAGGAGACAATCAAGAACATCAACAAGAGACACCAATTTCGTCAAAGACCAGGGAAAAACCCCACAAGGGGGAAAACCCTTTCAAATTCTTCTTCTTATTAGATTGTCATAAAATGTTCAACAGAGAGTACAATAATCCAAATTCAACAATGAGTCAATGCAAACCTTTGACTATCCAATATAGACAAACCAAAACCAACCAATGATGAGCCTCTAAAGTCAAACTTGGTCAACTGTTAAAGTCTGCAATTTATGTCCAAGTCAACAACACTAAAGGTGTGCCCTAACCAATCAAAGTAAACGGTCAAATTAACCTTCCAAGAGCTCAGTCAACAGTCCATTAATTCATCCTCAAGTGTCGGTCAACGTCAACCAAAAACAATTTAGGAAATCCCAGTCAGACTTTGTCAAAAGAGAAAATTTGCACTCAAGGTCTGCGTTCAATGTCAGTGAAACAACCCAAATCACCTCGATTTTTGTGCTCAAAAATGCGGCCTCACCAAACATAGATATGCCCAAAAGATCGAAGTCAAAGTCTGCTAAAAAATTCAAGGTCAACACTAGTCAAAGTGATAGACAGATCATATTTTCGACCAACTACAATTTTGTCTTCCTTCCTCGCACATGTGAATAAACTCTTGCAATTTTCAGATGTATCGAACCCAAGAAGAGAAGAGAAATGTGTGATGATGAATGTGTTCCAAATGACGTTGATGTGACATGTATTTATAGGCATTGGAGGGGGGCTAATTAGCCTCTTAAGCCGACCTTGACGATTTGTGTACCTGTGGGCATGACTTCAAAAGTACACTTTTCCTTATCCAAATTTAGTGTTTCAAAGGTCAATTTTGGTTCTCTTAGAAAGAGGAATATAGTCCAATGGAGGGAATTTGTCCTTGAGCTACCAAATTAACACTCCATCTTAGCTGGGGAGAAATTTCCAACTGCAAAGAATATCCCATCACAAATGTCTCGTCATCATCAAATCAAATGTCATCTCTGCTTATTTCTACTTCATTTGTTGAACACTCTCGAATACAAAAAACAATAATTTTACATCATAGGGGAGCTCAAGCTACAACCATCTATCAAATGAAAATAGGTGAGATCCATGTACCAACAAGGGTAGAGATCACACCAATCCTATCATCCAATGACAATTGGGCATGATCCATATATCGACGAGGGTAGAGATTACACCAATCCCATTGTCCACTGATCTTCCCAAGTTGAACCTGAAGATTCAAGTGGTAGAACACCTTCATTCTCTATACTTGAGGGAGATCCACTTTCTATGCAAGGATCACACCTACTCAAGCCTACCTATTATGGCAGAAAAATAATTCTTGCAGACAACAACAATCTCCCTAGATTCAAAGAAAAATCTAGAAACAAACGAACAAGTAACTGTAAACTTTCCTTAGTTTATAACATAAAAATGATATATAAAATGCACAAGAACCTTTGACCTTTGTTGGAAATACTGAGAGGGGGGGTCAATCAATATTTCTTTTACAATTGTTACTTTACTAGTTAAGGTCACTTAGTTAAAACACAAAATGAACAATATAGAATAAATAATTTTATTAACAAGAAATTGGCGAGGACTCCAATCCTTTTTATAATAAATCAAAAGCTCCAACTTGTACAACAATTTGTTATAGGGTTGTAACCCTATGGAAACCAATCCCAAATAAACCAGGCTTCAACCTGCACCATTCCGAGCTCCAACTTAGATTTCAATGAGGCACCAACCTCTAGGGCTCCAACCCTATCCATTGGTCTAGGCTCCAACCTAGTCTTTAAGAGGCTCCAACCTCTAGGGCTCCAACCCACTACTTCAATTCTTTAGTAATGAGTACAAGTAGTTATTCAAGGCTTCCCAAACACATCTGCAATAGGCCTTGATAGTTTCTGATTCAAGGTATCCACTACAAGTCTTCAACAATCTATAAGTTAATCAATGACAACTTTAATCCACAAAAGGTATCTCCACAACTCTTCATGATACACAAACCAACTTCCTCTAGGTTACTTCATTAGGATTTCAATGATGAATTTTTTAATAGGTTTCGTCAAGTTTTGTCTTCTAAAATAATCCTCAAAATTCTCTTCAAAATATACTCTAAGAATGTAGTTAAGACTGTCACTTGGTTCCTCCAAACATTGCCCAAAACCCTGCTCTAAAAAATGCCAACCAAGTCTTTCTTCAATCAGTATTCAAGGTATCTTCAAGAGTCCTTCAAAGGATAGAGTCCAATACTACAAAATTGTTTTCACCCTTAAAGGATTGGTCAAGATACTGTTCCTTCAAATTCTGTCCTCCAAACTCTCTTTCAACTCTGTCTTCAATTCTGTTTCATGGAAAAAAGGTGGCTGGTTTAAGAAGTGGTCTTCAATAGGTCTGCACAAAGTGTATTTAGGTTTGCTACAAGGTCTTCAAATCTTCCACCAAGAATAGTCTTAAAGTATGCTCAAGCATTGCTCCAAATATGTTCCAAAAATTCTTGATTGAAAAGTTCCACCTACAACCCCTTCTAACAACCCACTGTTGGCCTTTTCAACCTCCAAACGACCACCTATAGGACCCAACCTGTTTAGCTGCCTTTAGTTACTGCATGTAGCTCTGATGTGCTATGGTAATTAGGGCCCATAACAGAAACTCAGTCCTACTACAACTTCTACAGAAAGTGTGGCCTGCAAAACAGAGAGAAAACCACTCTCAAGACCTCACACAACAACCCAAATTTTCTCTAATTGTACTTGGATTGCCTCCTCCTGCACTCAGATCAAACCCCATTTTTCTTTTTGCAATTTGTGTTATAGTTCCAAAACAAGTTTAAACAATGATCTGGGATATAGGACAAATTTTACAGAGGGGTCTGAGCTGCGACATGGTTTGATCAACGAATATGCAGGTTTGAATCTTCTCAGAATCTGAGTCTGAAGAAGGGTCGTGTTGCAGGGGTATTTATGGCTGATTGCAAGGGTATGCTTCAAGTCCGAAGGTCACAGGTTTTTGAATTAGGCCAAAATTCTACATAAGGGAAGGGTCAAATTTTGTGCCCTATTATAGGGTCAAATTCAGATTTGTTCTTCAATGAATTCCAAAATTCCACCACAAAAGGGTCTGCTCCAAAATTAGTCCTTTAATTCACATCCAAGTTTTTTGTTTGGTTTTCTTTTCCCGAGATTTCTTGACCGAAAAAAACTGCCGACCTATAGTTATCAACGAACCTGAACATAATTTTCAAATTTTATTTTTTAATATGATTTTGGCAGACGATCGTAGCTATATCGTTAAGTATTGGACCAACTCATTTCTCCCAAGTCGGATGACCAAAATGATATTAAAGGTGTTGTGAAATCATGAATATTGGAATGCCATTTTAACTTTATATCTTTCTTTCTTATTGGATGTCTTTCTTTGGCAATGAATACGTGGTAATGAATATATTCACAGTGCGAAAAAAATATGCGATAAAATCAACTGGGTTAACTCTTTGATTATGATGAACAATGCATCCACATTGTTTGACATTAAGTCATGCACAAATTTTATCTAGCTATTGATTAATACCTTAGGTCTTGTTTTAACACAACATACACTTACGATATCTTTTATGTATAGGCTAGGGTATGCTCCTACAAGGATAAGCCTTAATGGTTTCCTTCCTAGGGTTTGCATTTAGGATCTCATCTAGGGAAAACGTGTATTAAGGCTTCAAAAATGTTAGGGCATAATATACTAACCATTCTAGGGTTTTCCATTTATAGGGTTCAATAAGAATTGTTAGGGTTTATCATCATATGCCTAGACCATGCTAGGGTTTTTACTTAGGATCCTAGAGATGAAGTTGGGGTAAGGGTTTTCTTGAATTAGGGTTTCACCATATTGAAATTAATGACAAATTTACCAACATTACGAAATTCTTGTAGATGTCCCTTGAGTTGTCCCTCAATGCTTTCAAAAGTCCTTCCTTGATGCTTCAAGAGAAGATCTGCATAGACAAAACCAAACAAGGAATAAAAGCATAACATAGATAAATATTGAAACACAATATGTATAGAAATTGCAACATAGCATATATCATAACATGAACCCAATACTTAATTACAAACTATGCAAAAGATCAAGGAGTTTTTCAATTAGTATCATAACAAGTGAAAATAGGAAAGAAACAACTGCTTGTATTAATCTTGAATAAAAAGGAGAGATCCAACCTTAGCCTTGATGTTGCAAACCTCCTTCCAATAGTCTCCAATCCTCCCTTAAGTGACAAGCTTCCAACCTTAATTTGACAACATAAGTTTACATTCCAAAGTCCTCGTTTACCCTCTGGTCTATGTTAAATTTATAGACCAAGAGGAGGAGGTTTGAGATCCTCTTCTCAAGGGATGATATCCATAAAGAGAGAGATTAGGGTTCCAAAAAGAGAGGGAGTTTGATCCATTAACAAAGGGATGAGGCCCAAGTAGGTAGGGGCTTGAGGCCTTTTAGTTGAGAAATATTCCCCCAACAAAGCTTCTAGAAATTTCTTTTTATTTTTAACTACGTTAAGAATATTTCACACTTTTCAATGGGGAACAGAGCATAGGATTGCGTAGGACATAATGATCATAACTACGTTTTCACAATTAGTCACTAGGAAAAGTACGCAAGTGCTTAGAAACATGCTTTTAAGCAATGTAATCCATGATTATTGTTTTCTTTGGGATTGTTTTGCTTCCAACATGGTAGGGGAATGCTTTGGAAAACTTCATTGGACAACGAGAGATCCAGAATGAAGGTGATTTTCCTAATGGTGACAAAATGATGTGTAACACTTCTTGAGGGAGATCCACTTGCTATGTAAGGATCACACCTACTCAAGTCTTCTCAATCCATTGGCCGAAAGGGGAGGTAATCCCAACAAGCCCTGCTTGTGGGTAAGATGCACATTGGGGTATATTCTATCAATCATGATAGGGGGAGATTGTTACACAGTAATTTGTCACCATTGGTCACCGTCCCTGTTACCCCTTTCCCGTACTTTGGAGGACTCATTCCGGGACCTGTGAGCAGTGAAATAACTTAAAAACACTTGCATTATGCTGCCCTAAGTATGGACTTCATGTGCCCTGAAGACACCTCTTGCAAAATATCCCTGAAAAGTGCCCTTTTTCCATTAGCGCGGGTCCACAGTGTACTACCCACGCCAATGAGGGAGATCCTCAAAAGAAGGCGCGCCCATTGGCGCTCTGTCTTAGAGTAACACCCACGCCAACCGAGTTTGGAAAAGATTTTTAACAAACGCACGCCCGGATGTTTTTTCCCTTCAAATCATGAAGTTTTTGAGGATAAAGCTGATCTCTTGGATGTCGAGATTCATCATCTATCCCTTACATCTATCCACAACGGCTTTTTGGAGATAATGCCAATCCATAATGGGTGTCTTGATGCATTGTATCTTCCTCCCCTTCTCCATCTATAAAAGTCTGTACTCATGCATTTGACAAGCTGGTTTTTGAGTAGTGATAACGCTTGTCCCGAGGATAGTTTCAATCTTGTGGCGACCTCGTTAAAAAACGAAACAAGATGTTGGAGCATAGTTCCTTTCCAGTGTCAAGCTCCTTAAAAAATGAAACTGCGTCTGGGTCGGAGCATAGTTCCTTTCCTGTGTCAAGCTCCTTAAAAAAATGAAACTGGTACTAGTCGGAGCATAGTTCATTTTCTTGTGTCAAGCTCCTTAAAAAATGAAACTAGGTGTCCGAGCATAGTTCCTTATCTTGTGTCAAGCTCATTAAAAAATGAAATAAGGGTTATGAGGATAGTTCTTTTTCTAGGTCAACCTCATTAAAAAATGAAACATTTCCTCCTTTCCAAATCGAGTCTTTGATTAAGATCTCGTAAAATACAAGTCGAGTCTTTCCTAGATCTCGAAAGTGAACCTTCATTCCATCCACTTTGTTGAATGCAATGAAGCTTGGTGGGCATGTACCTCGATTTGCGTTATCATGCTGGGGGCATGCGAACTTATAACAAGCATAGTTTTTCGTTTTAAGCTTGTGTAAACATGAAACCGAATCCAAGCAGAGTTCTCCATGGTTCAAGCTTGTGTAAAAATGAACCCATACCCGATTCACATCTTGTGATTGCCGCCTATCCCCTAAATTCTGTTAGATGAGCCTTGGTTGTTTCATTCCATTGCTACCATCTCTTTGGCTGATCATATGCTTTCACTTGGTTGTTTATCTTTTCCTGAGGAACCGCAACGATGAGTGGTTTTATTAGCCAGCCTCTTGACCATTACATGTTTTGAGCAGTTCCACCATTATCGGAACCAGTTGCTACCCTTTATACCACTCGTTCCTCTAGGACGAGTCTCCTTTTAAGCTCTTTTATGACTCGTAAAATATGAAAAGATTTCCGAGTATTTTTCCCTTTTTCGACTCGTTAAAGAAAATAAAAATGGAGGTCCGCTTTCAGCTCTTTTCTGACCGTTTAAAGACGAAAAGATTGCCGAGTTACTCCTCTTGACTCGTTAAACGTTAATAAGAGGCGGTCGTTTTAAGTTCTTTTTTTTGACCGTTAAAACATAAAAAGATTACCGGGTTTTTGTTGTTTCAGACTCGTTAATGGATACAAAACGACGTGGTTTTGATTGCTTTTTTACTTTTTCAGGTCGAAATCACTATTTATGAAAAGTACTCCTCGATCGTAATGGTCGGGCGGTTCTTTCGAGCATTGTTTTATACTTTTTCGGGCTCGAGAGACACAAATTTATGAAAAAGGACACCCTTGGAGTTTCCTTTTTTGCTGTCTTTTCAAACTCCTAAACATGAAAAGACGCCGAGTTCTTCCTTTGTCAGACTCATTAAAACCTGATGACATCAGATTCTGTCGAAATGATGCACCATAAGCATGTGCTATCCCCATCAAGCTTGTTAAAAATAATTGGGGTACTCGCCAGAAATGGCGGGGGAAAATGGAACCATAATTATTGTCGTGTCGGCAGTATGTCGCTCTTGAACATGGCACTTGTCTGCTTTCGTGTCTGGGTGGGGATATCTCATCTCATTTTTCACTTGCCTCCGTGGATTTGGATAATCTTGTTTGACCTCTCATCTGCTCATTGCCTCGTCACCATGACCTCTGATCCATTGATGTCAAATACTGCCAATTCCACTATCGTGCCGCCGATATGTTCAAGAGAAGTTGACCTCTGCAGAAAAACAACCTCCCTCTGATAGCTCACATAATCCTGATTCACAACATTATCTCTCTGTCTCGTGTCGATGATGTGGGAAACATCATGGCCCACCTTCGATCAAGGTCACTTCCTATCGACTTCAGCTCATTATCCATGAAGCTGATCTAGAGACTCCCTTCCGGTGCCTTGGAGCCTGCATGCCTCAATGGCAGGTTCTTCGTGTTCGACGTGAGGTTTTCATCATTGGCCTCCGATCGAATGATTCTACGGGTGTTCGACGCCAGATCACTAATTTGCACGCCGTAGATTGTACCTATAGTACCTTGAGGGCCATTGTCATTATTGGTGGTACCTCTCGCGTCTGTTAACAGTTTTCATTATTGACTGGTAATCAGACGATGTTCATGCATGTTCGACTTCAACTCATATATTCGCATGCTTGAACTTGTACTTTTTTTCGGGTCGAGATGGAGCGCAAGACCCCGGATTTTGTTTGTTGTAATCCAAGCGTGATTCTTGTTACATGACTCATTCACTGGATGGCTGCGATCATACCTGAGTCTATTCATTGATCCTAACCAGATGGCTGCGCCCATACTATGGATCTAGATTATTATGTACTCTCTTATGGATGGCTGCGACCATACCACATATATCATGTACTTGAGCTATCAGTTGTATCTCTCGATGCAGATTCTCGGCGGCAGCTACATGTGTTCTTGTAAAGCATTTCACCCCTCTCTCTCTCGGGCCTCATGCTTTAGGGGGCATCTGTTACACAGTAACTTGTCACCATTGGTCACCGTCCCTGTTACCCTTTTCCCGTACTTTGGAGGACTCATTCCGGGACCTGTGAGCAGTGACATAACTTAAAAACACTTGCATTATGTTCCCCTAAGTATGGACTTCATGTGCCCTGAAGACACCTCCTGCAAAATATCCCTGAAAAGTGCCCTTTTTCCATTAGTGCGGGTCCACAGTGTACTACCCGCGCCAATGAGGGAGATCCTCAAAAGAAGGCGTGCCCATTGGCGCTCTGTCTTAGAGTAACACCCGCACCAACCGAGTTTGGAAAAGATTTTTAACAAATGCGCACCCGGATGTTTTTTCCCTTCAAATCATGAAGTTTTTGAGGATAAAGCTGATCTCTTGGATGTCGAGATTCATCATCTATCCCTTACATCTATCCACAATGGATTTTTGGAGATAATGCCAATCCATAATGGGTGTCTTGATGCATTGTATCTTCCTCCCCTTCTCCATCTATAAAAGTCTGTACTCATGCATTTGACAAGCTGGTTTTTGAGTAGTGATAACGCTTGTCCTGAGTGATAGTAAGAGTCTTGGAGCATAGGGAGGTTATGCTGCCGGAAGTCTGAGAGAGAAAGGTCTATTGCAAGACATATATAGCTGCTCGCCCAGCCAGATGAGAGATTCAACGTCAGAACTTTGGTTGTATCTTTCTCTGTTGATTATTCATTAATGAACGACTATCATTATGGTTCCGATCTTATTGTTCGCTATGATAATGTTTGATCTACATCCTTTCTGACTGATATGTAGTTGTATTTAGTGGATTATATGCTTGTATTCGCTTCGTTCTTTGCATGTGCAGGTATCCATTCGCGGAGATCGTGACCTTCCGGAGTAAAGGGAATGGAAGTATCAACTCTTCTACGACACTAGCGTTCATAATCCACTTCTAGTTTGCAACTAGGAACTTGCATGGCAACGTTAATTGATTGTTGCTAGACCCATTTTGGGCTAGTGGGATCACCTCTGTCCGCAGGGGGGATTTACCTCTCCAACAGAGATACACAAATTGTCATGAATGACAAGGATCACACACACCTATGGTGACAATAGGCGAGATCCTCTTACCACAGAGGGTAAGGATCACAACAATCCTATTGCCCAAAGATACCTCAACCCTAAGAGCCCTCAATGTTGAATTGTCTCCTTGGGATCTTAAACAAGGGGGAAGATCTATGCTTAGTGTTATTATCAACTAGGACCCTTACCCGGGAGGATCACATCCATTATTCCAAGATGCTCTCTAAATAACAAGAACTCCCCTTTCAGTAAATCCTTGGTGAGAATATCTGCTTTCTTCTCATCTATCGATATGTGATGGAGTCTCATGTCTCCTCTCTGTACCATGTCTTGAATGTAGTAGTATCTGATCTCAATGTGCTTAGACTTGTCATGAAATACACGATTCTCTGCTAATCAGATCCCACTTATGTTATCACAATATATCGCACTAGTATCCAGGACCTACTCCAATAACTCTCCAAATATATTTCTCAACCAAACTGCCTCACAACTAGCCATTCTAGCAACAATGTATTTTGACTAGTCATGCTTAAAGCTATCAATTTTTATTTCTTGCTCATATGTAGTAGAGATGGCCACCAAGAGAATGCATGGGAATCAGTCCACATATGTCAGAATGAATGAGTTGGAGGATGTCATTAGTGTTATTCTTTCTATAGGGGAATGTTATTATTCTTTCCACTAACACATCCTGGACATACTCCCTCATGTTGAGCTTGAACATCAGGGATCCCATAGACAAACTTTTTCAATTTTGGAAGAACTTCATAATGTAGATGCGCCAATATTCAATTCCATATCTTGCTTTGATGATTAGTGTCCTGGAAAATTGATAGAATGGGTTTCCAATGACTTTATAGAGTCCTTCTACTCTAGATCCCAATGTAAAGGCATATTTCATTTGGGATTCCTTCGACTGGGTGAGAAATTTTCCTTTGATAAAGGCTACTCTCATTCCTTTGTCTTCCAAGGCATAAATAGATACCAAGTTATTGTTTGGTTCCATAACATACATCAACTCATGAAGAATAATGGATTCCACAAAGTTCAAAGCAAATTTAACAGATCCAAATCCCTTTAGAGATTTAATACAATAATCTTCAAACTTGTCTCCCTCTCAAATATAATTGAGAGGACCTCCTTGTATTTGGAGAAGTGTCGAGAGGCCCCACTATATACTAGCCAACTATCATATGAATTTGAAGGAGAAGAACTAGAGAGGGAAGAAATGAGAATATATTCAGATTGACTACATCTGGAGAATCTCTCCTTCTTCTATCATCTCTTCCTCTTCGGTCATATACTATTTTATTAAACATGTTATTGTTGAAGCCATGATTGTTGTTATTCCTTGAACTTGGAGCATCCTTCCTTGCTCGAAAATATTGAGCATAGTGGCCAAACTTGTGACAATTATAACACTCAACCTTTGACATGTTCTTGTTTCTTTTTTATTTCCTTCTATTGGAGTCCCGATGAGATAGAGCAAAATTTATTGAATTAGATGGACCTCCTCTTTCCTTCCTTTTCTTTCCTTGAGTGACAAATGCTGATGGCTCTCCTTCTTCTTGCTTTTGAATCCTACCTCTTGAGATCATCTTGTATTCTTCTTGAGTGCATTTTCCAACAAGTTCATCAAATGACAGGAAATTATTGTTATTTGTTATGGTGGTAATGAAGGTTTATCATATATGAGGGAGACCTCTAAGGGTTACCAACACCAATTCCATGTCAAGTAACACTTCCCCAACTCTCTGCAATTGATATCTAATATGAGATATCCTCATGATATAGGATTTCACTAAATCTCCTTTATTCATTTTCATATCTTTGAGTCGATCTTTCAAGGAGATGATTTTGTTCAAATTGTTGACTTCATACATGCCTACTAGATTATCATACATATCCTTAGATTTCTTAAAATTTCCAACATAGACAAGTAAATGATCTTGAAAACCATCAACAATCGTTTTCTTTGCTTTTAACTCACCTTTCTTTTACTTGTTATTGGAAGCACCAAGAGCATTTTCTGGGGGCTCAGAAAATTTTCCTTATATGTACTCCAAGACATCATTGTCATCTGATATGATTTCCAATCTTATCTTCCAAGCAACACAATTTGATGAGTCTCCCATCTTCTTAACTTCCTTGAAGTATGAGGTAGTCATCTTGACCTATTCAAATAGATTCCTTCAACTTTTCCAAAGATGATTGCTTCTAGCTCTTGTATCCTTTGGGCTTGTCCTTCACTTTAGCTATGATACCATGCTAATTTTCGACTGTTCTATGCTATGTCAATGACTTTAGCCCAAATAAATTCTTCAATAAGAAATATTTTTAGTAACAATTAATTCTTCCAAGCATAAACAGGTATTGAAGATAGAACAATAAATGTAATGGCAATAGGAGATAATTAAGAGCATCACCAAGAGTCTACACCAATTTGGTCAAAGACTAGGGAAAAACCCCACAAGGAGGGAAACCCTTTCAAATTATTCTTCTTATTAGATTGTCATCAAATTTTCGGTAGAGAGTACATGTTGTAGCGGCTACAACCACCCTCCAAAATTTTTCCTTAGCCTGTTTTGGAGCCTCCCCTACCAACCGTACACAGAACTTTGTCTTTCTTCATCAAGTACTCAAGCTTCAATGTTTTCCTCGCACAAAGGCATCCCGTCGATCATAGTCGATCCATTCCCCTCATAGGCTGCTCACTCGGACTTGGTCCAGTTGTAGGATGAGCAACTTCCCCTTGAAAATTGCGCATTCCTGGAGGGAAACCAAACTTCCCTCTAGGAATTTCGCAATCCTCTCTGACAACCTACTGAGCTCCAGGATTGCGTAATCCTGCCAGCCAACCCTCCCAATAGGATTTGCGTAAATTTTCCTAGTAGCAGGCTGTTCAGCCCAGGATTTGTGCAAATCTGGGCAACAGTCAACTGCTCTGCCCAGAAATTGCACAATCCCCTTAGGCAGTTAGCCCAGCTTACAACCATGAATGCACATTTTTCCCAAGCAATTGAGCACTGGCATGCATGGACAGTCCGGTCGACTAGTTCTACCCGGGACCGAGGAAACTTGACTTTCATGCATGCATGAATTGATCTTCCCAAAATAGAAAGAGGCAACATGCAAAAGGCATCCTATGATTCAAGGAGCTATTTTTAGCGGTTGGGGGTTACATGCAAAGTTGTTTTAAAAGTTTCCCTCCAAGTGTCATTTTTTCCTAGATTTGTGGCATGTGCATCATGAGACCAAAATTATTTATTCGACGCATCAAAGCTCATTCATTCACATCAATCTTGGAGCTCTAACATCTCACGACACATCCAGGACTCTTCGACACATCTGGCTCAGCTATCCATGGGTAAGTGGCCTCAACTTGTCTTTTTCAACATTTCTGTTGCTTTTTGTGTATTCACTTGTGTGAGTGTTGTTTTCTTGATTTCTTTGAATGCCTGTTGTCGTTTACATATATTCTAGCTTGTCCTAGCTCTGTTTGAATTTTTGTTGCCATCTCAATGTTGTCGCATGCATGAAACTGTTTTTCATGTACGTTCGCCCAACCGGTGAACGACCTCACCCATATGCATGTTGATCTATTTGCTGAATATTCCATTCATGTTTTGCATGCAATGTTTATCACTTCTACTATCACTTAGTGTCACTATGCATTTCATCGACTTACTTGCTTTCAGTTGCTCGTCGACGAGTCAGACCAACCTTGGCCCTGTCTCTGCCTTCACCAAGGCTGCATTGCACAATGTAGAGAAGGAAGGTTCACCTTCCTCTCTAGATTTGTGCATTCTAGCCCAACACTAGCCTCTTGGACTAATTTGCACATTCCTGGAGGGAAGTGGCTGTTTGACCCAAGAATTTGCGCAAATTTGTCCTTGGGCCAACAATCCTTCCCAGCTAGGATTGCGTATTGCACAATCCCAGCAGCCAATTGCCCAACTGGATTGTGAATTTCACAGGTCCAGAAGCCATTTAAGCCTCCAAGTCAATCCAAACTTCCTTTTGAGCAGTTCTCGTAGCCAGTCACTCAGCCTCCTAGTGAAATTTACGCAATCTTGCTCATCAGTTTCCCAGGTATGAGCTGTGTCCTTCCCCAGATTTTCTTTGTTTGCACTAACATATTTGTTGCCATGCATGCTGCTTGTTTCCAAATATTTTAGGAGTTCATTTGTCTCAATGGCTTCCAAGAGAACAGGACCTCAAGACACTGATGGTATGGTAGCTGAAGCAGCAGCTGAGCAAGTGTCCTATGGTCTGCCGATCTATGAAGATACGAAGCTGTATCTAGACAAGGACATCAAACTGAAGTGGAAATAGGTGAATGAAACATTCGTAGGTACTTTTGGGTAAGACCTTGAAGACTGTCAGGTGTACATGAACATTCATAAGTCCGGCTTGTACCGGATTGCATGCAGATACCCCGCATTCCCATGCGCGGACATGATTCACTGGATCGTCTCTCACACTGACCTCGAGAAGATGACCTTGAGTAGTGTTAGTGGGACAAAGCTTGCAACCTTTTGGGCACGAGATTACGATGAGATGTATCAGATGACTGAGCACATGACTGTCATGACTTCCCCATTCATCTTGCCCAATAGCAGAGGCCACTCCAAAGACATTCTGAAGGATTGGGTAAAGGAGCCAGCTCATTTTAGGATGACCCCTAATCAGATCTATAAGATGAAGATATTGAGGAAGGCATACCAATACTTGGTCATATTCACATGTTGAATGAGTGGCCAAGCTAGCGCTGAGACCCTCCCTCAGAGTTGGGTGGTCGCGATGGACCAGTTGGCTAGAGAAGGAAGACCATGCAACTGGTCTGGCATACTATCTCATCAGCTGAAGGAGCAAGTCACGAAGGCTTGACAGTCACCCGAAGGCATGCATGCATATATTTACATGTCCGCCTACATTCTAGATGTAGTCTGTGCCCAACATAAGTTCACGGGCTTAGAATGGGCGTGGTCACCGGCAGAGACTATTGTGAGCACATATTTCAAGTTATTGTCCAAGTGCAGCTTCAGAGGAGTGATCATACGGCTGTTCGACCATCATGTCACCCCAGTGTATAGGTTGATATTAGAACAGGATCCACCCTACATGTTAGAAGAAGTGATGAAGGCATCGTTAGGAATTGTGGATTGGTATGCCTCACTGGACGACACGTTAATCAGAGCGTTCAGTGTGGAGAAGCCTCCACATGTTCTGCCAAAGTTTTCTTTGGACGTGCTTGTCATTCAGGAAGTAGCACATCATATCTCAGCAGGATTAAAAACTAGGTTGTAGTGGAAGAAGAAGGCACCTTGGCCCACTCTTCCGTTGTGGATTGTGTTATACGAGATTCAGAGCATCAAGCATGCGGATGTCGAAGCTGAAAAAATGAAGAAGTACCCGTTCGACCTCTGAAGCTTCAACCCGTATGAATCACATTGCATTGTGAAGGATCACTGCATGAGAGTTCAGTTCAATTGGATCCATTGGGCATGTCATTGGGACGAGGAGGACTCATGGATGTATTGCTTCAATTCCTCCAGACCCAATGAATAGGTCAATTTCTCCATAGAGTGGTTAGCACAACAACGTGAAGCAGTATCATGGAGAACACCAACAGTAGCAGCAACAACAGAAACAACAAAGCCAAGCATACATATGCGTGATAAATGGAAGAGAAAAATTGTCGATCGCATGGAGGAGGAACAAAACTGTAAGCAAGAAGATCCACTTGTAGAATAGGCAGTTATGGCTATTCAACAAAAGAGGCAGCAGCGTGACAAGAGAATCGTGAAAAGGCATAGGGATAAGAAGAGAATGAAAGAAGCAGAGGAGGAGTTGCATGAGCTGAGGGAGAAACTCTGGAAAGAACAAGAGCTGCGCTAACATGGGAAGGAAGCGCAACAACAATAGATTTAACAGGGGGCACATCACGTGCAGATAGACGAAGCAGCGCCAATACAAGTATTTGATTCTTCTAAATAGCTGGCATTAGGTGAACAGGGTGAACCCTCGCAGGGGAAAGACTTTTCTCATGAGATAGAACATGCT
The DNA here is from genome assembly GCA_031772625.1 of Pinus tabuliformis. Taxonomy (NCBI): domain Eukaryota; kingdom Viridiplantae; phylum Streptophyta; class Pinopsida; order Pinales; family Pinaceae; genus Pinus; species Pinus tabuliformis. The sequence continues at coordinate 791,842,083 of CM062812.1, forward strand.
CTTGAATAGTTGGATGTAGACATAGAGCAACAAGAGTTGGAACAGGACACTGACCTCATGCCTCACCAAAGAGAGGTCAAATTTCCTGCTTCAATGCACCTAGACAGTGAGCAAGTCTCGGATGACCAAGGAGGCACTGAGATCCTTGGTAGTTAACCGGAAGCATAGATGCACAACATCTCCTTTGACGAATATTATCACAGATTTGTGCAGTCTCAGAGAGTACTGACTTTGGAAGACAAAACATCCCTTGTGCAATTTGAAGAGCAAGTGATTGTGACTGATGTGCACAAGCATCCCATTGCATTGGTCGATGCAACTAGAGTGTATGCTGAAGCCACTAGCTCAAGTGTTCATTTTATCATAGATGAGAAAGAGTGAGTGGCGAAGGAACTACAGGTGGCCAAATAGGGAGGAGACTTGGTGACAATGTCTGCTCGAGGTAAACTGAAGAAAGAAATACATGATGAAGTGTTGTCCTTGGACACAGTTATGCGAGCATTGTACGCCAAGTTTGGTACCGTGCATCAAGCAGCCGTTCATCTCCACGGCTGGCAGCAGCGATGTGCAAGAAGAGTACGCATCTTGAAGAAAGTACATACTGTCGTTGATAACATGCGAGCATGGACGATGAAGTACAAGGGAGCCCCTCTTCACTTGCCAAAGATGATGAAGGCCAATGTTGTCGAGCTGCAAGCACGTATCCGGAGTCAGATTCGGAACTATGAAGACCTACCACAACTCATCACTAGCATACAGGCTTCCCATGTACTAGTATTCAAAAGCAAGGAGGTTATAGTGCACACTCATGAAATCCCATCACTTGGGACCCTCAATCAGGCGAAGACCAAGAAGCAGGTCCAACAGGAGCTTGACTCGTACTACGACGAGTTGATGTGCACTGCCACCAGCCCAGACTTGCCTATTAGTGCAAACATCATGCATAAGTATGTTGCTGGTCTGGCCACACTAAGGACAATGATGTTCATGCTCACAAACAAGTTGGATAGAGGAGCCCGAGTAGTGTACCCAGATGCTATGGAGGCAAGGCTCAGGTTTCAAATGGATGTCACAACAGAGCACACAGACACTCTCAAGGACTATCAATCTTGGCATCAATATGTCACTGTTGATCAACATGAGGATGTCAAGCAGTTGGACTTCTATGGTTTTCTAAGTCCGAATGATGTCTAGTTTGGCTTTTCCAAGCCATTGTTCACATGGGTACATGTGCATTGTAATGTTGAGTCATGTCAAGTGTAAGTCAAGTGTCAAGAGTGGATGTAATAGTCATAGAGTAGGTGAAGAGTCATGAGGGTAGTTGAATGGTCACAAAGGGGAATGTCAAGGGTCACCCCACCCTTTGCTATAAATAGTCCCTCATAACTCATTGTATAGGCTTTTGGTCAACCAAGCTTCTACTAAGACTATCTTGAAGAAGGCTTGGACAATATTGTAACGCGCCTTGGCTTCTCCACTGCACAGAGCTAGTACATCTCTTTGGAGGAGCAAGCGGATGTGGCTGTAACGTTCCACTATTGGGGCTAGTAGGTTTACATGGATGTATTGTATGATTGTGACTTACACTTCTTTATATAATAAGAGCCAACACATTTTCATGCATATGTTGTTATTGTAGTTGGACTGCTCCGATTGCTTTAATGATATGTGTTGTTTAACTTACGTACTTGTGTATGAACTGATTCACATGAAATTATATGAATCTTGTTGTTAATGTGTTGCATATGTTGTTAATTCTGTCACCGTCCATGTTGACTGCTCTGCCGGACATCAGACAGACCTTTCTCACGAACCTTGCTATATCAACCGTCACACTCGTCTCAGACTGATCCGTGAGTGTTGTTCGTGTTATCTTACCTTCTTTGTTGTGACTACCACATTCAAGTGGACTGCTCCACCAGAAGCTGTGCATGTTCTTTGTATGGTGTGTTCCTAGCGGAGTTGGGACTGATCCCTTTCAACTTGGAACTCATCTTCACCTCCTTCCCATTTCGAACAATCACACCCTTGCTACTGACAGAGTTATCTTACTTGCCTCTGTGCGACATCATGGTCAAGGCATTACCTTATGACTCGCTGCTGGGGCTCCTACACCAAATGGTCTGAGGTCTAATTGGGACTTCTTACCGGGGAGATCCCCTTGACATGTTGGCGAGTCTAGCACCATCAACAATACAATAATCCAAATTAAATAATGATTCAAGTCAACCTTTTATTATCCAATATAGAAAAACCAAAAACCAACCAATGATGAGCCACCAAAGTCAAATCTTGTCAACTATTAAAGTCTATAATTTCTGTCCAAGTCAATAGTAGTCGAGGTGTGCACTAACCAGTTAAATTCAATGGTAAAATAAACCTTCCAAGAGCTTGGTCAAGAGTCCATAAATTCAGCCTTAAGTGTTGGTCAAAGTTAGCCTAAAACAGTCCAAGGAATCCCAGTCAAACTCAGTCTAAAGAGAGAAATTTTGCGGTCAAGGTTTGCAATTATGCCTGCGGTCAATGCTAGTAAAAAATCCCAGATCACATCGATTTTTGTACCCAAAAATTTGGCCTCACCAACCAAATATATGCAAAAAATATCGAAGTCAAAATATGCTAAAAAATTCAAAGTCAACATTGGTCAACGTTGGTCAAAGCGCTGGATAGATCATATTTTCGGCCACCTGCAATTTTGTCTTCCTTCCTCATCGCACGTATGAAGAAACTCCTGCAATTTTCAGATGTATTGAACCCAAGAAGAGAATAGAAATGCATGACGATGAATGTGTCCAAATGAGGTTGATGTGACATGTATTTATAGGCATTAGAGGAGGGCTAATTAGCCTCTTAAGCCAAGCTTGAAAATATGTGTACCTATGGGCATGACTTCAAAAATACATTTATACTTATCCAAATTTAGTGCTTCAAAGGTCAATTTTGGTCCTCTCAGAAAGAGGAATCTAGTCCAATGGAGGGAATTTGTCCTTGAGCTTCCAAATTAACAAGTTTTAAATCTTGTTATAGTGGTACGCATTTCATTGATATGGCTTGTTAACTTGCTGATAATCTTGCAGGGAGTTAGGATGGTTATACAAGTATCTTTGACAACGTTGATATCTACAATCACATGTGCTATCAATAAAAAAATATTGAGAATGAAGACAAAGGATAGAGGTTTGTATAAATTCACTTCAAGGGTTTCATTATTAATTAAGGGTTTGTTCTAAAGGTGTCGTTTGTCCATTCAAACTAGATGAAGCCCTACATATATATCTATGATTTATGCATGAATAATTAAGGCAAATATCTGAACTGTGGAAGGTCCTCACATTGAAAACTTCGTGTCCCAACCAAAGATCCTATCAACCATCGCTTGTAAGGAAAATTACAAGTATAGATATATGGCTTGAATTAGTCTGTGATGAGGGTAGCTGAAGTATATTAAGGTTATGAAGTAATTGAGTTTCTCTGTCCTAAGATCTTAGCATCATTTTGAGGTATGCTTAGGAGTTAGTATAACATGCTTGGTTTATAAAAGACACACACCCAATGTGGAAGCCATAATAGTTGTACAAGGTTTTATTTAAAATCATATTGCATCCTTGTCTCTTCACTACATTATTTTTATAGTTCTGTATGGCCTAGGATTCACATTATTTGTTGAAGGTAGAATCATGGTACAATAACACATGAATAGAAGGGTTGCATAGTAGCACTTATGACTGATTCAAGGGTTGGTTTGAAGGAAAATGTATTAATCATTTGTGACACCATCTATATATTCACTCAAACAACAACTTTCATATTGAGTAGTGTTCAACTAACTTGACATGGAATTTTTTAGCACATCAAGATCATAGTCTAACTAAGGATGTGGCTAGTCAGACCTTGCAGGGTGTTTTTGGAGTTTAAAATTTACTTATACTAAGAGCTTGTTTTCATCACACAAGACTACAGGTTGTTGTAGGGTCATATTGCTATTTAACCTAGAGTTTGAGCTATAATATGCTGGACAAAGTGTTGATGTTTTAGACAATAGAACTTGTTTGAGAATTACGAAGATTTGAAAATGGCAACAAGCATCAACACTATAAAAAATTCTTGAAGTACAAACTTAGTAGTAGAGGCATGAGAAAGTGTTGGAAAGCATCAAACATAGGTAAACAAAAATATGGCATACTCGAGCAGTCTATAAGTGATTAAGATTCTAGCTACATTGGTATCAGTAGTAGCAATTGTTTAGTGGAGTTGTGCATCCTCCAACTGTGTGGATTGTTTGAAGTTGGGCATCATTGTGTCGTTTGAGTTTTGTTGAGTTTGAGTCATTATGAATTTATTTTTGTATGTGGTCCATTTTCCCTGGTACACAAGTGTTTTGTGGATAAATTCCTTCTGCAGACAGAAGCAATCTCCCTCGACCTAGTGCCTTATCCTAGAAACAACCAAGACAAAACTACAATGTTTTTCCTTAGATATGTTTGAAATATGAAAGGAAATCCTACTTGGAAAACCTACAAGGATGGATTATGGGCCTCTAGACACAAATTTATATCATAAAGGCATAATTAGAGTCTCCAAAAGCCAACCCAAACTCGAAGGCAGGCGTTGCATTTATAGGGTAAATGAGGTAGTTTTGGATTTATCATACTAGGGCTTAGATCCGTTTTAGAAGGAGGAAATATTTATGAGATAAGAGATAAGACCTCATTAGTAGGAGTTTCAGATCAGATCCAACAGTAAATGGTTAAATCCACTCCCGAAGCTTCTAGAAAGAGAAACTTCGAAATTATTTTTTATTTTTACTCATTTCTAGGTGTCATCATATTTTTTGTAAGAGAAACATGCGCTGACCAATGCAAGTTCCATGTGTTCAACTTGTGCCATTACTGTTTATCAAGATAGTAAGTGTGAAGAGGTCTTAAATTAGGTTTTTCAGCCAATGTAATCCAGGATTATTATAACTTCTAAAGGGAGAATTCTTTTGGATTTGTAGGGATGATTGCAAGGTGTAAATGGCTGATGATAGATCTGGGTTCATGGCCATTTGTTTGAATACGAAAAAATGAACTGCAACGTATTTCCCCCTAAAGTACAAATTTAGAAGCTATGGCTGAGGACTGGAGTGATTTACCATGTGAAAAGTACGAATCAAGAATCGAATGGTTGAGATCACCAATTGACTGTTACAATCCATTATCATGATATCATACTCAACATATAAGCCATTTTACATGTACAATTATCAAAGTCACGTCCATTGATTACACATTATGGACCCATGCTTAGATGACTTTATGTAAAATCAACCATCATACTTTGTAGATCTTGTATGAATATTGAAATCACAACCCAGATGGATGAAAATAGATCTCGGGTTTTCTACCTCGTCACTCAATAGTACGAGTCTAACCACGTGAATAAATGTGCTAGAGTTGAACATGGTAGACACCATCTAATTATCAACCAATGATGAAAGTCGTTAACATATGTGAGAGGAACCACCATTATGAAAATGGACCTCAAGCTACTAAGCGCAATCTATGAGGTGTGAATACATGAGATGAGGTCGAACATGCCACATAATCTTTCGGTTGAAATCCAATGAAGAGAACCCAACACTAAAAGAGAGGAAACTTTCCATTGAGGCATGCAAGTCCCAAGGCATTAAAAAGAGTTTGTTATGAAACCAGCTCAAGAAAAAGATAGAAAAGATAGATCAACGCCTTATAATTCAGCCTCTTCGAGGGGGCAACCTCCTTTACATTACATAAATGAACAATTCTTGGATGATTCAAATGACAAAACCTCCTTTCTATATATAGGAGTATAAGGAGTCACAATATAACCCAGCCGACCTAACAATAATAATATAAAGCCACAAAAATAACAATAGAGGGATTCTATGGGGCACAGTAATAACAATATGGGGATAATAGGGGCACAACAATATTAATAAGGGGTACAACTACAATAGTAATGGGGTAATCACTAGTATTATAGGGACCCAACATGCCCCTCTCCTTCAAAAAAGTGTTTTCCTCAACGCTTGAGAAGTTCTGGATGCTTCTGTATAAAATTATCATCCTCCCATGTGGAATCTTCAGCGGATAAGTTCTTCCACTTGATAAGATACTCCGAAATTGATCGATTTCGTAGCTGTCGAGTTCTTGTTTCTGTGATTGCTTCCGGTTCCAATATAATTTTTCCTTCCTCGTCAAGTTCTGGCAATATTGTTTGAACTGGGAGCTTGTCGCCTATAACCTTCTTTAAACATGAAACATGGAAAACTGGGTGCAATCGAGAAGCTGCAGGAAGCTCCAATTTGTATGCCATAGTACCAATCTTTTGCAACACCTTGTATGGACCATAATACTTTGGTGATAATTTATTATCCTTCTTAGCTTGCTTGAGGAACATTTGCTTATATGGTTGTAGCCGTAGGAATACCCAATCACCTACATCAAAACTTCTTTCGCTACGATGTTGATCTGCCTGTTGTTTCATTCTATTCTGTGCCAACACGAGGTTATCCTTTAAGAGTTGGAGGACTTGTTGTTGATGTTCGATGTGATGTTCCACTGCTTGAACCTTAGAATTTTCTCTTAAATATGATGTGATGGATGGTGGCTGATACCCATAAAGTGCCATAAATGGGGTCATTTTTGTTGCTGTATGGAAGGAAGTGTTATACCACCATTCAGCCAGAGGCAACCATTTGACCCATTGTGTCTGTTTATCAGATACAAAGCAACGAAGATATCCTTCCAAACATTTGTTTACTATCTCAGTTTGCCCATCAGATTGAGGATGATAAGATGAGCTATGAGCTAACTGAGTACCAAGACAAGAAAATAATTCTGTCCAAAAATTTCCAGTGAAAATGGGATCTCTGTCACTTACAATAATCTTTGGGTTTCCATGTAGCTTTTGAATTGTTTCCATAAATGCAGTAGAAACTGTACTGGCTTTAAATGGATGTGATAATGCACAAAAGTGTGCATACTTGGTAAGTCTGTCAACTACCACCATGATGACACTCTTTCCCTCAGACTTGGGTAAACCTGTGATAAAATCCATTGAAACCTCCTCCCAACGTTGGCTTGGAATGGATAAAGGTTGTAATAGACCCGGTGTCTTAATTGTTTCAACTTTATTTTGTTGGCAAACCAAACATTCCGCCACAAACTTTTGAATATCTGATTTAAGGCCATCCCAAAAAAATTCCTTCTTAACCCTGTGGTAAGTTTTTAAAAATCCTGAGTGCCCTCCTAAGGGAGAAGTGTGCAATTCCATAAGAATCTTTTGTTTTAGCTGGGAATTCTTACAGAGGTATAAGCGATCTTTGTACCATAACGAATCATTTTGCCAGCTAAATGTATCAGACATACTGGAATCTTGTTGTAACTTTCGAATAAGTGCCCACACTTCTTCGTCATTCTTCCATTCCTCCCTTGCTTCGTTTATCCAATCTGGTTGGATAATAGAAATGGCGCACAACAATGCTTCCACATCCTCATCCTTTCTTGAGAGTGCATCTGCCACCACATTTTGCTTCCCTTTTTTGTAGATGATTTCAAAGTCATAACCCAACATCTTTGTGACCCACTTTTGTTGCTCTTCAGAGGATAATCTTTGTTCTAAAAAGTATTTAAGGCTATCATGATCCGTTTTTACCTTGAAGTGTCTTCCCATTAGGTAGGGTCGCCATTTCTTAAGTGCATGGAGTATTGCCAACATTTCCTTCTCATAAATAGCTTTGTGTAAAAACTTTCCCTTGATTGGACGACTTTCAAAAGCAATGGGTCTTTCATCTTGCATTAAAACAGCACCAATTCCATTTCCTGAAGCATCACATTCCACAATAAAGGTTTTTGTGAAGTCCGGTGTAGCTAAGACCGGTGCTTGGCACATTGCCTCTTTAAGATGTTCGAAGGCCTTTGTTGCTTCTGGAGTCCATGAAAATGCATCTTTCTTCAATAATGTTGTTAGAGGTGCTGCTATTCTCCCATAATTCTTAACAAACTTGCGATAATACCCTGTCAACCCGAGAAATCCTCGCAGATGCTTTATGGATGTGGGGATTTTCCATTCCTTAATGGCTTTAATTTTGCTAGGGTCTACCTTAACTCCTTCATGAGATACAATATGACCCAGATATTCCACCTCTTGGACTCCAAAGAAACATTTGGATCTTTTTGCATATAATTGTTTCTCCTCCAATAGTTGTAGCACCTTGTCAACATGTTCAACATGATCCTTCCAAGACTTGCTGTAGATTAGTATATCATCAAAAAATACTAACACAAATTTTCTAAGGAATGGTTTGAAAATGGAATTCATCAAACCTTGAAATGTTGAAGGTGCAGCCAAAAGGCATGACCAAAAATTCATAATGACCCTCATGAGTTCTAAATGCTGTTTTCAGAATGTCTTCAGTCTTCATTCTGATTTGATGATATCCTGAACGAAGATCCAACTTGGTGAAGTAAATTGATCCATGCAATTCATCAATGACAGGAATGGGAAACTTATCTTTAATAGTGAGCTTGTTGAGCTCCCTATAATCCGGACACATGCGCCATGATCCATCCTTCTTGTGCACCAATACTACTGGAGCAGAGAAAGAACTTTGACTCGGTTGAATTATACCAGCCTCTAGCATTTCTGCAACCATACGTTCAATTTCACTCTTTTGGGCATAGGGATATCTGTACGGCCTGATGTTTGGAGGAACACTTCCTGGAATCAGATGAATAGCATGATCATGATCACGAATAGGTGGGAGACCTTTGGGAGTCTCAAATACCTTGGAATGATTGTCCAAGACTTTTTGGAGATCTGGAGAAATAGATGATTCCAATGTGGAAACATCTAGCGAACATAATTGTGCAATTACACCTCTTTGTTCCTTTTTTAGAAGCTTTGTCATACCATTAGAGCTGATTATCTTTCCTGGTTTCCCTGCAATACCCCTTAATTCAACTTCCTTTCCTTCCACAGAAAATTTCATGAAAAGTTCTTGAAAATTAAAAGCTATTGTACCCAAGGATTGTAGCCATTGGACTCCTAGTACAACATCAACACCTCCCATTGGAATGGAAAGCATTGGGCTAGTCAATACATATTCTCCCATGGATAGCTTGATATTATGGCACTTTCCAGAGCAATTTATTGTTCCTCCATTTGCAACCATCACTTGACACTCTGGTGCTGGATATAAGAAGCAATTCAATTCTTTTGCTACTTTACAATGAATAAAATTGTGGGTACTTCCTGAATCAATCAACACTATTACCTTTTTCTTCTTGATTTGTCCTTCTATCTTGATGGTTTGAGGAGTGGTAATTCCCGCCAATGCATTACAAGATATGGTCGGATTCATTTCTTCTTTATCTAGGCTTTGTTCCTGGAGTATATCCTCTTCTTTTGACCTTTCTTGCTCCTTTTCTTCTTCCTCTTCACAATCTATGTAGAATAATTTCTTCTCAGCACACTTATGACCTTTAGTGTATTTGCTATCACAACTGTAACAAAGCCCTTTTGCTCTTTTTTCTTCCAATTGTTGTGGTGTCAACCTTATAGGTTGTGGAAGACTAGGGGCAACAACACTTCCATCTTTATAGTTGTGAGTGGTATGCTTCCTGGTTGCCATAATTTTGCTTTCCATTTTTCTTGCTAACCTGAATGCCTTCTCTAATGAATCAGGTTCCCAAAGGCGAACATCATGTTGGATATTATCCTTTAAAGTCCCTATGAACACATCAATCCTATGCTCCTCTGGAATATTTTTTACCCTTATGTTCAATTTTTGGAACTCCTCAATGTGCTCCATTATTGAACCTTTTGTTTGAGACTTATCAATTGGCTAAAAAAAGTGTTGCTTTTTGTATCCTCATAATGTGCTGTCAATTCTTCCGTAAAAATTGCCCAAGTGATAATTTGTTTATGAGAGCAAAGCCATTGATACCATACAAACTGATTTGGTTCCAAATATAAAGTTGCAATACGTACCTTTTGTGTGTTTTGCACATTATTGAGATCGAAAAATTGCTCCATTTGTAATATCCATGTTGCGGGATCCTTGCCATCAAACTTCCTCATATCGATTTTTGGAATATGGTGGGTCTTCGATCCAACATTAGGGTCTATTGAATCATGATTAACATTTCTTTTGTTCTCATCATGAGTTTCCTTTACTACCCTTTCACCATTAGTGACCATTTCTTGTAGCAACTTATTCATATTTAGCTTCAATTCTTCCATGTCTGTCTTCAAATCTGTCTTCCAATCGTCCATCTTAGCTTCCATGCCATTCTTCTTAGCTTCCACGCCCTCTATCTTAGATTCCATGCCATTTATGTTAGCTTTTGTTAGCTTTTGTGAGATTGACATTTGTTGCACTTGGTCTTGTAATTTTGATATATCATGTAGCATTTCTTCCTCTTCTTCATGAGTCATGCTATTGCTTTCAGGTTGCTTACTAGGTGTTTTAATTTTCTTTCCTCTGGGCATCAGTTACTGATAACAATGCTCTACTATGCCCTTTGAATTCCTTCAAAATAATTTTTCAAACCAAGCTTAAGGAAAAATTTAAAAAAATCTACACACCTTTTTTCACTTTGTAGGAGCTTGATATTGCCTCTGATGTATCTTTGTAATTTTTGATCATCCAATTCTGAAATTGTGACCTACAGTAGTCCTCTGTGTCCTCTTTCCAATGCCACCAGTCTGATCCCAATTGGATTCTCCAAGGAAGAGTTATGTCAAATCTCCCACAGTGACCTGATTATAGACTAGTTCAGTAGAGCGAACTTGTACGACGTGCCACGTGTCTCTGTTTCGACCTTTGGCTATGAAAAAGATATACAAGAAACTAAAGTCCATACTCTTTCTGTATCTTTTTACGAAATTTCAATCTGATGCTCAGAGAAAGTTATGACAATTTTCCCCAGGTCACCTGTTTGGAATGTAATTCAAGAGTCTGCAAAAATACCAACTTCCTCAGATCATATCTCCGCAAATATAGCGCGAAAAGCTCTAAAATTCGGACCCAAGATTCAGCACGACGTCTTCTCAAATGGGTTTTTTTTTAGCTTCTGAAACGTCGTAGAAAAAAAGTTCTAGCGAAAATGCCACGATGACCTGTTTGGAGCAGCGAAACCCTAGAATCCAAAGCTCTGATACCAAATGTTATGAAACCAGCTCAAGAAAAAGATAGAAAAGATAGATCAACGCCTTAGAATTCAGCCTCTTCGAGGGGTCAACCTCCTTTACATTACATAAATGAACAATTCTTGGATGATTCAAATGACAAAACCTCCTTTCTATATATAGGAGTATAAGGAGTCACAATATAACCCAGCCGACCTAACAATAATAATATAAAGCCACAAAAATAACAATAGAGGGATTCTATGGGGTACAGTAATAAAAATATGGGGATAATAGGGGCACAAAAATATTAATAAGGGGTACAACTACAATAGTAATGGGGTAATCACTAGGATTATAGGGACCCAACAAAGTTTCTAAGTCAACTTCCTAGATAATGTGCTAATGTCGATAGGAAGTGACTTGTCACAGGAGGGCCTTAATGTATCCCCATTCAACAACATGAAATGGGTATCAAGATGTGAGACAAAATGTGATAACTCAAAGCTAGTTAAGGGGTAACAGACATGAAGGAAGGCTAAAGGTATTTGTAGCATATGTTGATTGATGGTGGACTTATTTTGAACATATCAGCAAGACTTTATGGAATTGGCAACATTTCACTCAAAGACACATCATGAAGGCTTTCAATAAGGTGTGACAAAAAAAGAGGCAAGCAGATTCCCCAACCCAAAACAATTACAAAGGTGAAAAAGTGTCATGTTCAAGAGCGACTCGCTGCCATAAACAAGTTTCATGTATCATTTCCCTAATTTCCCCACCATCTTTGGCAAGTACCTCTTTATTTTTTACAAGCTTAAAGAGGATAACGTATGCTTGACATGTAATTTCATCATTTTGATGAATCCTTCTGAGTATTTTTAACAAACCTTAAGAAGGAATGGTTTGGTCTCGTCATGCTTAACGAGTCCTATTCCGTTTATGTTTTTACAAGCCAAATGAAGGTGTAATTCAAATTCTTTTTCATATTTAGAAAGTTTGAAAAAGAGGAAAAAAACTCCGAGAGGTTCCTTTTCATGAATTTAGTCCCTTGGGTCCAAAAATAATAAAACAATACCCAAGAAAACCTTTTAGTTATGCTTGACTAAAGCATTATTTTTTCATAAATAGTCCATCCATTTTGGAAAAGAGTTAAACTTATACTCGGAATACATCCTTTCATTTACTTTAACGAGTGTGAAAGAGACAAGTGCTCAACAATTTTTTCATATTTTTGGAGTCTGAAAAGAGCTTAAAGAAAACTCCTCCTAGAGGAATGAGTGGTATAAAAGGTAACAACTAGTTCCGGTCATGATGGAATTGCTCAAAACATGTAGAGGTCAATAGGAAGGCTAATAATGCAATTCATTGCAACAATTCTTCCAGGAAAGGGTAAAACACCAAGTGAAAGTGAATAATTGTCCAAGAAGATGGTGATGACAGAGTGAGAAAACCAAGGCTCATGTTGCAGAAACATGCTGATAAAAGTGGCAATCATGAGGGAGAAAGTGTGGAATCCTTCTAGGGGGTTCCTTTTTTTGTAAAATTTTAACGAGCCTGAAAAAGTGATAAAAGTATGTTTGGTAACTTATTCTCATGAGTTTAAGAGCACGTGAAGGAACACAGACTAAGCTCATAATATGTTTCATTTTTTACACAAGATTGAAACAAAGAAAAACTATGCTTGAGAGTGGTTTCATTTTTACACACGCATGAAACAAAGAAAAACTATGCTTGAGAATGGTTTCATTTTTACACAAGCTTGAAATAGAGAAAACTATGATTCAGAGTGGTTTCAATTTTACACAAGCTTGAAACATAGAAAACTATGCTTGAGAGTGGTTTCATTTTTACACAAGCTTGAAATAGAGAAAACTATGCTTGAGATAAGTACAATTCCCCCAACATAATGGTAGAGGCATGCCCCCCTAACTTCGTTTTTTCCACCAATTCTTCTCATGGCCATAGATAGACTACTGGTTACAGATAGAAATCCGTTCACCAGGAAGGAAAGAAGAGGATCATGTGATATGGGCGGATGAAATGAAGGTGACACATAAAAAGAACTATGGTCATCATTTCATGTTTAAGCGAGCTTGAAACATATAAGAAACTATGTTCGTGGTAACTTGTTTCATTTTCTAATGAGATTGCCACAATAAAAGAACTATTCTTAGAGGTTTGTTTCATTTTTATGCAAGCTTGAAACATAGAAAAACTATGCTCATAGTGACTCGTTTCATTTTTTAACGAGCTTGACACAATCAAAGAACTATGCTTCACACTATTTACCTTGATGATGGCTTCAAAGAGGCCATGGATTCCAAGAGGTTTCCATAAGATGGAAGAACAATAATTTAGAAGGAATCCATATCAAGGGATCCAATAAGGGTAGAAGTCGAGAAAACAATGCCCTTCTTTGTCAGTAGTTGCACGCATGGAACATGTTGCCACATAATTAATTTGTGGTGAGGGCGATACCACTTGCATATTGGGAATGTTTAGGGAAGTTGGAAGATTGGAAGTCAAATAAGGACCAACGAATGAAAGCTGATCAATAGTCACGATTGTTCCATCATGCGGGAAAAACATCACTTGAAAGAGTTTGGATACGACATCGTTCATAGCATACACATAGTCTCTCCTAAGGAGAAAATTGAAATCCAAGGGGCCTTGGACTACCATAACATCAATACAAATAGTTTTTCCTTCTAAGGTAATAGGAAACTAAGGAAGGATCCCTAAAGGTTCACTAGTTCTTTTGTTAAAATCCAACAGATTCTAAGTAACAAACATAAGTTGAGGGGAACCTAAGTCTTGCCAAGAAATCGAGGATATAATTCTAAATAAAGTGCCTTCATTTATAACAATAAAATACATGTTATTATCATAAGTCTTCACCATGATTTGTAAGGGCATGTAAGAAGGGATATGAGGCTCTGTCAATAAATTCCAATCAAAACAAATGACCACATTACTTGGAGGGGGTTCCATGAGAATGAGAGAAATTTCCCCTTGTTCAATGGGATCTGAAGTAACAAGAAGAACCTAAGCGACATAAGATTCAATCTCTGAGGGGAGAGTACGATCGACTAAATATGGAATCGAGTCGACCAATTTCTCAACCAATGGTTGGTTGGAAAAGGACTCATGGGATTCATGTTCAAAGAGAGTGGGATTGACTGAAGATGAAATTAGATAAAACACTTGATCAACTAATGGAGGATTTGGGGAAAACTTATGGTAACTAGTTCGATTTTACTACATTTCCATCCCTACAATCATCTCTAAAATTCCAAAAGCATTCTCTCTCTAGAAGTTATAAGAATCTTGTATTACATTGGTTAAAAACCATAATTTAAGATCTCATCACACTTACTCTCTTGATAAATTGTGATGGCGTAGGATGGACACATGGAACTTGCACTAGTCAACGCAGGTTGCTCCTACAGAAAATGAGATGACACTTGGAAATGAGTAAAAATAAAAAATAATTTTGAAGTTTCTCTCTCTAGAAGCTTCGACAATGGATTTAACCATTTATTTTTGGATCTGATCTCAAACTCCTACTAATGAGGTCTTATCTTTTATATCGTAAATCTTACCTCTTTCTAAAAGTGGAACCTGAAAATCATCCAAAACAAGCAAGAGAACAAAATATACAAGGTAAGATATACAAACAACTCTAAACAAGAAGTCAAGGATTCATGTTCTACATATGCATAATCAAGGCATAATGTATAGGAGAAACAATGCACTTTTTAATTAATAATGTCAAGAAAAGATTACAACCCTTGTAGGCCTTGAATTTGTGAATCACTCCCACCTATCTTGTCCTTCCTTTGCTGCAACGTAAGCCTTTTATCATACCTAAAGCACATGGGTGGATTATGGACCTCTACACACAAATGGACTCTAAGGCAGGTGTTGCATTTATAGGGTAAATGAGGTAGTTTTGGATTTACCATACTAGGACTTAGATCCACTTTAGAAGGAGGTAAGCTTCATGAGATAAGATATAAGACCACATTAGTAGGAGTTAGAGATCAGATCCAAAATTAAATGGTTAAATCCACTCCCAAAGCTTCTAGAGAGAGAAACTTCAAAATTATTTTTTTATTTTACTCATTTCCAGGGGTCACCGCATTTTTTGTAAGAGAAACCCGTGGTGACCAGTGCAACTTCCATGTGTTCAGTTTGTGCCATCACAGTTTATCAAGAGAGTAAGTATGATGAAGTCTTAAATTAGGGTTTTCAGCCAATGTAATCCAGGATTCTTATAACTTCTAGAGAGAGAATGATTTTAGTTTTGTAGGGATGATTGCAAGGTGTAAATGGTTGATGATAGATCTGGGTTCAGGGCCATTTGTCGGAATGCGAAAACATGAACTATAACAAGGAGCCCAATATTAGTTTAGATCATTATATGAATGAGTTTAAGTAGAGTGGGGTAGAGTGATTGTGTATAATGTAACAAAGTGTTGAGTGAAGTGCATCAGAGTTTTGTTTAGTAGAGTGAGTAAAGCAATTGTAAAATGTAATAAGGGACTGAAGACTCCAGATTTAGTCTGCAAACATATTCAAAATTGGGGAAAAGTTTCTTCCTTCCAGCCTTGCTAGTAAAACCCTTGGGGGTGTTTTTGTACTTCCTTCTAGTTCAAATGGTAAATTTGTATGTAACTGCTAGAGTCAGTCTGGTCAGTCCTCCATTAGAGATCAAAAATCTTTATGCATTTCATGTTTAGGTGTCCTAATCCATTCACTCAGTTGCATTCCGCTAGGGGCATGCCATAATCTAACGAAGAAGGCCATACTAGTCATTTCCCCTCATGTCTAGCTCCTGCTAGCTTATGTCTTTGTGTCAAACAATCAAAAAGTCCACAACAGTCAAGGTCTGGTCCTTTAATGGACAAAAGTCATTTTTGGTCATTAGGTCCAGGGATTGATCAATTTGGTCTTTAAATATGTCCAGTAAAGCCATGCAGGCCAGAGTGATGTTCTTGCAAAGTAATGATCCGCAGAGTTTCACCATCATATTGATAGACTTCGACTATTCTTCAAAACTCTGTTTTGAAGAAAAGTCAAATAGTGTCATTTGTGACAAAATTTTCAAAAAGAGTCGACAATTGATTTCTTCAGGTGCAGTCATGGTTTCTGTGACCAGATGCTCTGTCATTCGATCCCTGCAAAAGGTGTCGAAAATTCCATCGTTTGAGCCAAAATTTCAAAGGAAAAGTGAAAATCAGGGTTATATTAAAATCGATGAAAAAGTGTTGAAACAAGACATTAGAAAAGTGGGTTTTTTAAAAAGTAAATTTAAAACATCACTACCAAGGCTATATATACAAGTGTTCATCAAAATCAAAGGTCATTGTGCTAATCCAAGCCTTGGAGAAACGTTGCAAAGGGTGTGAGTGTGCATCGTGAGCGTTTGAGGGAGTTGGAGGCAATTTGAAGGCGTGCGTTGCACACAGACAGGGGCGCAGCACACACAGAGCCTGCCCGTAGTTCAAAATTTACACTGGCGCGGCGCACTCAGAGCGCGCGACGCACAGGGGAAAAGTGCCTAGAACTTACCAATTTCACTCAATTTTTGTGTGGAGCTAATCCAATTGCAAGGTAGGCAACCTACATCCTGTTGTGCATAAAATTTGGTAGAAATATGACGGCTTTATGCCTATAATCAAATGCAAAAAATTTTCATAAAGAAAACACAAGAAGACATCAAGAAAACCATTATGCTAGGGTTTGTGCTACAGTGATATTGCTGCCAAGGTGTTTTTCCTACCCTACCCCTATTACTTATTCCCCTATACCATTGTCCCCATAATCACTACCCTAACACTACTAAAATCATACTCCCTTTCCCCCTCCTCCTATTTCTCAAAAAACCCAAACCCTACCTTGCCAACAACACAAACACTACCCTATCAAAATACCCCAAAACCCCTTGTATATCCCTAAATAAAATTTTCCTATAAACCCCTATTCCCATTATATTATCCCCCATCCTAATGCTCCCTTTTTAATTGTCCCCTTGGTGGCAGATTGTCAAAGAAAACTCCAGCTTCACTATAATCAAAGGGTAGCCTAAATTCAGTTTACAAACAACAGTCATGGCATCCGAGGTTTCATCAGAATATGAGGAGGAGACCCACAGTGATACAGCTTCAGGAGAACAGGCCCCCAGGAGACATCACCGGAGTGGCAAACATGTTAGAGATGAGCCAAACACCCTCACCGAGTTGCAGGAATTCCCTCTTGCTATGTCATGTTTCCAGCACTTAGCATGTTTTGAATTTTGTCAGAGGGTGGCAAATGTCAGAGTTCATCATGAGTTGGCCCGTCTTTTTGCACTTCACCTACACGGAGGACAATCTATCTTGGCTGGGGTCACCTTCACATTGACACCCGAAACCATATTAGTGGCAACAGGCATACCAAACATTGGAGAAAAGTGGCATAAGAAAAATAAGGTGGAGAGGCATCATTATGAGCCTTACATTAAGGCCAGTTGTTTGAGTTAGCTTACAAGAGTTTTCCCATTCAGATTTTTGAGAGATGAGTATGCTCTGCTCATGAAATTGATCATGAAGTATTTCAGTTGTGAGGGGAGGTTTTCTCGCCTTTATGCCTATCACATTAGGTTGCTCATGCACTTTACCCGGGTGCGAATGATAAACCTCGCATTTTTCATTTGTGGGAACATAGAGAGGATGAAAAATTTCATGTAGCACAAGACCCCTCGACAGCAGCTCAACAGTGTTTATCACTTTGCTCTTATCCGGATTTTGGTGGACCATCAGTTGGGATTGCAGGGTATTGCTTGGGAGGACTTCATCTCCCGTGAGTTCTTCAGCACTCCACATGTAGTATCATAGGCAGAGCATGAGGTAGGTGATCCTTCACATCAGTATGAGCGCCATGAGACTGCTACTATGCTAGTATACATCACCTATCAGAAAGGCAGTAGACCTTTGTTTGCAGCAGCAAAGCGAGTGTTATCTCCACCCAGGGTGGAAGGGGCCTCGCTTCCGACATCAACATCAAGGAGCAGGGCAGAGGTAAGGAGCCAGTGCCAGAGGAAGGGCCATCAGGTGAATGAGAGACCGAATTCGTTCTCCTCCATGATGATGAGAGAGATGCAAAACCAACAAATGCAGAGCTTACAAATATCATCCAGGAGAAACAATCAGTGATTGAGTCCTTATACCATGATTTGGAGAGGGCCAAGTGGAACATGAAGTACCTGGAGCAGAGAAACAAGCAGCTTGAGGATTAGCAGACGATTATGGAGCTACAAAACATTCATGAGCATCGCCAAGCTGCTCAAAGAAGAAGGGTTGAGCTCACATCTTTGGAGAAAGAAATCAATTAGGATCGGGAGGCCAACCTTGAGAGGGTCAACATGCATTTGGATAGGCTGCTGGACAAGGCCGACCAGGACCTTGCTCTACTAAGACACATGGCTTTCTGTTACAGGGTGCGAAACATGAGTGCAAGGGCCCGGATACGGAGCTTGAAGGCAAAATTGAGGAAAGCAACAAGAAAGGAAAAAGAGGAAAAAGAGAAATATCGGCTTCGAATCTTGGTTGAGGCTTCCTTGGCTTAGCATAGCACCCCATAGGGGACCTCCAGCCCAAATTTCAAGAAATTTGGGGAATTTTTGGTCATATGGTAATTTTTTGGGCAAAAAACAGGGTTTTTCTCCCTAAAATTCTAGAGCTCCAAATGAGGAATGGCTTGCATTTTTGGATTCAACATGGAAAATCACAACTACTGGTGCCCGGACAAGAAATTTTGCCAAGGTATGAGTCTCCAAAAGGTCAAAAAACACCCAAAAATGGACTCTCTGGCACCTTTTTGACACACAGGAAGCAGTCTTGGGAGAATGAAGATTTGGAGGGGCAAATGAGCACCAAATTCGAAAATTCCAGTGGGGTTAGAATGTAGATAGGATAGGATTTTGAACAAGCCCACTTGGGCACATTTTCGACACCTGCAAGTGCCCCAAAACAGGCCCCAAATCAGCGCGGCACACAGAGAAAAATGACGCGACACACAGAGGAAAAATTGCCCAATTTGCTTCCGTTTCATGAAATTTCGTTTCACGACTTCTCCAAGTGGGCCCACTCATCTACACTTCGGTTTTTTGGCACCAAAGGCGGAATTTAAAGTTTTTTTCTCCAGATTGGCTTCTATCCAAGTGGTAAAGGAAGGCAAACGGTCACCCAAGCCAAATGTCATTTTTTGTAGCGCTGCACCTGTAGCTGATGGTTGGCTCTCCATCTCCATTTTGCAATGATTCGAGTAACTCCCCAACCCTTGGGCATTCTATCTCTTCCTTACACATTCTATATATTGTATGAAAGCTATTTGCAAAGGGTTGGTTGGCTTGTAACTTCTGGGAGACTGTGGGAAAGAAACTCTGTTTCTTCACTGTGTATTTTTGACAGAGAATTAATGAAAGGAAACGAATCTGTTTCATGAGATTCTTGTGGTTGTGAGTGTAGCAAATGTGTCTCTTATGTTTTCATATGTATTTCGTTATGTTTCATAATTCAATTCATGTTCATTTCCAGTGAAATTTTCTGAGTGAGATTAGGTAGAATTCAATTTTATTGCTCTGCCTGTGGGAAAATTTCATGTTCAGTGTTTTTTCTTCTGTTGAAAAGGATTCATGTAACTATTCCCTTTTCACTTTCTTCAACAATCTATTCATTCCGCGTTACCTCAAACTAAATTGCTACATTTTCCGCCTGCCTTGCCTCATGGAATAATCTGTGCCTTTGTATTAAATTCTCTGTTCCTTGCTGACCGTTGGTCCCATACCATCCCAGAAGCTCGGTCATTCATGAAAATGGTTTCTTGTATCCCTGTTCACTTACTAGCCTAAGGTAAATATTTCATTGTAAGTCATCTCAGACCGTTTTCGATTATCTATTCATTGAGTGTGACTCGGAGAGAGCCCTCTCCTGTTTTGGTAGGGCTAGCTACCTGACTGAGTGTGGTTTGTGGTTACCCTAATTTTTTCCTTCCTTCAGCCTAGGGCAGATTTAGGTGCTAACATAGTGGCGACTCCACTGGGGAACAAAAATGAAATCAAATCCCCTTGTTTCATAATAATTCTAAGCTTCCGGATGATGAGCTTAGGATTGGAAAGGCTGAGTAAGTTGGTTGTGTCCTGTGATTTTTCTCAATAGCACGTTGACTTCGAGATGATATACCAGAGCCAATCTAGACCCGGATCCTCCTCATATCTACGAAAACCCCAATTTGATTCCAAGACTCCTTCGTCAAGAAAGCACCATAACTCCCGTGTTCAAATCCCATTCATGTCCCGACATTTTTGAGTATCTTGAAGAGCTTGAGTTTGACGAACGGTTTGAGATATCATTGTTTGAGTCTAAATCTAAAAGGGCTGTTGATTATACTGTCCCCAATCCGCAATTTCTTGTAGACCTCGAAATAGAAAGAGCTAATCGGTTAATTGATAATTATATTGCAACACAGCCCCAAACTCCAACTTCTAGCCCCTTACAAACTGTGCACACTCCTCCAACACCTCCAAGGCCAAATCCACCGAGAATGATGGCTGCCCGTTTTGCACCCCTTGTTCTGCCCCAAGTCCTAGATGATATGCCAGTGGATTATCAAAGTAAAATCCCATTTTTTGATGGCACTCCTAACAACATTGATGCTCAGCAACATGTGGACAAAATGGGAAACTTCTATGAACTCCATGAGATCGATGCGAAGAACGTGGCAATGAGACTCTTTGTACATACATTTGCAGGTGATGTGAGGAAATGGTTCAGAGGTTTGCTGATAGAAAGTATCACTACCTTGGCCGAATTACAAAGACAATTTTTAAATCGATGGGAAGTGAAAAAGAATCCCCTTCAAATTCTGGCTGAATATGAACAAATAAAACGAAACGCTGGTGAGTCGGTTCAAGATTATTGTGTTAGATTCAATACAGTTTATAACGAGATTCTAGATCATCTAAAGCCACTTGTGGGACTGGCTATGATGAAATTTCCGGATGGCTTTGATGCTGATATGGCCTACCAATTAAGAGAGAGAGAATTGGCCACAATGGAAGACATGCAGAAAATCCGGTCAGCGTTGAAGAAAATCTGCTGTCCAAAAGAGCTAGAGAGAAAGCAGAAAAGAAAATCACTGTGAAAGAAGAGTCTTCTTCAATGGATCAACTACTCAAAAAGGTAGAGTAGATGCTTGAAAGGGTGAAGCTCGACAAGCTTGAGCCACAAGTTAGAAATCCTAACTTTCGTGGCCAGCAGCAACCACAATATAGAATAAGACAGAGAGATCAACAAACCCAAGAGAAGACAGCACAACAGCCGGTACAAACACCTTTGCAGCAGAATTTTGTGCATGGACAGGAGTCAGATGAGGACGGGAATGTAATAGGTGAAGAAAACCACCTCTTTACTCCAGATAAGCTGCCTGCTTACATTACCGAAGAAGAAGAGTGTGCAATGAGTTCAGCGGCACACAAAGACACAGATTTCATTTTAGCTAGTGACACTGTTCTATAAGAAGAACCAGAGGAGTATCAAAGGGGGTATATGAATGCTCTATCCGCACAACAGCAGCGATATTCACTTAGAAATAGAGATGTGCCGACCAAACCAATTCAGAAAAAGAAGGAGGTTGAAGTAGCAAAGAATGATTCATCAGCTACACAAAGAAAAGGAAAAGAGGTGGTTGGTCTGGAGAGCAGCAAATCAAAATCAATAGAACAATCATAACAGCAAGCTACATCAAAAGAAAAAGAAAAGAAAAAGATCCCAGTCAAAGAGGTAGAAAAGACTCCCGCTTTTAGCTTAGAGAATGAGATTTCTAAGTTAAAGGTATCCATCCCCTTGACTGAAATAATGAAGAACAACAGTTATAGAGGTCAGATATCTAAAATGTTGAATTTGGACCCAATGTCCGACATGGTAAATGTAGAAGATGATAAACCTGAAATGATTTTTGGACCAGCGTCGAATGGTGAGTCTCCTGACAACGATGTGCCACCCTTCTATATCAGTTTAAGATTGCATGATTTTGTGTTACATAATGCCATGTTCAATTCCGGAGTCTTTCACAATCTCATGCCCAAGGCTATCATGGATAAGCTTGGTCTGGACATCACCCGGCAATACCATGATCTCTATTCATTTGATTCCAGCAGAGTGAGGTGTATAGGACTCATCAAAGACCTGGTTGTGAGTTTGGATCAACTTCCCATGAAGAATGTTTTGATGGATGTGGTGGTAGCATATATTTCTCCAAGGTTTTGCATGCTTCTTTCCAGGTCTTGGGTAGCGAAATTGAAAGGGACACTACAGCTGGATTTCTCCTATGCAACAATCCCGGTGTTTGGACAAATGAGGAAATTATATCGGGAACAAAAAATGAAATATATGATCACAAGCAAGGAGAAACCTATAAATCATCCAATTAACTATGTACATACAGATTTAGAGTCTTTTGTTTTGTTTTCAGATAGTTTAAATGATATAGATAGTCAGATAGTAGAAGCAGATGATATTCCGGAAATAATAGAAAATTTCAGAGAAATTTTGAAGAAAGAAGGACAAGAAAAGCAGAAAAATGTTGGGCAATCAGCTGAAAGTAATGGACAACAAGCAGACAAGGCACAACAAATAGATTTCCAGCACTTACAAGAGGAGGAAGAAGGCTTGTGGACCATGGATTTTGATGGAGCAGTAGGAAATGATGGCACTGGAATTGGAATTTGGGTACGCAGTCCTTTCTCCGCCCCAAACAAAGTGCCTAGTAGCGTGAGGGTTTGCTCTTACAAGTTGGCCTTTGAGTGTTCAAACAATGAAGCTGAGTATGAAGCTCTGATTGCTGGCTTGAATATTCTTAGAAAGCTGAATGCTAAAAGGATTTCGGTATATGGCGACTCCGAATTGGTAATAAAGCAGGTCAAAGGCGAGTATCAAGAAAAGCATCCTAGGATGCGAGCCTATCGTAATGCAGTTTTAGACATCTTAAAATTATTTTCTGAATACACCTTGACATTTGTGCCTCGTATACAAAATAGTATTGCTGATGCTATTGCCAAGGCAGCAAGTAGTTTGAAGATCCCCATGAACTCCAGCAATAAATTTGAAATCCATGTCAAGCATCGTCCAACCATTCCAGACAATTAGCGATATTGGCAAGTGTTTCAAGATGATGAGGAGATTAATGATTTTCTGCAAAATAAAGGCAAGTTCAAAGAAACCTCAATTGATGTAGAAAACGACGATGGAAAAGGGAATGGTACAGATGAAGTGCAGATCAATGAAATGGACGTGTTGCAACTGAAGAATAACATTATTCCTAAAGGCTTGATACCTCTAGAAGAACTTTTTGATCAGGATGATGTAGCCTGCAACCAACATTGCAGCCAATAGAGAAGGGTGTAGAGGAGGTCAACATCGGAACAACTGCCAATCCTAAGTTGGTAAAATTGTCTAAAGAATTGCCGCCAAAGATCAAGGAAAAATACATCAGTTTGATGGCTTCATTTGCAGATGTGTTTGCTTGGGATTATTCTGATTTAAAGACCTATGATACCAATATTATTCAGCACATGATACCCATCAAGCCCAATCAAAAACCATTTAGACAAAAGCTGAGAAGGATAAATCCAAAGTTGCTGCCATCTATCGAAAAGGAAGTAAACAGGTTGTACAAGTCAAGTATCATTGTGCCCATCAGATTTTCAGATTGGATCTCAAATTTAGTGCCCGTACGAAATAAGACCAGTGAGATCCACCTATGCATTGATTTCAGAAATCTAAATAAAGTCTCATTGAAGGACAACTATCCACTGCCCAAAATGGACCATATACTACAACGAGTAGTGGGTGCATCTCGTATGTCGCTACTTGATGGTTATTCCAGATATAACCAAATTTCTATCCATGAGGATGACCGAGACAAAACAACATTCACCACTCCATGGGAAACCTTTCATTATGCCAAAATGCCTTTTGGTTTAAAGAATGCAGGTGCTACATTTCAGTGTGCAATGGACTTGGCTTTTGCGAATGAGAGGATGTGTTTTTGGTGGTGTACCTAGATGATTTGATAGTGTTTTCCAAATATGATGAAGAGCACATGCATCATCTAAAAACTGTCTTTCAAAAGTGCAAAAAATATGGTTTATCGCTGAATCCCAAGAAGAGCTTATTCGCCATGGAGGAAGGAAAATTAATTGGGCACATCATTTCAAAGGATGGAATTCGTATTGACCCAACACGTGTGCAAGAAATTCAGCAAATTGATCTGCCCCGGAATAAAAAAGAGATACAATCATTCAATGGTAAGATGAATTTTTTGCGTCGCTTTGTGCCTAATCTTGCTGAACACTTAAGAGAGATGACCAACATGCTCAAGAAGGATAGCCAAGTGAAATGGACAGAAGAGGCTGTAAAATCTTTCAACTTAGTCAAATTGGCCCTTTCTTCAGCTCCAGTTCTAGTCAGCCCGGACTACACTTAGGATTTCATATGGTTTTCATTTGCTTCTGAGCACACTATGGCAGTGGTATTATTGCATAAAAGAGATGACAATGAAAGACCCATTGCATTCTTCAGCAGAGCTATAAGAGATGCAACGTTAAAGTACAACATCATTGAGAAGCAAGCCCTAGCACTGATGACGTCATTGAAGGATTACCGGGTATATATCCTACATTCTCACATTCTGGCCTATGTTCCTAACGCTGCTGTAAAAGATGTTTTAGTGCAGACCGATCTGGAAGGAAGAAGAGGCAAATGGATTGCAGCCTTGCTAGAATATGATGTGGAAATAAAGCCCACAAAGTTGGTCAAAGGACAGGGGTTGGGAAAGTTAATGGCTGAATCAAACTTGTATGCCTTGGACATAAATATGATCGCTGCCATGTTCGATGAGAATGAGGAAATATCATCCATTCAGGTATCTGAAATGTTTGCTCTGTCCCCATGGTATTCAGATATAATATATGTGCTAAAAAATCTATCACCACCGCCCGACATGACTAGAAACAAAGTGAGAACACTCAAGTTGACGGCTGCCAAGTTTTGCATTCTAAATTCTGCGCTGTATTGGAAAGATCCCGGTGGCATTTTGTTAAATTGTTTGGTGGATGAGGAGGCAAAGAAAGTCATGGAGGATTTCCACGGAGGAGAGTGTGGTGGTCACCTTTTTTGGAAGTCAACAACGAACAAAATTTTGAGAGCAGGGTACTACTGACCTACTTTGTTTGCTGATGTGTATAAGATGGTCAAGCGCTGTCATAAATGTTAGATTTTCGAAGGAAAACAGAAACTACAGCCTTTGCCACTTAAGCCTATTGAGGTGAGCGCTCCTTTCCAAAAGGGGGGGTTGGAATTCATTGGGGAAATTCATCTCGCTTCTTCCGGATAGCATAGATGGATCCTTACAACGACAGACTATTTCACAAAATGGATTGAGGTAGCTCCCACCAGACAAGCTACAAATATGGTAATCATTTCATTTCTCAAAAATAACATCTTGTCTCTCTTTGGTTGTCCAAATAAGTTAATCACCGATAATGCAGCAGCTTTCAAATCAAAGAGGATGGTAGAATTTTGTCATAAATATCACATCATTTTGGGTCACTCAAATGCCTATCATCCGCAAGGCAATGGACTGGCGGAGTCTTCGAATAAATCATTGGTCAACATCATCAAGAAGCTGCTGGAAATAAATAAAAAGAGTTGGAATAAGAGGCTGGTCCATGCGCTTTGGGCAGATCGGATGAGTCAGAAAAAATCCATTGGTATGTCACCGTTTGAGCTTGTTTATGGAGTTGACACAGTATTTCCCACCTCTCTTGCTGCCCTAGTAGTCAGACTTCTTCAGGAGGCATGAAGTGAAGAAGATCCCATGCAAAGAAGGTTGAATCAAATGGTCCACTTGTAGCAGACAAGAGAAGAAGTTTTCAATAACACATCCAAATTGCAGGAGAAAATAAAGAAAATCTATGACAGAAAAGCAAAGGCAGATAAATTTCAGTTGGATGACGTGGTGCTAAAGTGGGATGCAAGGAATGAAGAGAAAGGTAAGAACGGAAAGTTCGAGAATCTTTGGAAAGGTCCTTTCAAAATTGAAACATATAGGGGTCAGAATGCCTTTCTTCTGAAGGAAATGAATGGGGAAGATTGTCCAGGACGACCGATCAATGGTCGGCTGCTCAAGCGGTACCACTGCTGATTTATTAATGCTGCTTCCACTATCATTGTAAATACCATTTTTATTTCAGTTTGGTTTCAGTCTGTCAAGTTATTTTTTGAGTCGTTTCAATGTCAAG
This sequence comes from Pinus tabuliformis, assembly GCA_031772625.1. NCBI lineage: Eukaryota > Viridiplantae > Streptophyta > Pinopsida > Pinales > Pinaceae > Pinus > Pinus tabuliformis. The sequence continues at coordinate 791,868,583 of CM062812.1, forward strand.
TTTTGAGTCAATTTCTTGGCCATTTCAGTTTCATAAATAAGTCAGAGTCCTGTGTTGCTTGTCGAAATGATGACTCCACAGCCCAATGGATGAAAGGCACTGTCTAGCTCCTCTAGAGATTTGCTGTTCTTGGCACCTCCAAGGAGCTACCATCCCCCATTGGAGCCAATGTTAGAGTCGGTCTGGTCAGTCCTCCGTCAGAGATCAAAACTCTTATGCATTTCATGTTTAGGTGTCCTGCTTCATTCACTCAGTTGAATTCTGCTAGGGGCATGCCATAATCTGACAGAGAAGGCCATACTAGTCATTTCCCCTCATGTCTGGCTCCTGCTGGGTTATGTCTTTGTGTCAAACAATCAAAAAGTCCACAACAGTCAAGGTCTAGTCCTTTAATGGAAAAAAGTCATTTTTGGTCATTAGGTCCAGGGATTGATCAATTTGATCTTTAAATATGTCCAATAAATCCATGTAGGCCAGAGTGATGTTCTTGCAAAGTAATGATCTGCAGAGTTTCACCATCATATTGATAGACTTCGACTATTCTTCAAAACTCTGTTTTGAAGAAAAGTCAAATAGTGTCATTTGTGACAAAATTTTCAAAAAGGGTCGACAATTGATTTCTTCAGGTGTAGTCATGGTTTCTATGACCAGATGCTCTGTCATGCGATCCCTGCAAAAGGTGTCGAAAATTCCATCGTTTGAGCCAAAATTTCAGAGGAAAAGTGAAAATCAGGGTTATATAAAAATCAGTGAAAAAGTGTTGAAACATGACATTAGAAATGTGGGTTTTTAAAAAAGTAAATTTAAAACATCACTACCAAGGCTACATATAAAAGTGTTCATCAAAATCAAAGGTCATTGTGCTAATCCAAGCCTTGGAGAAACGTTGCAAAGGGTGTGAGTGTGCATCGTGAGTGTTTGAGGGAGTTGGAGGCAGTTTGAAGGCACGCGACGCACACAGACAGGGGCGCGGCGCACTCACCGGGCGCGGCGCACACAGAGCCTGCTTGTAGTTCAAACTTTACACTGGCACGGTGCACTCAGAGAGCATGACGCACTAGGCTTTGCACGCGGCGGACAAGGGAAAAGCGCCCAGAACATACCAATTTCACTCAAAATTTTTTGTGGAGCTCATCCAATTGCAAGGTAGGAAACCTACATCCACTTGTGCATCAAATTTGGAAGAAATATGATTGTTTTATGCCTATAATCAAATGCAAAAAGTTTTCATAAAGCAAACACAAGAAGACATCAAGAAAACCATTATGCTAGGGTTTTGCTACAATGATATTGCTGCCAAGGTATTTTTCCTACCCTACCCCTATTACTTATTCCCCTATACCATTGTCCCCATAATCACTACCCTAACACTACTAAAATCATACTCCCTTTCCCCATCCTCCTATTGCTCAAAAAACCCAAACCTTACCTTGCCAACAACACAAACACTACCCTATCAAAATACTCCAAAACCCCCTTGTATATCCCTAAATAAAATTTTCCTATAAACCCCTATTCCCATTATATTATCCCCCATCCTAATGCTCCCTTTTTAATTGTCCCCTTGGTGGCAGATTGTCAAAGCAAACTCCAGCTTCACTACAATCAAAGGGCAGCCTAAATTCAGTTTACAAACAACAGTCATGGCATCCGAGATTTCATCAGAATATGAGGAGGAGACCCACAATGATACAGCTTTAGGAGAACAGGCCCCCAGGAGACATCACCGGAGTGGAAAACATGTTAGAGATGAGCCAAACACCCTCACCGAGTTGCAGGCATGCCCTCTTGCTATGTCATGTTTCGAGCACTTAGCATGTTTTGAATTTTGTCAGAGGGTGGAAAATGTTAGAGTTCATCATGAGTTGGCCCGTCTTTTTGCACTTCACCTACACGGAGGACAGTCTATCTTGGCTGGGGTTACCTTCACATTGACACCCGAAACCATATCAGTGGCAACAGGCATACCAAACATTGGAGAAAAGTGGCATAAGAAAAAGAAGGTGGAGAGGCATCATTATGAGCCTTACATTAAGGCCAGTTGTTTGAGTCAGCTTACAAGAGTTTTCCTATTCAGATTTTCGAGAGATGAGTATGCTCCTCGCATGAAATTGATCATTAAGTATTTCAGTTGTGAGGGGAGGTTTTCTCACCTTTATGCCTATCACATTAGGTTGCTCATGCACTTTACCCGGGTGCGAATGATGAACCTCCCATTTTTCATTTGCGGGAACATAGAGAGGATGAAAAATTTCATGCAGCACAAGACCCCTCGACAGCAGCTCAACAATGTTTATCACTTTGCTCTTATCCGGATTTTGGTGGACCATCAGTTGGGATTGCAGGGTATTGCTTGGGAGGACTTCATCTCCCGTGAGTTCTTTAGCACTCCACAGGTAGTATCAGAGGCAGAGTATGAGGTAGGTGGTCCTTCACATCGGTATGAGCACCATGAGACTGCTACTATGCCATTATACATCACCTATCAGAAAGGCAGTAGACCTTTGTTTGCAGCAGCAAAGCGAGTGTTATCTCCACCCTGGGTGGAAGGGGCCTCGCTTCCGACATCAGCATCACAGGAGCAGGGCAGAGTTAAGGAGCCAGTGCAGGAGGAAGGGCCATCAGGTGAATAAGAGACCGAATTCCTTCTCCTCCATGATGATGAGACAGATGCAGAACCAAAAAATGCAGAGCTTACAGAGATCATCCAGGAGCAACAATCAGTGATTGAGTCCTTATCCCTTGATTTGGAGAGGGCCAAGTGGAACATGAAGTACCTGGAGCAGAGAAACAAGCAGCTTGAGGATCAACAGACGATTATGGAGCTGCAAAACATTTGTGAGCATCGCCAAGCTGCTCAGGAGAAGGGTTGAACTCACATCTTTGGAGTAAGAAATCAATGAGGATCGGGAGGCCAACCTTGAGAGGGTCAACATGCATTTGGAGAGGCTGCTGGACAAGGCTGACTAGGACCTTGCTCTACTGAGACACATGGCTTTCTGTTACAGGGTGCGAAACATGAGTGCAAGGGCCCAGATAAGGAGCTTGAAGGCAAAATTGAGGAAAGAAACAAGAAAGGCAAAAGAGGCAAAAGAGCAAGATCGGCTTCGCATCTTGGCTGAGGCTTCCTTGGCTCAACATAGCACCCCATAGGGGACCTCCAACCCAAATTTCAAGAAATTTGGAGAATTTTTGGTCACATGGTAATTTTTTGGGCAAAAAAAAGGGTTTTTCTCCCTAAAATTATTGCATTTTTGGATTCAGCATGGAAAATCACAACTACTGGTGCCCGGACAAGAAATTTTGGCAAGGTATGAGTCTCCAAAAGGTCAAAAAACACCCAAAAATGGCCTCTCTGCCACTTTTTTGACACACAGGAAGCAGTCTTGGGAGAATGAATATTTGGAGGGGAAAATGAGCACCAAATTCAAAAATTCCAGTGGGGTTAGAAAGTGGACAGGACAAGCTTTCGAACAAGCCCACTTGGGCACATTTTGGACACCTGAAAGCGCCCCAAAACAGGCCCCAAAGTAGTGCGGGGCACAGAGAAAATGGCGCGGTGCACAGAGGAAAAATTTCCCAATTTGCTTCTGTTTCACGAAATTTCGGTTCGCGACTTCTCCAAGTTGGCCCGCTCATCTACACTTCGGTTTTTTGGCACCAAAGGCGGCATTTAAAGTGTTTTTTCTCCAAATTGGCTTCTATCCAAGGGGCGAAGGAAGGCAAACAATCACCCAAGCCAAATGTCATGTTTGTAGCGCTGCACCTGTAGCTGATGGTTGGCTCTCCATCTCCATTTTGCAATGATTCGAGTAACTCCCCAACCCTTGGGCATTCTATCTCTTCCTTACACATTCTATATATTGTATGCAAGCTATTTGAAAAGGGTTGGTTGGCTTTTAACTTCTGGGAGACTGTGGGAAGGAAACTCTGTTTCTTCACTGTGTATTTTTGACAGAGAATTAATGAAAGGTAGCGGTTCTGTTTCACGATATTCTTGTGGTTGTGAGTGTAGCAAATGTGTCTCTTATGTTTTCATATGTATTTCGCTATGCTTCATAATTCAATTCATGTTCATTTCCAGTGAAATTTTCTGAGATTAGGTAGAATTCAATTTTATTGCTCTGCCTGTGGGAAAATTTCATGTTCAGTGTTTTTTCTTCTGTTGAAAAGGATTCATGTAGCTATGCCCTTTTCACTTTCTTTAGAAATCTATTCATTCTGCGCTACCTCAAACTAAATTGCTACATTTTCCGCTTGCCTTGCCTCACGGAATAATCTGTGCCTTTGTATTAAATTCTCTGTTCCTTGCTGACCGTTGGTCCCATACCATCCCAGAAGCTCGGTCATTCATGAAAATGGTTTCTTATATCCCTATTCACTTACTAGCCTAAGGTAAATATTTCATTGTAAGTCATCTCAGACCGTTTTCAATTATCTATTCACTAAGCATGACTCGGAGAGAGCCCTCTCCTGTTCTGGTAGGGCTAGCTACCAGACTGAGAGTGGTTTGTGGTTACCCTAATTTTTGCCTTCCTTCAGCCTAGGGTAGATTTAGGTGCTAATAGTAACTATAAATAATGAAGCATTTGTTTAGAGATATATTCTGTGTATTGTTCATGTGAGGTGATATTGTTTTATGTTTTGTTTTGATCCTCTGAATACTTAAAGGAATGTAACCAATTGTGCAAAAATAATGAAATACTAATTCATCCCCATCTCAGTATTTCTAATAATCAGGCTTCTAGAATAATATTAAAATTTTCTTGAAACAAGTAAACTTGGTATTTTTCCATAATGTTATTTATATGATATTTTAAACTGTGAAATTTGGAGGAGACAAAGGAGAGATCTCAAGGTATATATGGTAGAAAATTTAGATATTGTTTTGATACAATTTTAGAGATATGATGTGAGGAAGTTAGTGTTTTTGAATTCTCATAAAACATGCTTCAAACAATTTGGATTATTATTTTTTCTATAGCTTTCTTTCTAATATGTTTGAGACTATGAAATCTAGAGGCGACAGAAAATAGATCTCAAGTTACATGAGGTAGAAATTTTATAACCATATTTGAAAAATTGAATACATGGCATGTTGGGAAAGTTAGTTTTTAATTTTCCACTGTTCTATGCTGGTACATTTACTTTAGCCTAATTCTTATATTCAATTAACAACATTTCCTAAACAATTTAATATTCCAATGATCAATAATAATTATTGATAGAAAACTAAATGAAATATATAGTAGACAATCAAGAGAAATGAGAAGATACAAAAGGATTTGGTTAAAGACTAGGGAAAAACCACACAAGGGGGAAAACCATTTCAAATTCTTCTTCTTATTAGATTGCCATAAAATGTTCAGAGAGAGAGAGAGTAAAATGTTCGAATTCAACAATCACAAGACTACCCAACAAAACCAACCAACCAACATCCAATAGATGTTCCCAATAAACAAGACTGATCAAAATCAATGTTCCTAAGCCTATGGTCAACAATCAAGTCTACGATCAACTGCCAAAATATCTTAGGTCATCACTATAGGGAGCTAGTGACCATTAGTGTGATTATAATTCTCCATCCACAAGGATAACCCTATCAAGTGAGTGGCTACAACTGAGAATTCCTTGTTACAACTCTGCGGCCCCAAATCATTTCTCTTTTTGACATGTGCGAGATCAGACCCTACAATTTCGGACCTATACAAACCAATTTTGCAAACCAATCTCAGACCTGTACGATAAAATCAAAAGAAGAGAGAAGAAGAATATGCTTGATGATGATGTCCAAAAGAGGCTAACTTGACTTTTATTTATATGCTTCCTCGGAGACCCAATTTTCTTTGAAGCCCACTTGAACTTTTGTGCACATGTGGGTTTTCATATTAAAAATACATGTTTTCGTAACCAAATAAATTTCTTGTAAGAGATAGGAGGGGTCTTTCTTGATGAGGAAGGTTTTCCAAAGGAGGGAATTTGTCCTTGAGATTCCAAATTAATACTCCCTCTCAACTAGGGGTAAATTACCGACTGAAACATGTGTGCCGTCTCTAATATCAAATCAAATTTCATCTCTGCTCATCTGCTGAACACTCTTGAAACTAAAATAATAAGAATTTGACATCAGAGGGGAGCTCAAGCTACCACCCTCTATCTAATAATCATCAAAGGGTAGTTCAAACTCAACCCACATCACAAGGGAGCCCATATCAACCATCTATCATAGGAAAATAGGCAAGATATGACTTACTATGGTAGGTAAGGATCACAACTATCTTATTGTTTTTTGATCTTCCCATAAGGACCCTAAAGTGTCAAGTGGTCGAATGCCTGCATCCACTACCTTAGGAGGAGATACACACTTACCCTATAAAGTAAGGATTAGACACAACCCAAGGCACTTGGGGGAGATACACACTTAACCTGGAAAGGTAAGGATCAGAAACACCCAAGCCATCTTCTCAACCCTTTGGCTAGATGGGGAGGAACAATCCCAATAAGCCTAACTTATGGGTAGGATGCATGCTGGGGTATACTCGATAAGCAGAGATACAAACTTACCATGATGTAAGGATCCATCACACCCTAATATGATAATAGGGGAGATACACACCATGAGGTAAGGATCAAACACACCTGTTGTCCATAAGTTTCATCAACCCCAGGAGCTCTTCGGCTCAATTTGTCACCCTGGGAACTCAGACAGGGGGGAAAAGCAGAGATACAAACTTACCATGATGTAAGGATCCAACACACCCTAATATGATAATAAAGGAGATACACATCATGAGGTAAGGATCAAACACACCTGTTGTCCATAAGTTTCATCAACCCCAGGAGCTCTTCGGCTCAATTCGTCACCCTGGGAACTCAGACAGGGGGGAAGAGCATTTCTTAGTGTCCTTGATCAGCCGAGACCCTTACCTAGGAGGGTCAAATCCATCAGTCCAAGCTACTCTTTGAAGTCCAAGAACTTCCATTTCAGAAAATCCTTGGTGAGTTTTTCTGCAATTTAATCATCAGTCGAAATATGATGGAGCCTCACACCACCTCTCTACATCATGCCAATATGTAATGATATATGATCTTAATGTGCTTCGAATTGTCATGAAACACAGGGTTATATTCTAATAAGATTCGACTCTTTTTGTCACAATATATCAATGTTGTATCCATGAACTACTTCAATAACTCTCCAAAGAGATTCCTCAACCAAACTGCCTCACAAATAGCCATGCTAGCTGCAATATACTCTGCCTCTTCCATACTCAAAGCCACAAACTTCTATTTCCTTCTCATCCATGATATCATGTTAGATCCCAAGCTAAACCAGCACTGGGATGTGCTCTTCCTGTCAATGAAGTTTCCAACCTAGTTAGCATCAGTGTATCCATGCAGTCTCACATCTCCAGAAGTATATCTCAAACCAAGATTGATCGTCCCATGCAAATATCTCAAAATGTGTTTGGAAACAACCCAATGTGCATGAAGTGGCTCGATCATGAATTGAGTCAATATTTTCACTGCAAAACATATGTCCGTACATGTGTTCACAAGAAACATCCATGATCCAATCAATTGACGATACTTAGAAGGGTTTGACAATTCGGTTCCAACAACATCTATGTATAAATTCTTGAAGTTCATCTCCATCAAGGTGGCCAAGGATTTTCATTCTATCATTCCAAATATCTCCAATAGCTTCATTACATAGTTTCGTTGAGAAAGGAAAACCACTTTGGGTATCTGCCAAACTTCTAATCCTACGAAGTAATGCATCATATCGAGATCCTTCGTCTTGAATTCAGATACCAGATCCATATCACAATTGATCATTAGTTGCACACTACCTATCAAGAATATATCATCAACATGTAAAACCAAAATCAAAGGCATACCTTGGACCACCTTGAAGTAGAGGTTGGGGTCATCACTACTTCTCATGAATCCTAGCTTCACCAGGAAACTATCAATGTAGACATACCAAGATTTGGGGGCTTGTTTCAAACCATATAATGGCTTCTTCAACCTGCACACATAGGTCTTCATGTCTTTTACTTCAAATCCATAAGGTTTCTCAACATATACTTCTTATATCATGACGTGAAGAAATGTTGTCTTTACATCCATTTGGTGAAGGGTCCATCCTTGACTAGCAACAAGGGAAACAAACCATATAATGGTGGTATAACGATCAATTGGTACAAATATGTCATCATAATATTCTCCCTCTTTTTGGCAGAATCCTCTAGCCACAGACCTTTCCTTGTAGTTTTTAATGATTTAATAAACTCCATGTTTGATCTTGTACGACCATTTTGAGGTTACGATTGAATTTCCTTTAGGTATTCAAACAACATCACATACATCATTATTCATATTATTTTTCCATAGCATCCTTCCAAATTTGTTCTTTCACTGCTTCTTCAAATCTAGGAGGCTCATCCTGGATCATGGTGCCCATAGCTACAATATATCCCTAATATCGACATGGTTTCTTACTTTATCTAAAGGTACTTTGGCAGAAACATATTTATCAGCATCCTATAAGGTATCACAAAGCCATAATGGTCTCTTCCTAGTAGGGGGATCACTTATGGGAGAATCCAAGGGGTTGATAGGCTACATGGGATCATCAATAATGTCCTTCTCATATTCCAACACAAAAGGACCTTTTAATATGTCCATATCTTCATCTTTCTTCGAAGGAGGCGCAGTAAGGTCTCTAGCTTTTCCAATGGAAACATATTCATTTAAGGTTACATCCTTGCTAAACTCGATCTTCCTTTAGCCAAAAATATATACTCTAAATGCTTTAGAATTTTCACAATACCCAACAAAATTACCTTTGTTTATGCTGGTTCCCAACTTGTTCCTCTTATCCTTTAGTACATGAAATTATACGTGGAAACCAAATATATTGAGATGTCCAATGTCGGGCCTCACACTTGTGAACGTTTCTTCTAGAATCTTGTTATCCTAGGCTTGACGAGGAACGATATTTTGTACATAGACTGTTGTATTTGTTGCTTCAACCCAAAGGAAATTTGGTAAATTTTGATCATGCAATATGGCTCGGGAAACTTCCATGATGGACCTATTCTTTCTTTCAACCACTCCATTTTGCTTGGTATTGTAGGGTACAATAGTTTCCTTCTTGATACCTTCCTTCTTGTAGAAGTCAATGAAATCATTTGAAATGTACTCTCCACCATTGTCAGACCTGAAGACATTAATTTTCTTCCCTGTTTGATTCTCTATCAGTGTCTTGAAGTCCTTAAACGTATCAAAATCCTCATCCTTATTATTCAAAAAGTAAATCCATGTTTCCCTTGAGAATCCATAAAAAAAATGATATAATAGAGATGTCCACCAAGAGAATGCACTAGCATGGGTCCATAAAAGTCAAAATGAATGAGTTGAAGAATATCATCCATCTTATTCCTATTGGAGGGTAATGGTCCTCTTGTCTTATTTCCACTGACACATCCTAGACATACTCCATCATGGCTTGATTGAACATCAGGCATACTAGAGACAAGCTTCTTCAACTTTAGTAGGGATTCATAATGTAGATGTGCCAACCTGTGGTGACATAGCTCACTTTTGTGATTAGTTTTGTGGACCGATTCTGGTAGAGGTATGTTGGGTCCCTATAATACTAGTGATTACCCCATTACTATTGTAGTTATACCCCTTGTTTATATTGATGTACCCATGTAGTGCCCATATTGTTACTATTGTGCCACATAGAAGCCCACTATTGTTATTGTTGTGCCCTACAATATTATTGTTATGTAGGCTTTGATTGTATTGGGACCACTTAGACTCCTATATATAGAAATGAGGTATTTTCATTTGTATCATCCAAGAATTGTTCATTTATGTAATGTAAAGGAGGTTGCCCCCTCGAAGAGGCTGAATTCTAAGGCGTGGATCTCTCTTTTCTATCTTTTTGTGAGCTGGTTTCATAACATTTGGTATCAGAGCTTTGGATTCTAGGGTTTCGCTGCTCCAAACAGGTCATCGTGGAATTTTCGCTATAACTTTTTTTCTGTGACGTTTCAGAAGTCACAAAAAAAACCCATTTGAGAAGAATTGGCGCTGAACCTTGGGTCCGAATTTCAGAGCTTTTCTCGCGATATTTTCGGAGATATGATCTGAGGAAGTTGGTCTTTTTGCAGACTCCTGAATTACATTCAAAACAGGTGACCTGGGGAAAATCGTCATAACTCTCTCTCTGAGGATCGGATTGAAATTTCGTAAAAAGGTACAGAAAGAGGACGGACTTTAGTTTCTTGTGCGTGTGTTTCAGATTCAAAGGTTGAAACAGTGACTCGTGGCACGTCGTACAAGTTTGCTCTACTGAACTAGTCTAAAAGCAAGTCACTGTGGGAGATTTCACATAACTCTTCCTTGGAGAATCCAATTTGGCTCAGACTTGTGGCATTGGAAAGAGGACGTAGAAGGCTACTATAGGTAGCAATTTCAGAATTGGATGATCCGAAATTACAGAGATACATCAGATTCAATATCAGGCTTCTATAAAGTGAAAAAAGGTGTGTAGTTTTTTTTTAATTTTTGTGTAAGCTTGGTTTAACGGAATTCAAAGGGCATAGTAAAACATTATTATCGGTAACTGATGCCCCGAGGAAAGAAAATGCAAACACCTAGTAAGGAACCTGAAAGCTCTAGCATGACTCATGAAGAAGAGGAAGAAATGCTACATGATATATCAAAATTACAAGAACAAGTGCAACAAATGTCACGCTCACAAAAGCTAACAGAAGCTAAGATAAGTGGCGTGGAATCTAAGGTAAATGGCGTAGAATCTAAGATAAAGGGAATGGAAGCTAAGATGGATGGCATGGAAGCTAATATTGATGCTAAATTTGATGGCATGGATGATAAGATGGATGAATTGAAGAAGTTGCTACAAGAAAGGGTCACTAATGGTGAAAAGGTAGTAAAGGAAACTCATGATGAGAACAAAAGAAATGTTAATCATGATTCCATAGATGCTAATGTTGGATCGAAGACTCATCATGTTCCAAAAATCGATATGAGGAAGTTTGATGGCAAGGATCCCGCCACATGGATATTACAGATGGAGCAATTCTTCGATCTCAATAATGTGCAAAACACACAAAAGGTACGTATGGCAACTTTATATTTGGAACCAAATCAGTTTGTATGGTATCAATGGCTTTGTTCTCGTAAACAATTTATCACTTGGGCAATTTTTACGGAAGAATTGATAGCACATTATGAGGATACAAAAAGCAACACTTTTTTTAGCCAATTGATAATCTCAAACAAAAGGGTTCAATAATGGAGCACATTGAGGAGTTCCAAAAATTGAACATAAGGGTAAAAGATATTCCAGAGGAGCATAGGATTGATGTGTTCATAGGGTCTTTAAAGGATAATATCCAACATGATGTGCGCCTTTGGGAACCTGATTCATTAGAGAAGGCATTCAGGTTAGCAAGAAAAATGGAAAGCAAAATTATGGCAACTAGGAAGCATACCATTCACAACTATAAAGATGGAAGTGTTGTTGCCCATAGTCTTCCACAACCTACAAGGTTGACACCACAACAATTGGAAGAAAAAAGAGCAAAAGGGCTTTGTTACAATTGTGATAGCAAATACACAAAAGGTCATAAGTGTGCTGAGAAGAAATTATTCTACATAGATTGTGAAGAGGAAGAAGAAAAGGAGCAAGAAAGGTCAAAAGAAGAGGATATATTCCAGGAACAAAGCCTAGATGAAGAACAAAAAAATCCGACCATATCTTGTAATGCATTGGTGGGAATTACCACTCCTCAAACCATCAAGATAGAAGGACAAATCAAGAAGAAAAAGGTAATAGTGTTGATTGATTCAGGAAGCACCCACAATTTTATTCATTGTAGGGTAGCAAAAGAATTGAATTGCTTCCTATATCCAGCACCAGAGTGTCAAGTGATGATTGCAAATGGAGGAACAATAAATTTCTCTGGAAAGTGCCATAATATCAAGCTATCCATGGGAGAATATGTATTGACTAGCCCAATGCTTTCCATTCCAATGGGAGGTGCTGATGTTGTACTAGGAGTCCAATGGCTACAATCCTTGGGTACAATAGCTTTTAATTTTCAAGAACTTTTCATGAAATTTTCTGTGGAAGGAAAGGAAGTTGAATTAAGGGGTATTGCAGGGAAACCAGGAAAGATAATCAGCTCTAATGGTATGACAAAGCTTCTAAAAAAGGAGCAAAGGGGTGTAATTGCACAATTATGTTCGCTAGATGTTTCCACATTAGAATCATCTATTTCTCCAGATCTCCAAAAAGTCATGGACAATCATTCCAAGGTATTTGAGACTCCCAAAGGTCTCCCACCTATGCGTGATCATGATCATGCTATTCATCTGATTCCAGGAAGTGTTCCTCCAAACATCAGGCCGTACAGATATCCCTATGTCCAAAAAAGTGAAATTGAACGTATGGTTGCAGAAATGCTAGAGGCTGGTATAATTCAACCGAGTCAAAGTTCTTTCTCTGCTCCAGTAGTATTGGTGCACAAGAAGGATGGATCATGGCGCATGTGTCCGGATTATAGGGAGCTCAACAAGCTCACTATTAAAGATAAGTTCCCCATTCCTGTCATTGATGAATTACTGGATGAATTGCATGGATCAATTTACTTCACCAAGTTGGATCTTCGTTCAGGATATCATCAAATCAGAATGAAGATTGAAGACATTCCGAAAACGACATTTAGAACTCATGAGGGTCATTATGAATTTTTGGTCATGCCTTTTGGCCTTACCAATGCACCTTCAACAAGGTTTGATGAATTCAATTTTCAAACCATTCCTTAGAAAATTTGTGTTAGTATTTTTTGATGATATACTAATCTACAGCAAGTCTTGGAAGGATCATGTTGAACATGTTGACAGGGTGCTACAACTATTGGAGGAGAAACAATTATATGCCAAAAGATCCAAATGTTTCTTTGGAGTCCAGGAGGTGGAATATTTGGGTCATATTGTATCTCATGAAGGAGTTAAGGTAGACCCTACCAAAATTAAAGCCATTAAGGAATGGAAAATCCCCACATCCATAAAGCATTTGCGAGGATTTCTTGGGTTGACAGGGTATTATCGCAAGTTTGTTAAGAATTATGGGAGAATAGCAGCACCTCTAACAACATTATTGAAGAAAGATGCATTTTCATGGACTCCGGAAGCAACAAAGGCCTTTGAACATCTTAAAGAGGCAATGTGCCAAGCACCGGTCTTAGCTACACCGGACTTCACAAAAACCTTTATTGTGGAATGTGATGCTTCAGGAAATGGAATTGGTGCTGTTCTAATGCAAGATGAAAGACCCATTGCTTTTGAAAGTCGTCCAATCAAGGGAAAGTTTTTAAGAAAAGCTATTTATGAGAAGGAAATGTTGGCAATACTCCATGCACTTAAGAAATGGCGACCCTACCTAATGGGAAGACACTTCAAGGTAAAAACAGATCATGATAGCCTTAAATACTTTTTAGAACAAAGATTATCCTCTGAAGAGCAACAAAAGTGGGTCACAAAGATGTTGGGTTATGACTTTGAAATCATCTACAAAAAGGGAAGCAAAATGTGGTGGCAGATGCACTCTCAAGAAAGGATGAGGATGTGGAAGCATTGTTGTGCGCTATTTCTATTATCCAACCAGATTGGATAAATGAAGCAAGGGAGGAATGGAAGAATGACGAAGAAGTATGGGCACTTATTCAAAAGCTACAACAAGATTCCAGTACGTCTGATACATTTAGCTGGAAAAATGATTCGTTATGGTACAAAGATCGCTTATACCTCTGTAAGAATTCCCAGCTAAAACAAAAGATTCTTATGGAATTGCACACTTCTCCCTTAGGAGGGCACTCAGGATTTTTAAAAACTTACCACAGGGTTAAGAAGGAATTTTTTTGGGATGGCCTTAAATCAGATATTCAAAAGTTTGTGGCAGAATGTTTGGTTTGCCAGCAAAATAAAGTTGAAACAATTAAGACACCGGGTCTATTACAACCTTTATCCATTCCAAGCCAACGTTGGGAGGAGGTTTCAATGGATTTTATCACAGGTTTACCCAAGTCTGAGGGAAAGAGTGTCATCATGGTGGTAGTTGACAGACTTACCAAGTATGCACACTTTTGTGCATTATCACATCCATTTAAAGCCAGTACAGTTTCTACTGCATTTATGGAAACAATTCAAAAGCTACATGGAAACCCAAAGATTATTGTAAGTGACAGAGATCCCATTTTCACTGGAAATTTTTGGACAGAATTATTTTCTTGTCTTGGTACTCAGTTAGCTCATAGCTCATCTTATCATCCTCAATCTGATGGGAAAACTGAGATAGTAAACAAATGTTTGGAAGGATATCTTCGTTGCTTTGTATCTGATAAACAGACACAATGGGTCAAATGGTTGCCTCTGGCTGAATGGTGGTATAACACTTCCTTTCATACAGCAACAAAAATGACCCCATTTATGGCACTTTATGGGTATCAACCACCATCCATCACATCATATTTAAGAGAAAATTCTAAGGTTCAGGCAGTGGAACATCACATCGAACATCAACAACAAGTCCTCCAACTCTTAAAGGATAACCTTGTGTTGGCACAGAATAGAATGAAACAACAGGCAGATCAACATCGCAGTGAAAGAAGTTTTGATGTAGGTGATTGGGTATTCCTACGGCTACAACCATATAAGCAAATGTCCCTCAAGCAAGCTAAGAAGGATAATAAATTATCACCAAAGTATTATGGTCCGTACAAGGTGTTGCAAAAGATTGGTACTATGGCATACAAATTGGAGCTTCCTGCAGCTTCTCGATTGCACCCAGTTTTCCATGTTTCATGCTTAAAGAAGGTTATAGGTGACAAGCTCCCAGTTCAAACAATATTGCCAGAACTTGACGAAGAAGGAAAAATTATATTGGAACCGGAAGCAGTTATAGAAACAAGAACTCGACAGCTACGAAATCGATCAATTTCAGAGTACCTTATCAAGTGGAAGAACTTATCCGCTGAAGATTCCACATGGGAGGACGAGAATTTTATGCAGAACTATCCTGAACTACTCAAGCGTTGAGGACAACACTTTTTTGAAGGAGAGGGGCATGTTGGGTCCCTATAATACTAGTGATTACCCCATTACTATTGTAGTTATACCCCTTATTTATATTGATGTACCCATGTAGTGCCCATATTGTTACTATTGTGCCACATAGAAGCCCACTATTGTTATTGTTGTGCCCTACAATATTATTGTTATGTAGGCTTTGATTGTATTGGGACCACTTAGACTCCTATATATAGAAAGGAGGTATTTTCATTTGTATCATCCAAGAATTGTTCATTTATGTAATGTAAAGGAGGTTGCCCCCTCGAAGAGGCTGAATTCTAAGGCGTGGATCTCTCTTTTCTATCTTTTTGTGAGCTGGTTTCATAACAAGGTATCCCATTGACTCTATAGAGTCCTTCAACTCTAGATCCCAATGTGAATGCATCCCTCATGTGAGATTCCACTAGCCAGGTGAGGACTTTACCTCTTATGAAAGCTACTCTAATCCCTTTGTCTTCCAAGGCAGATATGGATACCAAGTTATTCTTTAATCCCTGAACATACATTATTTCATGAAGAAGAACAAGTTCCTTACAGTCAAAATCAAATTTGATAGAACCAAATCCCTTCACTTGATAAGTAGAGTTGTCCCCAAAAATGATCTTCAAACTTGTCTCCTCTCAACTAGATTAGAGAGGACTTCCTTGTATCTAGAGAAGTGTCTAGAAGCCCCACTATCTACCAAACAACTATCATACTAATCCAGAGGAGAAGAACTAGAAATACTAGAAAAATGTATTCAGATTGGCTAGCAGCTGCATTATTTTCATACTTGGAAATATTTCTCTCTTTTAAGGATGATAGCTTCCTTTTGGGTCATCAGTGTATCTCTTCTTATTATATCATCTTGCCTTCTTCTATCATCACCTATTATTATATAATTTCTTCTTCTTCTATCACTGTACCTATTGTTGTTGTATCCTCGGTTTGATCTTGGAGCATATCTCTTTCTTGGACAGTGTCGGGAATAATGACCATACTTGTGGTAGTTGAAGCATTCAACTTGAGGACTGTATTTTCTAAGTCTTCTCTTGGAGTCTTTCAATTCAAGAGAAAAATTTCTGGAATTGGATGGTCTCCCTCTACATTTCCTCTTATTTTATTGTGTAGAAAATGCAAAGGTATTTCCTTCATGCTTTTGAATCCTTCCTCGGGAAATCACCTTGGTTTCCCCTTGAGTGCATTGTTCAATGAGCTCATAAACGTCGGGAGTCTGTTGTTGTTTCTTATAGTAGTAGTGAAGGTTTCCCAAATAGGAGGAAGACCTTGAAGAGTGATCAAAACCAGCTCTCTATTAGATATAGTTTCACCGACAATTTGTATTTGATCCCTTAGTTGAGATACCTTCATGATATAAGATTGCACAAATACTCCTTTAATAATTTTTAATTCCTTGAGCTTATTCTTAAAGGAGAGGATATGATTAAAATTGTTGACCTGATACATCCAAACCAACTTATCATAAATGTCCTTATAACTCTTCAAATTACCAACATAAACAATTAAATGATCTTGCAAAATCATTCACCGGAGGCTCAGTTACCTTTCCTTGCACATATTCCAAGGCATCGCTGTCATCCAATATGACTTCCAACCTGACATTCTAAGCAATAAAGTTAGATGAGTCACCTATCTTCTTATTATACTTGAAGTAAGAGTTAGAAATCTTGATCAAATCAAATAGGCTCATTTAACTTCTTTTAAAGATGATTTCTCTTGTGTCATGTTTCCTTGGACTTTTCTCTTCACCTTAGCTATGATACCATGCTAATTTTCTACTGCCCTATGCTGATACAATTAATTTAGGCCAATTATTATCTTCAATTAGTAATCTTTCCAAAACAATTTAATCTTCCAATGATCAATAGAAATTGTAGATAGAACAATAAATGCAAAATTCATTAGACAATCAAGAGAAATGGCAAGAGACACAAGGATTTGGTGAAAGACTAAGGAAAAAAACACAAGGGGGAAAACCCTTTCAAATTATTCTTCTTATTAGATTGTCATAAAATGTTCAAAGAGAGAGAGAGAGTATAATATTCCAATTCATAAATCATAAGACTATACATTAAAACCAACCAAACAACATACAAGAGATGAGCCCAATAAACAAGACTCATCAAAATCAAAGTTCCCAAGCCTGCGATCAATGGTCAAAGTTTGTGGTTAACTGTCAAACTATATTAGGGCACAAACATAGGGAGCTAGTGACCATTAGTGCAATTTTAATTCTCCAAATGCAGGGAGAACCCTACCAAGCGAGTGGCTACAATCAAGAATTCCCTATTCCAACCTTGAGGCCCGAAATCGATTTCTCGTTTTCACACGTGCAATCTCAAACCCTGCAATTTTGGATCTGTACGAACCAATTTTGTGAACCAATCTCATGCTTGCATGAACCAATCCAAAGAAGAGAGAAGTAGATACTTGATGATGATATCCAAATTGGGATAACTTGACTTGTATTTATATTCTTTCTTGGAGACCCAATTTGTCTTTGAAGTCGACTTGAACTTTTGTGCACATGTGGGTTTTAATTATTAAAAATACAATTTTCCTTAACCAAATTAAATTCTTCCAAGGGCTAGGAGAGGTATTTCTTGATGAGGAAGGCTGTCCAAAGAAGGGAATTTGTCCCTTAGCTTCCAAATTAACATTTTTTCTTGGGATAAAGTCAAATTAAACATGTTTTAAAATACCTAGACCTAGTCAGGGAAGAGGAATAGAGTAGACATGGTAAATAAGAAAGCAATTAACAGAGTTGGTGAAGGAAGAAGTAGTAAGAAGACTTAGTGAAAGAAGAATCAACTAAAATACAATGTGAATAAGAAACCAAACTATGTGACTTGGTGAAAGAAGAATCGACTAACAGACATTGTGAAGAAGCAAGCAAACTAAGTGAAGTAGGTTGATGCCTACAAAGCAACAGAGGGGGTTTGTGTCTCTTGTAGGTTGCCGCCTACAAATTAGTAGATGGGATTTATGTCTTCTGAAGGTTCACACCTACAATGCAACAAAGGGGATTGGTGTCTTGTAATAGTAGGTTGGTTCCTATGAGATATTTCATATAAATATTTTTTTTTGTTTTTCTCCCATTAGGGTTTCTGCATATATCTTGTGTTACTTGTTTAATTATGATACTTATGTTTTATGATGTTTAACTGAATTTGAATAAGTAAAAATTTCCATTATACTCGCTCATCCACCATTTCATTATAATCATAAATACAACATCACGAGCTTAACAAATACTATTATCAATGCTTCAAAGTTGAAACTATACTGGAAAAGATTACTAATAAGTTGAAGCGAGAGAAGTTTGTTGCAAGAACCAAAAAAATGAATATTGATGACTTGGAGAAATGTAATTTTGGATAGACCTAAAGGACTATTTTATATACATGCCCTAATGAATTCCAATGACATTGACATCCAAGTGTTAAGAATAAAACCAAAAATTCTAGCTATTGAACATGTTGAAACACCTAAAGTAGAAGCTAAACAAAAAGAGAAAGAACAATTATTGTCCTTAATAATTAAGTAGAATTTGCATGCTGAGAATTTGTGCATCAACTTATTCAATACCAATAATTGAGGTTGATCCTTCTTAGAAGTTAGCTGAAACAATGTCAGGTTTGAGTATAAAAGGTCTTGAAATTGTTAAAATTCCAATGCAAGATGGAATTCATTATCATGGTAATTACTTGTGGTTGTTTTACATATATGTTCTTCATTTAATTATTACTTCATTCATTAGATCATCAAGCAATTACACAAGTACACAAAAGAAAAGACAAGATACACCATAAATTAGGCCCCAAGCCAGGGAAAAACCCAAATTCAGCGTCATCGTGATATGTCTCTGAACTTGCATCGATATAAATACTTCTCCACAGTAACTTTGTATTAGTCATAGAATAAGAAACTCTTTGTACTACCACAAAAGAACTCGCTTTGATGTTATAGGAATCTTGCTTTACTCATAAAAAAAGCTCACATTCATTCTTAGAATGTAGAGCTCAAGAAACATTGATCACACAAAACTTGCATCATACAAAACACAAGAATTTCACATTAAATATCAGATAACATGCCATAGAATACTCGCATTATCACCAAAAAAGTACATCTCAGTAAACTCACATAACTTTGCAAATATTAGCAGAATATTTTCTTCAAGAACTCACATGTCTTTAGATAATATTAGCCTCAGGAAATTCGTATTGACTTCACATAAATATACCTTAGGAATCTGAATTGTCTTCCATAGATAATTGCGATTTGTATTGTTTCAGATCAAATTCTTCTTCAAGGGGAGTGAAAATATATTTATATATAGTCTTTTACAAAGTCTAAATGGGTTCCATGTGTGGGCAATTTGACTTGACCAAATATGAGTTCAACTAACACTTGTGGAGGCTTATTATAGTTACATAACAAATGATAGTTTTCTTCCTTTAATGACATGCAAATCATGACTTATAAAATACAAATTTTGATCAATACAAGCTTGATGAACATGTTGGGAAAATAAACTATTTTTTTCTTAAATACAATTGTGACATTATGAAGACTGACCATAACTACAATCTCCAACACTGCCTCTTAGCTAGGTAGGTATTCATAATGACTATTTAAATATTTTCTGTTGCATGGTTTCCATAAGAAAAAGATTACATAGTACCATTATCCTATCGTACTACAACATGATCATGTTTCACCATCAAACAACTCGTTTCCATAGTCTAGGTGAAACTCCAAAGGCCTCATCCTAGGCCTAATACTAACAACCTCACTCTAAAGATATCTGAGCATGATTTTGGAAGGAAATTGCTTGTCTGAGCTGCCTCTAGGACTATTCTTCAACCAAGATCACAATGAAATAGTAAATAATAACTCTTTATCAACAACCAAGGTGCCAACCTAACAAACATGTTTCTCAAGGACTCTAGGTAATATTTGGGCCACTTCCAACATACCAATCCAAAAGACATGATGCTCTAGGGATCTAGGTGCCATCTAGGCTTATTTTCAAGGCATGAAATCAACATATATTGTTCCAGGGATCTAGATACCATCTAGGCTACTGCTAAGGTATCAACGCAACGTATTAATGAATCTAGGTACTATCTAGGCTACCAACCCTATGTACCATCATACAGGCTACCCAACCTAAGGTACAAAAAATAGTCATCATAATTCGGTAGGTTTTCCATCACTGAAGTCAAACCTCTAGGAACATCCAAGTTCCAAGTACCTAAGGTTGGCAAAACCTTATTCAACTCCTCACACCTCAAGTTCAAACCATAAATTATCCTTTTCATTATGGGGTTGCCATTATCTTGGTCCTAACATCACAGGCCTCATTGTAGGCCAAAAGGCTCAGTCAACAAGTAAATGATCCTCACAAAGGCACCCATTCTAATAGAGTGAGTGGGCCAACACAAAAATGCACCTACTCTTTTGCGTAACTAGGCTTAAAGGACCATTCTTCCTTGACATGAGAAGAATGACTGTCCTCTACCAAAGAATTCTTCTAGAGTAGAATGATTGTCCTATACTGGACCACTCTCCCTAAGGTAGAATGTCTATCCATGATGTTATTGAACCATATTCCCTAATTTGGTCAAAAATGAGACATAGGGAATTTGTCTATCCTCTTACTAAGAAAACATATCTTAACAAGTCCAAGCTTATCCCTTAAATACAAGTACTTCATCTAGGATAAATGCTTGTCAAGGCCTATCATAGATTTGACTATAAAATATAATTTAAATAAAATACTTGAAGACATACCTCAAAACTTGAGAATTAAACTGATCCCTCTAAGTCTAAAGCTTCTTTTAAATTCAAGGTTATTTCTAGATCCAAATATCCCTTTGAATCCAAAAACCTTTCAGGATTCAAATCTCCCTCTGAAGCTTCCTCTGAATCCCGAGACTAGTCACAAACTTTGTTTTGATATTATGACTTCTTCTAGCCCATACAATCTTCAATATTTACCTTATCATTAGTATTCATTTGTCATATATTAAATATTTCATAAGCCACAAAAGGCTTTTTGGATTTATTACTTAGGCTTGGTTTCTTTCAGACTTCTTAGGTTGGCTTTATTGAAATGTATTTTCAAGTCAACTCAGAAATGGTATTTTGCGTGAGTCTCACAAACTTAAGCTTAGAACTTGATTTTCCTTCACATTTGTTCTTGAACAATGCCATTGTAGTTTATACTTCAGGTATTCTTCTTCAAATTTTATGAATTTGGATTACAACGATTCATACCTTCAGATAATAGTATGGATGTAACAATACTCCCCATAGTTCAATTGATATTTTCTTGACTACATAGTGATGATCTTGGGTTAATGGGCTCGAAATTGAAGTAGGCCTTTGTCATATATCACTTACTGCATGAGCTCGAACTAATACTTTCAAATATATATATTTTCTATCAAATGTAATGTTGTTGTTCTGAAGGGTCTTGGTCTATATAGATTTGATCATCCTTTGCATCATCTTCAACTTATGAGTTAGGACAATTTTGGATTAGGGTTTTATTATGAATGCCTTTAGACTTTAGGAAAGTGATGCTTAATTTATTTTTTTTTGAACCTCAAATCTTCAGAAAAAAGTTAGCCTTAATAATTAAAATAAGTGAAAACTATTTATAGTATGCATTTTGGGTACCTATAGATGCTTGTTCCTATAACTTGCAACATTTTTGTGAAGTGGCTTTCAACTTTTGGTGATAATACTTGGAATGGTTTCTTTACTCCATATAAGACTCAAATGATATAGATTTATGAAGGAACAAAATTAAATACATATTTAAACAAGAACACAAAGATACAATGAAACAAAACTTTAATTAATAAATAAAAATGCTGAAAATTGCATACAAACATAAGATAAACAAACTAGCTCGAGTGATGATAGCTTATCTCTGAGAGGAGATGTCACAACTACATGCCTTATGAACTGTGTTATAATGAGGCTCACATGCATTTTATCATCAAGAAATAATAGAAAACCCTCAACATCTAAAAACCTAACCCTAGGAGATGAAGCACCAAAAGTTTGTGGGTTTTATTGCGGTTAGTTGGAACATCAACTTCTTAGGGTCGTCACTTTGGAATACGATCTCCGTTTTTCATGTACGATACCTCGTTAGAAATATATATCCAAGGAAAAAAGATTTCAATTGAAGACCCTTGCCATAGCCTATGGGTCTACCTATTTTCTAAAATAATGTTATTTAGGGCCTCAAAATGACTCCAAAAGTTTAGGACTCGAAAGGTTGCTAAAAATAAAAAGTGTGCTAGAAAATAGGAAACTAAAAGGAACAATGCTGGGGTCCAATTAGAATAGGTGAGTGTCCACCAATATCCACTTGGATTATTACTCCCCCCTTAGAAAGCAATGGTCCCCATTGCATTCAGTGCCTCCGTGAGATGGGGAAACTTCTGCTGATCTTGGTCCCTGGTGAGCCACTTGCCTTGGTGTAGGAGCTGGATGACTTTGACAACCCGATACAGTTGGATCCTCTATTAGCAAGTGTTTTTAACCTATATGTCCATGATATGATTAGTTTTGGCCTATCCAATTCATGCTAGACTGATCTTTGTTGGTTTCAGGTGCTCAACAATGTATCATGTGTCCAACAATGGTGGAAAGTATGGCCGAAGGTGGTCAACATTGAACACTGGGTGTTGGAAACATAATGGAGGGATACTTAGCTTGAAATCATTATCACCCATGGCCTTGGTGATGGTGTAAGGCCTGTATCAAAGGGGTTGAATCTTCTGATATGCTCTGGTAAGGCGTTCGTTCTATAGGTGCAACCATATCTTGTCAACCCACTTGAAACTTGTGCTGCACTCGATGCTGATCGTGACATTGTTATACTTGGTATTGGATTTTCCTAGGATATTATGAACCTATTGGGTACTAGATACATTTAATAAACCTGGTGGCTTTGTCAGCGTCAGACTGTACATGTGCATATTCCATCTATGTAGTTGCAAGAGGCATCACAACATCAATCAAACACAACAATTGAAATACCAAACCCACTTGGAAGGGGTTGAGGCCAATCGAGCTATGGAGAGCTATATTATACATGTGCTGTAAATAGAGAAGACTCCTATCCATGTCCATGGGCACTTGGAGTTGTACATGCAGAGTATGTGCACTATCATCCTGTTGATGACCTCTGTATGACCATCAGTCTGGGGATGGAATGCAGTCGACTTGGTGAGCTTGGTGTCCAATAATGACCAGAGGCTCAATCAAAATTCTCTTAGGAACCTAATATCCCGATCTAATATAATGGTTTGTGGGATCCAAACATGTAACCATACTCGTTCAAAAAATAGTTTGATAGTGTCTTCTGTGGTGATACTCTTCTTGCAAGCAACCAATATACCCATATTAGAAAATATATAAACGACCACAAATACACAGTCATTACCATGATTGGTAAAAGGAATACCAGACATATAATCCATGGAGATGGATTCCCAAGGATGGCTAGGAGTAGGTAGAGGAGTTTACATGCCTTGATTCTTAATGGTTACACTTGGCGATGGCACAGGTGGTGCAAGATCTCATATATATTCCAACATCTTGTCGGAGTTTTGGCCAATAAAAATACTTTTGTAGTATTGCCACTGTTTTCTCTAGACAAAAATGACCTGCGACCTGAATATAGTGTGCCTCCCAAATATGTTTGGCACGCCCATTTGAAGGAAAACAAAGGTTCCCCGAAGGTGAAAATTCGGTACTTGCTTTCCATCTATCAACATCTAGTATGTGGTAGAAAATTTTTGATCATTTTTGTACAACTGTAGCTATCTAGAATCTCATGCCCACAAGAGTTAAGAATAGTGGTCAGTGCCACAACTGGGGGCTGACTCAAGAAATCTACATCATTATTGATGGTACCCTTCTTATATTTAACATTCAAATGAAATTGTTGCATATATGTGGACTATTTCTGATGTCGAATGTTCTACAACTTCCCTTGTGTCTGTATAAAATGAAGATATCGATAATCTATGTGGATGATTGCCCCCTTCCCCAGAATGTAATGTTTCCACTATCAGCAAGCCTGGATGATGGAATACATCTCATTATCATAGATGTTGTATTTATAAATCATATCAAAGAGTGTCGCATTGTGATAGGCCACTGGATGCCCTTGCTGGGTGAGAATTGCATCAATAGCATAGTTGGAGGCATCTGTCTCAATTTCAAATGGCTAATGTAGGTATGGTAATGTGAGTATTGGAGAAAAACAAGGGTGGTGTTTCAGCTCAACGAATGCCTTCTAGTGGAACTCAAACTAGAAAATATTTGCTTTCGCTCCACCCTTGGTAACTTGACTCAATGACCAAGTGATATGAGACAATCCCAACACGAACCTTCGATAGAAATTGGCAAGGCCCAAAAATATGTGAAGCTCTATTAGAGTTGTCCGGGATGGCCAATCCCAAAGACCTTGATCTTAGCCAGATCCATATATATGCCTTGCTCATCAATGTTGTAGCATAGATAATGGACCTGGTTCATGCCAAAGGTGCATTTATCCAACTTGGCACATATTTTGTGCCACCGTAGGGTTCAAAGGACTTGCAGAATATGTTGGAAGTGCTCTGCTCAATTCTTGCTGAAGATGAGGATGTCGTCTAGATACACAACTACAAATGAGTTGGTGAAAAGCCGTAAGATGTCATCCATCAACCTCAAAAAAGTTGCATGGGAATTTTTCAACCCGAAGGTAATGACCAACCACTCAAAAAGGCCCTCCTTGGTTTTGAAGGCAATGTTCCATACATTTGTGGGTTCTATTGGAACTTGGTGGTATTAAGACTTCAAATCAATCTTGATAAAGTATTTGGACCCCTTGAGCTAGTCAAGAAGGTCATCAATCCATGGGATTGGATACCTATTCATGAAAGTGATTTTATTCAGTGGCCAATAATGAATGTAGAGTCTCCACCAGTCCTTCTTCTACATGATTACAATTGGGCTCCCACAACGTGATGAACTTGGTCAGATGTGCCCTTTTTATAATAACTCCTAGATCTTCCACTTGATTGTCTTGTTTTTTAGTAGAGAGTGGCGGTATATTGGCCCATTGGGTAGCACTGCTTTGGGAGTCAAATTGATCAAATGCTTGACCTGACAGTACAAAGGTACCCCTGTGGGTGAGGAGAAGATATCCCTTTATTCTTCCATGAGCTTATCCACTTGCTTATGCTGCATGGAGGAACCCCTTCTGGGGGCCATGGTGTAACACCCTCCTCCCACATTTACCCAAGCTAACTGGTCCACAGGGGTAAACATGTTTCCTTCATATATATTTTATATATATAATTGTTTAGCCATCCCCACAGTTATCTGATAGCATTGACAAAGGGAGATGGAACTGAAATCTTTGTCAGCAATGTTGCTTCTAAGAATCCAGTTAGTGATGGCATTATTGAGGCCTATCAAATTCCTCCAAATTTTTTTGTGCACAAATGTATCAAATGCAACAAGCCAATATCATTTTTTTTCTTCACATTCCTCGAATGATGCATTTGGTTCTTCAATGCAGCAAACCAATAACGAATGCAGCAAGCCAATATCGAATGATTTCTTTGGTTCTTCACGTTCATCGAAAAATACTTTGAATTTTTCTTTCATTGTTTGTATTTTTGTACTGAGTTTATTCATTGTGACTTACATTTAGTTCTATATTTTCTCCCTCGTTAATTTTGTTCATTTTCTTCAAGTATCTACGCACAACATCGTGTCAAAAGATTCTTCTTTCAGATATATCAAGAATTGCCTCTCCCCACATTTAATGTTATTTCAATTTTTGCATTAAAAGGTTCAATAATTCTGATCATAGACTTAGGTCAAGAAATTGTTGATTTGTTTGAATATAGAGATGAGATCTTGATGAGTTGATTCTACGCTCATGTCCCTATGAGCATGTGGATTTCCATCTTATCAACAAAAGTATATTTAGTTCAATCATGTTGTTGAAGCACTTATAGAGATTTCTTCTTTTGATGATAGATCCATCTTACTTTCTCAAGCATTCATCATTTGCATGCAAAAAATATATAGCATTCAATTTTTTGTGCTTATACTGCAATGCTGAAGGACTTAGAAATATCCTAGTGATGCATTAAAATATTGTAGTGTATCTTAATCACATGATGGATTTATAATTGTAGACCCATTTTCATAATTTTCTCCATTATCAGACTTTTGCAATCATAAAAGGATTTATGCATGAAATGATCTGTTGTAGCAATTTGTACTTGATCTTTTGTTGAGTTAGATTTCTTCATATGAAATTTTCAAATAGAGTGGTTCATATGTCCATCACATGATTCTTCATGATGAAGACTTCTTGGAAACTCGACACATAGATGAATAAAATTTTCTCCTCTAGGCTTGATGGTAGCATCTTTGTTTTTTTTCACATATATATGTTTGAAGATATCTCAGTTTTTCTCTCTTGATAGATCAAAGGTCAGATGAATACATGAGTTTCATAAAATACATTGATACATTCCATATACATGCTTAGATTTATGAGAAGCTGAAGAATTTTGAGAAAATTCTGATGATGCCAATATAAGGTTTAATGAGCTAGACTCATCTTCAACATGTTTAGGCCATATAAGAAAATGTATAACATGACTATGTTCATTACTTACATGCTTGTATACAGGATATTTATATTTTCATAAACCTGTATGTTAAAGAATTAACCTTTGCATTATGAAAATTATTGAAGTTGCTTTGTACATGAGGAAGATGACTTGATCTCACAATTTGACGTTATTCTTTTATTCTTGCTACATCTTGATTGCTTCAAATTCTTGACATAATCATATGCTTATTGTTCCTCTTCTATACTCCTTTCTCTTATGATCTCGCCCTTAGATCGTGCACTCAATTTCATATTCTCTATAATATTTTAGGTTCTCCTTTTGATGTCACATTAGTGGAAACAATTTGCAGGAACTATCCCTAACTTGTTTCTCAAATATTCAAATGGTTCTCTAGCAAGAGCCTTTGTAAATATATCTACTATTTGTTCTTTTTTGGGTATGTACTCCATATTCACTATTTGTTCAGCCACTTGCTCTTTGAGAAAGTGATACTTTATAGGGATATGTTTACTCTTTAAATGAAGCACAAGATTTTTCAAAATGCTTATGCACTTGTATTGTCACATTTGATAGATATAGGTTCAATAAAATTTACATTCATATCATGTAGTGTTTGTTTCATCCACAACAAGTTGTCGCTGCTATGTATTCGGCTTCTGCTGTAGATAGAGAAATTGATGATGGTTTCTTGCTTAATCATGCAACCAAAGACTCTCCTAGGTAGAATGCACCACCACTTGTATGTTTTCTTTCATCCACACAACGGCCCAATTCACATCTGTGTATGTTGTCAATGTAAAGTCCTTACCTTTTGGATACCATAGTACGTAGCCCGTAGTCCCTTTCAAATATTTGAATATCCTCTTTGTTGCTAATAGATGACTTTGTTTAGGTGTTGATTGGTATCTTGCCACTAATCTGACAGCTAAAATTATATCTGGTCTAGAAGATGTTAGGTATAACAGGCTTCCTATCATATATTTGTAAAGCTTTTGATCCACATTAGGAAATTCACCATCTGTATATAGCTTACATCCAGTTTCCATGGGGGTTGAGACAGGTTTACAGTTTTCCATTTGGAACTTTTTCAACATATCTCTTAGGTATTTCTCTTGAGAAATGAATATGCCTCCAGACTTTTGTAGAATTTGCAAACCTAGATAAAAGGTAAGTTCTCTAATCACCGACATCTCGAACTCATACTTCATCTCTTCAGCAAACCATTTTATTAAATGATTTTTTTGCTACCAAACATGACATCATTCACATACACAACCACAATTAGTAATTCATCTCCATCACCCTTTATGTACAGATTACTATCAGCTCCTCCTCTCTTGAAACCTTGTTTTTGAAGATACATTTCCAGTCTAGAGTACCATGCTCGTGGTTCCTGTTTAAGACCATACAATGTCTTATTTAACTTGCAAACATAATTATGCTTATCTGATAATAGAAAACCTTTAGGTTGTTCCATTAGAATTCTTCCTCAAGTTCTCTATTTGGAAAAGTAGACTTTACATCTATTTGGAACACTTTGAAACCATTGTAATAAGAAAAGGCCAAAAACATCCTAATTGGCTCTAATCTCACAGTTGGCGCAAAAGTTTCTTCATAATCAATACCTTCTACTTTTGAGTAACCCTTGCACACTAGTCTGGACTTGTTTCTAACAATTTTACCCCACTCATTCATCTTGTTCTTGAATACCCATTTTGTGTCAATGACATTCTTCCCAACCAGTCTCGGTGTTAGTTCCTAGGTCTTTTTATTTTCAATTTGGTCTAACTCATAATTCATGGAATCTATATAGTTCTTGTCTTTTCTTGCTTCATCAAATTTCTTTGGTTCATTCTTTGACATCATAGAAATATGAACTTGGTCTGATTTTTCTTCTAGTTGCCTCCTTGTTTGTACTCCTTCACTTTTATCTCCATTAATCTGACTTTCAAAATGGTTCTTTTCAGTATGTCTTGAGGGTCCTTGTTAATGAGCCTCTGTATCTTCTAAGTATTCACCTTATACTTAATTTTATTTATTGTCATGATGGTGATGATCTGGAGGATTAATAAAACTTGTGCTTTTGTTCTTATCAGGTAGCTCTTCATCAAACTTTACATCTATGCATTCCACAATATTATGCAATCTTTTATTATAGCACCTATATCCCTTACTTTTTTATGAATATCGAAAAAATATTCCTTCATCTGATCGAGCATCAAACTTCCATAGCTTTTCATCATTATTTTTCATATAGAATTTTGATAGGAAACATGAATCTAAATTCTTGACTAATGTTGGCTTCCCGTGCCACAACTCATAAGGTGTCTTATCACATTTTGGTCTGAGATGTGCCTTATTGAGAATATGTATTGTTGTATGTACCACTTCTTCCCAATAGGTTTGAGGAATGTTTCTTTCTTGCATCATGACTCTGGCCATTTGTTGAACATATTTATTTTTTCTCTCTACAACTCCATTCTATTGAGGTGTGTATGCAGTAGTACACTATAATTTTATGTCAATTTCATTATACACGTCTACAAACTCATTTGAAGTAAATTCACCTCCTCTATCTGACCTTATGCACTTTAAATTGCACCTTGTTTGGTTTTCTGCTAGTGCCTTGAATATTTTGAACTTCGCAAATGCTTCTGACTTATTTTTGAGAAATTCCACCCATGTCAATCTCGAATAGTCATCAATTATCAGCATAAAATATTTGTCTCCTCCTGGTGCTTCTGTTATTGAAGGTATGCACAAATCCATATGAACTAGCTGCAAAGGCTTACTACTTGATAGTATATATTTGACTTTTAATGATGTTCGTGTTTGTTTTCCCATTTGACATGACTTGCAGATAGTGTTTTGAGGCTTATTTATTGTTTGTATATTTATAACTGCTCTCTTCTTACTGATTCTAATGAAGTGATCAAAATTGAGATGCCTCAATATCCTATGCCTTAGACAGGATTCATCTTATTTGTTGATATAGCATTCTTCACTACCTTCCTTCAATATATATACATTACTCTTTGTTTGAACTCCTTTAGCCAGAATCTTCCCAGTAAATGTTGACTTGATTTCATAGACTTAAGATCTAAAGAGAACATCACAACCTTTGTCACATATTTGACCTACACTCAACAAATTATGTTTTAGACCATCTACAAATAGTACATCTTGAGTCTTTCCTCTTCCATTATTCAAACTGATTGTACCCTTTCCTCTTCCATTATTTAGACTGACTGTACCCTTTGCTCTAATTCTTCCTGCTTCATCATTATCGAATGTGACATTTCCAGTTTTATTTTAATCCGGGGATACAAACTTGTTTTTATCTCTTGTCATATGTCTAGAGCAGCCACTTTATTGTTTTGATCTTGAGCACATAAAACTAGGTCACACTTATTAGCTTTATTTTCTTCCTTCTTCATTCTCCATTGCATGCATCCATCTATTCTATAATTATTCTGAGATGATAATATATTGTCCTTAAGCTAACATTCATATGACTTGTGCCTAAATTTGTGACAATGAAAACATTCAGTGATATCAAGGAGAGGATAATATTGATTTTTATTTAGATTCATGTTTGTTTTAATGTATGTGAATCCATTATTAGCCTTACTTCTCTTAGAATTTCCCAAATAAATTATTCTGATATAAGCTCTGCAATCTATGGCTTTATGCCCAATTTTTTTTACTACAATAACAATATCCATAGAAATAATATATGTACTTGGTAGAGGATGTCGTTTTAGGATATAACCATCTAGAAATTTGATAATCATGTCTCCTAAAGAAGTAAGGTCTCTAATAGTTTATTGTTTGATTGTCCATTCCATTTATCTTCTATACTTTTTCGATAGTGTTTCTTTGCAGTTGTTCATTTCATGTTGAAGTGTTGCTCATTTTTTTTTTCTCAAAGTGATGTGAACTATCATTGTCTCCCCTGACAACTTTTACAAAAGTGATTGTCCTTTTATCCTTTGTCATGAATTCATTGGATTCTCCTTCATAGCCTAACTAAGTCTTTATGAGTAGAGACCTTTGAGAATTTAATATCACATCCAGTTGTTCAGAACCTTTTATCTATTGAATATTCATGTTTAATTCAGTTTGTGTCTTCTCTAGTCTCTTCTTCATACTTACCACCTCTTCTTTCAGTATTTCACACTCCTGGATTTTCTCTTTTATTTTCTACATCAAAATGTTTTCCACCTTATTTGCTTCTTCAAGTTAAACTTTTAGCTTGATAATGTATTATGGATTTGATTCTTCTTTTACAAATTTCAATAGGATCTCTTTCTATTTTCTATTATTTAGTTTAAGCCTTTCTATTTCATCTAGGGCATTGATCGATTCCCCCTCAAGATCTACCACACCTTCCTCTTCTTCTTCATATCCGTGACAATATTTTTCAAGTTCTTCCAAGGCCATCAACATGAATTCATTGGTTCCATATTCACTAGAGGATTCATTCGAACTTTCAGATACACTGCTACCTTTTTAAGCATTGAAACTTTTTCTTTTAAACTTTTTCTCTTTTTGCACTTTATTAAACTTGTTCTTTTCTTTCCCTTTAGGTTGATTTTATTATTTCTTATAAGGACATTTTGAGGCATAATTCCCCACTCTTCCATAATTAAAAAACTTGAATGGAAGTTTTCCTTTGTACTTGCTTGTACCTTTATTCAACCTTATGATAAATTTTGCTTCTTCTTCATCAGAACCTGAGCATGAACATTCCTTTTCTTCTATGGATTTGTCTGCCTTGAAAGTTTCCTCTCTAGTGACTGACTTCCCTTTTGGAATTCTCATCTCATATGTTGTCAAGGAACCAAGTAGTTGATCCATGTTCAAAGTCTCAAAGTTTGTTGTCTCTTCTATAGTTGAAACCTTAGGATTGAACTTAGAAGGTAACGACCTCAATATTTTTTGAACTATTACACTTTCTTTGATTGTTTCTCCTAGACCCATCATGACATTTACAACTTCATCAACTCTTAAAAATAATTTAGCTATATCTTCATCTTCATTCATTTTTAAGGTCTCAAACTGCGTTCTATATACTTGTAATTTGTCCATATTTACCTTTTTATCTCCTTCATGAATATTTTCTAATTTAACCCAGATATCTTTGGGTGTCTAGAAATGCATTAATTTAATAAATTCAGACTCACATAGACCACTCAAAAGTGCATCCATAGATTTTGAATTAGCTATGAAATCTAGTTTTCCATCTTTTTCACTAGTCATTTCCTTTGGTTGTTCATGTCCTACCATCACAGCAGCCCAGACTTCTATTCCAAGAGATGTTAATTATGTCTTCATTCTCACTTTCTAGAAAGCATAGTTTGTACCAGTAAATAGAGGGGCTTTATTTGTTGAGAATCCTTCTTGACTAGCCATTTTGTTGACTTAGAACCTCCTTCTTGTTGTTAGACTACTTCTAAAGGAAACTTGCTCTGATACCAATCGATATTTATGTTTGGAAATTACTGAGTGGGGGGGTGAATCAGTAATTTAAAAATTAATTTTTTTTTTCTCAACTTAATTTTCTTCTTATGCAGCTATTGATTAATGTATGTGCTATATCATTATTGAATTCCTTTTGTAGGTGTCAAAGAGAGAAATTTGCATATATACTTATCAAGAATTCAAGAGAATTGACACAACATTAAAGAACCAATACATGAAGACACCAGATCTAAGTGGAAACCCTGAAGGGAGAAAACCACAAATTTTAGGCTGAAAGTGATGTGAAGGAAAGATACTACTCCTTATTACATCATATTTTTGTAGGCTCCAACCTACAAGAGGATCCTACCTCAAAGGAAGCTCCAAGTCCCACAAATTTTCTGTAAGCTACAACCTATAGGAGGCTCCTACCTCAACAGGTTATAACCTATTCTTTATCAAGCTACGACATAGAAAGGAACAACAATATCTCAATCACAGTATCACGTCAAAAGTGTTGGTTACCTAATATACAATTTTGTTTTCAATTTTATTTAAAATCATCATTGCTTCTCCTTTTCAACTTGGTGCCTCTTCTGTTGTTTCTCATCAATTTTCACATGCATATCGCTACTTCAAAAAGTTATTTTTCCATTCAACAATGTACATTTTATAAGCATGGCTTGTTAGTTGTTTGTATTCCCTATAGGAATATGAAATGAAAATTTGTATCTTGGTCTTCCAGGACATTTCACAATCTGCCTCTTCATTTGAATGTTGAAAATCAGAATTTTGTAACATAAAATAAGACTGCAATAAAATAGGCTAGCAACAATGATTGTATAAGACAAATCTTGAAACTTCTTAGTTTGTATTGGTTACATTTTCCATATTTGTACCAGCTACCTATTAATGATTAATAGGACCACACATTTTCCAACAAGATATGTCAAGAGCCATTTTCAATTCAATCTAACATATCCATGTTTTAGCCTTTGCACTTCACATCACTTTCAACCTTTTGCATTCAAGCATAGATTATCATCAATTCAACATTCAACATACTTTAACACCAATGTGATCAATGACATCAATACCAATATTACCAACATGTGTCGCCCTGTAGCCCAG
Organism: Pinus tabuliformis; assembly: GCA_031772625.1. Lineage (NCBI taxonomy): Eukaryota > Viridiplantae > Streptophyta > Pinopsida > Pinales > Pinaceae > Pinus > Pinus tabuliformis. Next base: position 791,902,029 of record CM062812.1, read on the forward strand.
TCAAAAATGATCTCAACATGCACAATTAACTGTCATGTCAACATGCCAACTTAGCATACACATCAGTAGTGCATGTAAGTTTCCACGTCAGAAAGTTAGTGAGTAGTCCACATCAGCCTACCAAATTTGTGTCCACATCAATGTTGTACTACCACATGGCACCTTTTGGAGCTACTAGGTGGCACTCCCTATTGCTACCACATGGCACTCATGCACCCCATTTTTATGGTTTTGCTAAAAATGAAAATGGGCATAACTTTCTCATACGACCTTTGTTTGACACGATTCAAGTGGCATTCAAAAGATCTCGACAAGAAATATGCGATGAGATAGTTTTCATTAGCATTTGAGACAATAAAAAAGTAGTTTTTTTAATGGATTTTGTAGCAATTGGACTTGTAAAACATCGTCATATCATTAAAACATGTTTCTAATGTGAATTTTCTTTAACCTGGTTTTAGAATCACTAAAATTTGGTATCAAAGGAAGAAATTATCAACAAAATATTGACAGCTAGTCCAAGATGCATCACTTCCCGACATGTAAAAGTGCATTTCATTTTTATTTTATCTTCCTTGAATTTATATTATTGGCACTATTTATGAACTTTTTTTTCTTATATATCATATGCAGAGAGACTGATCACCTCTCTCATTCAAGAATCTTACATTTTATTACAGATTAGTGCTAATCTTTTGCAGGTTCCATGATGATCAACGAAGATTAACCTATACACAAGTGGTTTCCAAAAACCTATTTCCTTTTTTAGGAGAACATGAAGAAGTAAAATCCATGTTAGAATAACATTCATCATGTCATTGCTACTCATTAATTTTCATCTTTAATGAGCTTACATTCCATCAATGAATTACCATCTTCCTACTATTAGATTATGGCTGCAAAACCATTTTCGCTTTGTATATTTAACACTTTCCTGCCTCACTTACATTTCATACCTAACCCATGAATAAATTCATTCATCTCCCTTACAATGTTGAGTTACCTCATTGTCCTTTTTTCTTTTGCAAAATAAAACCTACTTCATAAATGCAAATATTTCATCTATGGTCCTCTAAATCATTACTTTATGCTTGTGTTAGATGATGAGTTATTCATTAAGGCCCTCCTTCTAACAAGTCTTGACATATCGACTTCAACACATTACCTAGGTTTGGGACTAGAGTTATTTAATGGTATCTTGAGGCTTGAATGCCTTAATGGAAAGTTTTTTCGACAATGAATAGTGGGAATACATAAATGTCCCCTATTTGTTGGATCTTCTAGGTGACTTGACTTCAACTCATTCATTCGTACCTAGTAATATGTACTTGGCCATCTTGACTGTCATTGACATTAATGGTGAGTAGTCTCGTGTTGGTTAAGGACATTCATTCATGGTCATAATCCAACAATTTCTTTCTAAGTTCAACATCAACAAAATTTATTCACATAGAAAAGAATTATGCCACGATGCAGATATGAATGAGGACTATATGATTCCAAAAGCTTGCAACAATGTTCCAATAACTCAAGACTCAGTTTCAAATTTCAATAGCAGTACCATTAGTTCCAATAATAAGAATCCACAAATATTCCAATTTTAGATTCCATCCACTAATCATGTAACCAAAAGAAGAACAAGGAGATCATATTCTTTCACTTCACATTCCATGATCCATCAGTAACAACCAAGACCTCACAAATACCTAGCTTATCAACTTTTCAGGCAGGTGAAGGTATGTTGTTTTCTAATCTTTAATCATTAATTCCTTGAATGCTAAAATACATGTATTTGGAAAACTTCCCATGAGACATTGTTTTCCCCATTTTCAAAAGACAAAAACACCTTTATTTTGGGGGGAGGATATTCATTACCATTTTTCATTTCAATTCTCCATAACCTCATACATTCTTGGCCAACATGCTTCTCCCAATTGAATGTTGTTGTTATTTCTGGTTCTTTAAAGATGGATATGTTTTGTAAAAGATTCAAATCATGAACAAGGATTGATTAATATGTATATGAACAGGACTTCATTTTGAATACATTTTTAAGTATTCTTTGTTGCAACAAGAAGAAGGAAAAAAAAAGTGTTGCTACACAAGAACCAACACTTGAAATAGTTATGGTTTCCACATAAGAACTAACCATAAGAGTTGCCACTTAGATATCTTTCAGATAAAGAAGACTTTTCAAAAGATGCAAGGCTTGAAGGGTATCTCAAATTCACAAAATGACTTAATATTCTACCTCATAAAATGCTACAAGCCATGATAATCAATGAAAAGTTGAATGAGGACATGCAACACCTTCAGTTGGGGGGAAATGTTGAGTCTCCAAACCAACACTTGAAATAGTTATGGTTTCCACATAAGAACTAACCATAAGAGTTGCCACTTAGATATATTTCAGATAAAGAAGACTTTTCAAAAGATGCAAGTCTTGAAGGGTATCTCAAATTCACAAAATGACTTAATATTCTACCTCATAAATGGATACAAGCCATGATAATCAATGAAAAGTTGCATGAGGACATGCAACACCTTCAGTTGGGGGGAAATGTTGAGTCTCCAAAATGTCATTCATTTCACCCTTTTTTCTTTCATTGTGCTTCAGAATTTTCCATATATGTGGCTCCATAACCATGCACTAATACCATCTTTATGATCAAATATGGGTTTAGGCATATAATTTTCCAATATATTTATTTTGGTATTTTGAGTGAATTTATGGTTCAATATTATAAAAATAACATGTACTCAGATATATATAAACGTTGGATGAGTTTTGTGACATGTTTAGGAACATTTGTAGATTCTAGGACAATCATATTTGGCCTCCAAGACTCAAATTCGAATTTCCTCTTCAACCTCTTGAATGTTTGAGATCATTGGTCAAGCACATTTCATGGATAAGAATCATGGAAGTTTCCATAAGTGTCTCCTATCAAAGCTAGGACATATTTGTGAGCGGATATGAAGAGATGCTAATTCACATGAGATATTTGTGGATCTAGAAGAGTTTTTTAGATCTACATTTATGAATTAGTTATCTTAGTTTTTGTATAAATGTGATTGTTTTTTCTTCTCAAAAGGTGTGAAAATTTTGGGAGTTATGCTCATGCTTCAATGTAGAATTTTGGATGTTAAGGATTGACACTATGCTTATGATTGATGTAATGAATACCATTGTAGTTCACTTTGATATGGTTGTGCCTTAATTTGGTGTTTGATCACTAGTTTTCTCAACTCTCCACCTCTCATGCACTTTGGTATGGACACCTAATGAGTATGGGATGTATTCTAATGTTTTATTTTTTTGTTTCTTTATATTCATTTTAAGTATTTTGATTAGATGCATTGTTTACATTCTTTCATACTCATTCCAATTATGTTCTTTTGTAGGTTCAACGTCATTGCTCTCGTTTCATAGATTCATTTCTTTTCAATTTGTTTGATAGATACTCATGAATGATTCTAATTTGACAATTCACACATTAGTAATTTCAATTGATCTCTCACTACTCTCAAAATAGCTTGCCTTTAAACTTCAGAGTTTAAGAATTCAATGCTTTCTTAGTATAGGATTTGTTTCTTTCTATATTAAATTTACTTTCAAGTCATTAGAATACATTTACTTTCCTGTTGATAAGATAGATTTACTTTCCTATTGATAATATATATTTAATTTCATGGCATGAGAATAGATTTATTTTCATATCAAGAGAGTAAGTTTACTTTCTTTTCCTTTTTCCCAAGGAAAAATCGTAATCTTCCATTAATTTTGAAAAATTACATATAGTAGATTCTAGTGGCATATGCATAACTACTGGCCAAAGCCAGTTCAAGGATCAGTAAAAAAATAATAAGTTTTGGCCAAAGCCATACCAAGAGAGAGTTGTACATATTCACCTCACATGGTGATCATCGTGTCTAGCATGCAGATAAAATTTAAAAACATAAATATATACATATAATGATACTATGTATCAACAGTAGAAAAAACCATCCAAAAATTTAGGCCCTATCTGCCAGAGGATATGCTCTATCTATGTATGGCTGATGGTAATACTGATATTGTTATGCTCCGAGTTGTTCGTGTCTCATCCACAAGCCTCTAGGGTGTGTCAAGGCCTCCTTGGATAATTTGTCAGCAGCCTCGTTATGTTCCCTGTAAATGTGTTGACAGATGATAGAGCTAAATTGTGCCTTGAAAACCATAACCCCCATCGAAAAATGCCCATGAGATGGATCGTTCTATAGTCTCGGAGGTATAATATGATGATGTAGTAATTTGGGGCTCCTCGGGGATTTCATGATAGGCGGCAACGATCTTAGCTGTTATGAGTGGCCATCGTGTCGGTGTTCCTTTAAAAATGATATCATTTTTGGTCAACCAGATCTTCCAACATATGAGAAGAGGTAAGCACCGTGTCTTGTTGTCTTGTTGCTCATCAATCCAATTGTTCCATGCTTCAGGGATCGAGAGGCGGTGCCATCTTCCCTGCTTAGAGAGGAGGTGTATTACTTGTTGCCACAATTGAACATTCAATGGGTAGAATAAAAATAGGTGTTCATTAGTCTCCTCCGCCTGTGTACAGAGGACACACCAATGCGGCCCATAGTGATATCTGTGCATAAATTTTCTCCGGTAGGTGTCTTGTTGTTGAGCAAATTCCACATAAAGAGCCTAGCTCGTGGAGGTGCTTTGAGCTTCCAGATCTTTCACCACCAATCCAGAAGAACAGGTGGTTTGCGGTCCAAGAGAAGGTTTGGGTAGCCTGCTTTGGGTGAGTATTTCTCGTGTTCTATCGGGGTCCATATGAGCTCGTCAAGTCCCTCCTTAATGTGTACATGAGCTTCATTAAGGGAATTTATATATCCTTCCTAGCTCTGATGCCAGTGATCGGGAATGCCTAGGTGATGAGCAGATAACCATGCTTGTTAAAAAATGGAACTGTTCTCCATGTCTGCTATCTGGCTGATCACCTTAATGTGCCTTTGGTTCAGGAAGTGTATGAGCTCTGGAGGTAGCTGGTGCATGTTTCCCCCATTGGTCCACAGATCTAAGCCTATTCGGGCCATATTGCCTTCATTGAATTTCCAAGCAAGACCCTCTCTGATGTTGGGCATAGAATGAAGTACAACTTTCCAAACAATAGAAATCCCTGTGTGAGGCCAGGTAGGGATGCGTATCCAGTCCATGAGATGATGTGGCCAGATATATTTGTGATATGTGACTTCGGTCCAAAGATTCTGTGAAGTGAGCAAGGACCATCCCATCTTGGCTGCTAATGCATGAGAAAAAACAGAGAGGTCTTTTAGACCCCAACCACCCCATTTTTTAGGTAGAGCGATATGCTTCCATCCTACCCATGCATAAGGCTTTCCCTCTTTATATCCATTCCAAAGGAATCTGCAACAAATCTTCTGTATGTGGGAAAGAATTCCTTTAGGGATCCAATCCAACGTCATCCAGTATACAAGGGCGACTTCCAAGACAAATTTTATGAGGACAGACCGACTTGCTCTTGAGAGGAAACGATGATTCTAGTTTTTCAACCTCTTCTCAATTTTAATTACAAGCCAAATCCAATCCGCAATTCGATAGCAGTGGGGCTTGAGCCAGAACCCCAGGTATTTGAGGCCATCCTCCAGGTGATGCTGTTGGAACGGAAAAAATTGATGAGCAATTTTGGCTTCATGGGGGGGAGTATAAGAGAGGGTGATGGTGGATTTGGAATGATTTTCTTCCATGTCGGTGGCCATAGCAAATATTTTGAGGATGTCATGGAAAGTGGATGAGTCCTGCTGGCTGCCATCTAGGAAAATGAGGACATCGTCAACAAAAAGAAGATGGGTGAGGTAGCAGAGGTCATTCATTTTTAGCCCATGTAATCGACCATCCCTCTTGGCTGTTGCAATGAGTCTGTTGAGGCCCTCCATTACAATCAAGAAGAGTAGAGGGGAAAGAGGGCATCCTTGCCGAAGGCCTCTCTCAGCATGAAAAAATGCGAAGCAGAGCCATTAATGAGGACACTGAAGGATGCCGAGTTGATGTTGCACATGATCCAATTGATGAAGGGAGGGGGAAAGCCCAGATGGGTGAGGATCATTTTGATATAAAGCCAACTAACCTTATCAAAAGATTTGGCAAGATCAATTTTGAGAATGTCTCCTTTAATATTTTTGTGCATGATAGAATTTGAGTTGTTCCAACAGCTTCATGAATTTGTTTGTTCTGGAGGAATACAAATTGTTCAGAGGAGATGTGGCGAGACAGAATGGGTCGGAGCCGATTTGCAATAATCTTGGCTATGATTTTGTACAAGCAGTTACAGAGGGAGATAGGGTGAAAGTCATTGAAGGATGAGGGGGAGTTGGATTTAGGGATCAAGGAAATGAATATAGAGTTAACGACCTCATACATCCGCCCAGAAGATCTGCATTCTTCGACCACCTTAAGCAGATCAAGTCCAATGAGTTCATAGAAGGCAAAGAATAATTTGATAGTCCATCTGTCTGAGCCTAGACTCTCGTCTTTCTTGAACCATTTTAATGTTCCTTCTAGCTCTGCCTGAGTGACCGGGGAAATGAGATCCTCGGTCGAATCCAAATCCACAAATCTGGGGAAGTGTCCTGCAATTTGGACAATTTCAGCAATGGTTGCCTCTCGGGGGGCCATGAAGAGATGTTTGAAATGTGTATTCCCCAAATGAGAGAGTTGTTTGAAGGCAGTTGCCATGCTTCCATTGGCCATGGGCATATTCTAGATAGTATTGGAGATTTCCCTTCCTTTTGCATAATTTTGGAAGAATTTTGTGTTCTCATCCCTGGCTTGTAACCAGATTACTCGGCTTCGGAGTCACCAAGTTTCTTCCCGATCCATCAGAATTTTGGATTTCTAATTTTCCAATTTGATTAGCCGGGTCTTGGCATCAACAGATACAAAACCTCTATTTTGGTCATCCTGTAGAGATGCCAGAGATTTCTCAACTTCAGTGAGGGTAATGTCATCCCTCGTGGTTTTTTCCTTGGCCCATTTAATAAAGAGATTTTTGAGCACTGAGAGGTTGAAGCAGAATCCTTTTGCCCAAGTTCTACCTCTGGATGGCAGATGGAGTCACCAAAAATCATTAACCAATTGGATGTAGTATGGGTCCTTTAACCAAGTGGAGTTGAATTTGAACGGTGCTCCTAGTTTTTTTAGGGACCCGAGATCTCCATAAATATGGGTGAGTGGTCCGAAATACCACCAGATCCCACCCATTGTTTGTAAAGGGATAACTTTTGAATCAAAGAGTCCTTGATTAAGAATATGTCTAGTCTCCTAACCAATGTAAATGCACCCACTTTGATTTCTCCAAGTAGGAAGAGGTTTGATCATAGGAATGTCCGTCAAATGATTCTGATCCAACAACATCTCCATAGTTTCAATGAGCATGTCCACTTGTGCATTGGTCCCCTAGGATTCTCTGTATCCAATGGAGAAATTTAGGTCACCTCTGATGATGATATTTTCCGAGGATGTGATCAATAGATTCCAAAAGGCCTCTCTACTGTGACATGGTTCATATATATTAATAATGCGGAGGTCCATCCCCAACTCAGATGAGAAAATATCCATACCAATGAAGTCGGCCCCTCCCCAGGAGGCCCTCAGGTTAATGGGGGGAGGGTTATAACCCAAGGCCAAACCACCTGATCACCCTATTACATCCAAGGATTGAAATATCCAGCCAGGCTTCAGAGAGACGAGAGTGCGGGAGGTAAGGTTAGCTTCTCCCAAGGTTTCTTGTAAAACAATGATGTCAACAAACTCAGATTTTAAGAGTATTCTGAGGGCTAGTTTTTTGGGTGAGCTAGCCATGCCCCTGCAGTTGAAAGAGAGCCACTTCATGGGGGAAGCTATGCATGGGTGTTCAAAGCTCTAAGTACCTGGTCAAAAGAGGCTTGTCTTCTAGAGGAAACTTCTGCCCCATCTATCAGAATAACTTTAGATAGATGTGATTTTCTGCCACGGTTGGACTTGAGGGGGGAGGAGAGGGAAATAGGCCAGTCTAGAGGAGAATTTGCCATCATGGATTGAGGGTAGGCAAGACCTAAGGTTGTATGGATGGGGTGGATCAGAGGGGAGAGATGGGGTGCAAGAGGGGGCGGGAGGAAGGTCAGGGGGGAATGATGGGAGGGTGGTGGAGAAAACCGGTAATTGAGGGATAAGGGGACAGGGGATGGAGGAGAGGGTGCCATCCGATGCAGATGTAGAATGCACATGCTATGCAGAAAATGCAGGTTAATAATTAAAAGCAGATATCAAAGAAGGAGTACCCGAGGAGTGAGCAGCCTCTACAGCAACTCGCAATCTGGTCGTCGACAGGGGGCGCGTGGTCCACTGGATGCAACCTAATTGGTTGGTGGTTCAATTCCAATTGTTTTTGCAGCAGTTGATGGAGTCAAGCCTAGGATGGGTGTAGTCGTCTTCTCTACGATGCCTTTTGTTCCCATAGGAGGGTCCGTGGCCTTACACACCAGAGGGAATTCCTTGAATAAGTGTCCTACTTTGTGGCACCTTCGACATCTAAAAGGGACACCTTCGTAATCTAGGATTTGTATTTTGGTGAAATGCACCGTTGAAGAGTGATTTTCTCCTCGAGTCCTTGTCTCATGTCCAGGTGCACCAAGATGCAGGCTAATTTTTTGTTCCTGGATTGAATTTAGGACTTGTAATAATCCAAATAAGTGCCCAAGGTGTTTCCAATGCGGACGAAGACATCTTTAGACCAATATTGTAGGGGGAGGCTAGGTAATCTGACCCAAAGTGGCCCGACCCCAATCTACTCTCGTTCAGGGTCGAAGAGTGGGCTTCAATGTTTCAAAAGGACCAGGGCCATTTCAATTTGCCATTATAAAGAGAGGGCCAAGGTGGTGTATTCCTCCAGAGAGAAGTATAGCACAAACCAGCCATGGGGCAGGATCTGTACTTCATGGAGATCCTTGAAAGTACTGCCCCAGATTTCTTTGACCCAATAGCTGAGGCGTTCTGAAATGTAGGCACAGCCTCTAACCCTACCCACTAGAATGTTTCCAGCAGTGTTAACCACCTTTCCCATATTGAGGCCTTCTCTAAATTTGAGGGTGAAATCCTTCCCAAAGGCCTTCACACACTTTGTCTTCCTTTTCCCGGATCTGGGCGCTGTTGGGTGGTCCAGTAGAGGGTCACGTGTACCCTAGGTCTCTTGCTGAGGGCACTGTGCGATGTGACGAACCTTGACGACCGGGGTTTCGAAGCACCCAGAAGGTAAAGCCGAGGATGCTACCGCCTCTGTGGTGGATGGGATACCTAGTGTCGGGGGTTGCTACGTGGGCACATCTGGAGGGACAGGTCCCAAAGGGGAGGAGAGGTGAGATGCACAAAAGTAATCACCAAGAGAGGCAAGGGTTCAAAAGGCAGAGAGGAGGGCGAGCATGCAACGAGAAGGTGGAGGGTCTTAGGGGTAGAGTAGCATACAATCTATATATGGAGAATCGATGGAGAGGCTACCAAAATGGAGGCTAGAGGTGGAAATTTCCAGTAAGGTAACCACAGGAGGCGAGCCGGTGCGATAAGAGGCGTATAGGTTACGGTGAACGATTAGGCCAGTGTAGGGTTAGGTCACCAAAGGATTTGCTAGTTGGGGTTAAGGTCAACAGAATAGTCGACCACATCGTGTTCCATGTCCTCCATGCTGTAGTGAGATTGATGCGATCGTAACCGACAGGGGAATCAACAGGTGTGAAACGGAGGCAACAACTAGCAAAGAGTGACAGTGGACTCTAGGAACGGTACCAGTGGTGAAAAGAAAGGGTAAAAAAACACAGTTAACCGTAGTCGTGGCTTGAAATGGTCTCTATTGCCTCCATCGCCGAAACCCTCTCGACTTTAGCAATCCTTCTGTAAGTTTAATTTCATGTCAATATTCATTTCAATTTCATAGATTAAAAGATTGCTTTCCAAGTTCCAAATTTGAGACTTTTGAAAAAGAAAGTGTCTGCATACTTACTTAGACATTGTTCATGAATAGGTTTTTCATCATTTCAATAGGATAATTCACTCTTAATTGAAATTTGATTCCTAACATATATTGTGCAAGTGTACTTCATAAGTTCACGAACCCCGGGTTTGACAAGTTAATGACAAGTAATTTAACTGACAATTAAATTACCCAACAGTCATCGATGGAGAAGATTTTGCAAACAATATCAAGGTTTGAAATGTTTTCATTGCTGGATGGATTTTTATGATACAACTAGTTTATGGTGTCAGAACCTGACAATCAAAAGACTACATTTAGAACCAAGTGGGGTACATTTTCTTTTAAAATAATGCCTTTTGAACTTGTCAATGCAGGTGCTACTTTTCAACACACTATGGACATTGCATTTCACGGTTAGATTGGACAGAGCATTGTGGTCTACTTAGATGATGTGACAATGTTTTTTAAAAGAAGATCTGATCACTTGTGTCACCTAAAGCAAATTTTCAAGTGATGTCGCAAATATAGGATATCTCTTAATCCAAAGAAGAGCATATTCGTAGTGTCCAAGGGAAATATATTGGGCCATATTATCATAAAGAGTGGGATTAAAGTGGACCCTAAAAGGGTTAGAACTATCACTCAGATTCCCTTCCTAGTGAACAAGAAATCTATGTATTCCTTCTTAGGGAAAATCAATTTCCTTTGCAAGTTCATCTCAAACTATGCACATATAGTGAAACCAATGCAAGAGATGACAAAGAAGGATGTGATATAGAAATGAGATAAAAGGGAAAATGATGCTTTCGCCCATATTAAGAAAGCAATCCCAGAAGCACCAACTCTATACAATCCAAACTTCATCAAAGATTTCCTATTTTACACCTTGCTTCTAATACTTCTATCATTGTTGTTCATATGCAAAAGGATAATCACGATAATGAGTGGTCTATATCATTCATGAGTTTCAGCTTTCAAGGACCTAAAATTAATTACCCAAACATTGAAAAACAAAATTACGAAATGTACAAGGCGTAAAACACTTCATTCATTACCTTCTAAAAAATCATGTCATTATCTTGATGCCACACCCAATTGTTAGATCATTGTTTGTTCAACAAGATCCTAGTGAAAGAAGAGAAAATTGGATGACCAGCTTACAAGAGTATGATCTTGAGTTCAAACCAGTTCACACGATCAAAGGCCATGGTCTATACCAGCCAGTAGCAGAAGCAATGACTTCACCAAAATATGATTATTCTGGATGGGAGCGGGAAATAGAAATGTATAATATCAAACAAGCTACCCCCATTGATGCATACTCCTCTTGGTACATAGATGTGCAACACTATCTTAAGCATGGTACCCTTACCTCTCATTTATCAGCAAGACAGAAGAGGGATATTAGATTGAAATCTCTATCATATCAATTGCTATTGTTAGTGTCAATAATTTTTTCCTGCCACCAATGATCAAATGTTCTCTTTCATCATTTTCATTAGGGTTTAAGGTCAAGTTTTTATCATTTCACTAGGTCTTCCATTCAAAAACTTTGGTCACTCGTTAATGTGTCTAGGTTTTCAATTACTCCTTTACAAATTGCCATCTTTTGGTCACTGTCATCATAAATTTGGGTGTACCATCTATGAAAAATTTTATGGTCATGTCAGTCTCATTATCATGGTCTTCATCCGGCTCACTATCATCCATTAGGTCATTAGGGTTTCAGTTATTGAATGTCTCATTCCATTCATAAATTTGGCATGTAAAGCAGTAGTGATACAAATTGGTTCAGAAAGGTTTTATTTCAAATGAATATGTTTTAATAAGTTTCAAATAAACCCCGGATGCGGGTGGCGGAACGGAAGGGTTGGGCACGCCACATGCCACGCATGGGCTGCCCCGTGTAAACAATACGGCCACCAGGGGAAGGCCGTCAACCTTAACTTGAACCCCCCTGCTGCGTTAATGCAGTTAATGGCAAGGATGTTAGGTAGATGGATCTGCAGAAGGCACTTAATGCGCGCCTGGTTCGAGGGCATAAGGCAGAGTTTATCAGGCGCGATGGAGGGCGCAAGGAATTATTGTCTGAGGAATTTTGGAAGAGAGGAAATTACAAAGAGCCGAGGTGGTGGCAGTTTCTTTCACCTCGAAGCCTGGACTCCCGTGGCCACTGTCATTGCCATTGCCACTCTGGTTGCTGGTCAAGTAGGCGGTGGCAATTGGCACAATTGCAGGGTAAGCACTGGAATTGGTTCACTTTGCCACCAAGGGACGGGTCTCAGAGTGGAAATTGTGCACCAGAGAGAGATCTGGGAAGCAATTGGCTCTGTCTTCGATTCCAAGCTCACCTGCAACCATACAAGGGAAGATTCAGATTCACCATGGTTAAACTTCGAAAACGGCAGCCATGTAGGAGAGGTCCTGCAAGAGGTTCCTCCTCGCGAGCCCCAGCAGCGGATGAGCATCACCACTGCTGCTGCTGTTACTGCCATAGGAGAGCCAGAGCTACCCCGCTCCCCATCAGTCAGTTCTTGGAGGTTGGGAGTGCTAATGAAGAAAAATCAGAGCTTCCCTCCTTTGGCTCAGTGGTTTTCACATTGCAAAGTTCTGAGAGCAACCCAGGGCTTAGTGCCCACATCTCAGTCATGTTTACAAAAATTCTGGAAGGAAATGGAGAGAACTTGCCGGAGAAGCAAGCGGAAGGCAAAGGTAAAGAAATTGACAAAGGAGAACATGAAGCAGGGGAACAAAGCTTAGCCATGGAGCCACCAACGTCTGATGCTGGAAGAATGGAAGAACAAGGCCCGCACGACACCTTTCCTCCAGTGGGGCCAGCTCCTTCAGATATTGACGAAGAAACATGGAGAAAGATGTGGGAGGGACGACCAGACGGTGATGGTTGGGCGTATGTGGTGGAGGACAAAAGCCTCGCTGAAGAAGCTGATGCCTATTTCGCGACCCTCCCTCCATCTTCAACTCATCTCAGGGATTAACGCAGGCGCGGGTACTTTTCTCTTGCTATTTCGTTTTGCTTGCTGGCAGATGATGCTTGCATTTTCGCCATATGTGATTTTGTCTTGTCTCTGGTCTGGTCTTAATTTCAATTGGTCCAAGTCGATAGGTGACATGAGCGCTGTCTTGCTCACTTCTGTCTGGTCGTTGAGTCAGTCCCTTTTGGCAGTTAGCCCCTGCGTGGGCAGTAATGTGTTGGATCCTCTCTTTGCGGCTCCTCTGGGAGTTTGATGATTTCTAGAACTGTTTTGGCAAAATTGATCCGGTGCTGCCCCTGCGTGGGAGCTTCTAGTGTCGTGCAAGGTCTGAATGGTTTTGACAAGGCTACCCCTGCGAGGGAGCCTTCAGAATTTTGGTCAAGGTTCCCAGGGTGCTACCAGAGGCCCTGGAAGACACGTCTTACAGTTTGTAATTTTTACTTGTACATATAATATATGACTTAGCTAGTTTTTACGGAGAAAAAAAAAAATAAGTTTCAAATAATACCAAAGTTTCATTCAAAAGGTTCATAAGTACATGATTTTCAAATCAACAACAAGAAAATTATATGGTGGGCCACCCCACTATAATCAAAACAAGTCACTTCTCAGATCTACAAAATACCATTTTTCTCTCATTCCTCTCATTCATCACATTCTCAAGGGAGCTCTCATCCATCATCTATCATTTCCTCACAAGTCTAGGGCCATACATTTTCAAAAAATCAGTTTTCCTTCAGTCGCTGCACATAGAAAGCTTTTGTTGCGCTCCTAGACAAGCATGTTGCGCACTGGTGAACTACGCTGCACACAAGACAAAATTATCTCAGAACATTTTTTGACCACCATAATTCATTCTTCAAGGATCTTCTTCTATCAGTTCATCCTCCAGGCTTCGCAAAAAGTAAGTTCAATCATTCTTATTCCTTCCTTTTGCCTCTTATGTCAAGAATGGTTCAGATGCTTCCACTCCTAGGGTTTCTATGAATTTCCAAGTTTTGATCCTCAAATGATGAAATGCTGCCCCAAACCCTAGTTTCCTTTTCCTGACACCCTTGTTTGCATCAAATACACTATTCCCATCCATCACATAACTTTATCCCCTCATTTACTATCATTTTTCTCTAAACCCTAATCTACCCTATCTCTTTCAAGGGAAGTCCTGTGTTTTGGCATTTTTCACTCCCTCCCCTCACTCATCTCCCACAATTCATTTTTCCCCTACTCATTAACATCATCCCCTACCCTCCTAAATTTCCTCAAAAATTTAGGCAACTCCCAAGTCTCTCATATCACCTCATTCCTTCACAACAACAAATTTCACTGTTTTTTAGTGATTTTTACCTAGGGTTTGAAAGTATGGAGTTTGATTCACCACCATCAGAGAAGAGGAAATACAATAAGGGAGGAAAAATACTAAGGTTTGAGCCCTCTAATTGCAATGAAATCACCTCCTTCCCTTTTTTCAAGAAATTCTTTGAAGATGTCAGTTGCTTAGAGTTTTGTCAAAAAGTGCAGGAAGTGGGTCACCATGAGCATCTCACAGGTATATTTTCCCTCACCTTGAAGGAAGAATAGATCAATATTGCATGAACTGATTTCATGTTTTCTGTGAATTTCATCTCTCAAGCTATAGGCATACCCAAACATGGTGAAAATTGGTCCAAAGGCATGAACCTAGACCTAGAACAGTACAAACCCTACTTGAAATCACAGTATAAAGAAACTCACTCACATGTTTTCCCATTCAGATATTTGTTGGAGAGATATGCACCATTAATGAAGGTTGTCATGAAATTCTTCACATGTGTTGGAAGATTTTACAGGTTATATCAATACCACATAAGGCTACTGATGCACTTTATAGCAGTAAATTCTCTCAATTTGTGTAGTTACTTGTATAGGAGCTTAACCAAAATGTCTAAAAGGTGCAATTGAAAGGAAAAGTGCATTATCCCAGTCTCTTTCACCATGGCCTAATAAAGTTTATAATTATCCATCATTTAATAGAGAAGGACATGACATGGGACACTTTCATTGAGGCAGCCTTGAAAATGCATATAACCACTTCACCAAGCTAGCACCAAACCATGTCAGCACAATCAACAGAGGTGGGGTCAACAAGCAAGAAAGATGAGGTTTCCAAGGAACCTAGGCCTAAAGTGACCAAGACATATTAGAGAGGCATAAGGCTTGTGTTTTCTCCTCAAATTGAGGGAGTGGCCAAGCCTACTACATCAACAAAATAGGGATCACCATCACATCATGAGGTTTATTTGCATGTTGAGGAGCTCATTGAGCATGGATTTGACCTAGTTGACTTGGAGGCACAAGATGAAAATAAAACCTTACAACAAGTCATCAGAGAAAAATATTCTCAGATCATGGAGCTCAAGGACAATTTTGCAAGGGCCAAATTCATCATTTCATTCCTTGAGCAAGAAAACAGTCAACTTAAGGCAAAATGGCTAGCTATGGAGAAAGAGTAGTTCAAAGCCAAGAAATAAGAGATGGAGGGCAAGGCACTAGTGGACCATGATGACACTGAGAAACATGAAGAAAACGTGGCAAGAAAAATACCAAGAACAATGGGTCTTAGGAAGGCACTTCAGAAAGAAAAAGAACAAAGGCCACCAATGGAAGAGTTAACCTTTGAGAAGAAGATTGCTATGGAAATAAATGAATACAGGGATTTTTGGCTTGAAAAGGTAAATTGCCACCTTGAGAAGCTCCTTGAAAAGGATAATAGGGATAAAAAGTTGCAAAAGGAGATGGACATCCATTATTACACAAGGAATCAAGTTGCCAAGGTCAGAATCAAGCAATTGAAGGCCAAACTCAAGGAAACCCTAATCAGCTAAAAGGATAAGGGTAAGTTATATTTGCTTGCTGATGCATCCATGGTTGCATAAAATACCTAATAAAGCATATTTGGAAAAATCTTGAGGTGTTTGGTGCAAACTGGTGCAACTTTACACTTTTTTGGTAATTGTCTATCTAGGTGAGCAGCGAGCTCACGCTGCGCTTTTTCCTCAGGGACCTAAATGATTAAAAATAAACATTTTTGGAAAGCTTGTGACCCCCTCTCAAAACCAATTTATCACTTTCCTAATCCAGGGCTTGGTTTTTTATAATTTTGCAAAAACAAGCCTAAAAATCACCTTCTGCCTCTCTTTTTCCATTTCGTTGTGCACCTGGAGACATCTTGGAAAAATGGCCATATCTCACCCAACAATGAGTCATTTTTAGTTAAAAATTACTCTAAAGTCATATAAAATCTCTCAGATTTCCAGAAAAGGCTTCAGATCTAGATTTGGACTTCAGAAAGGCACTCAAAAATGGCCTCCAACAGCTCACTACATACCTGGAAATTTATGAGTTTTTTGTGAAATTGTCACTATGTAATTTTTTGTAATTCCTGGTTCGAGTTTGGTAAAAGTCAAAATGGTAAAGTAGATGAATTTGAGGGCAAGAGGAAATTTAAACATGATGTATTAATGAGTGGTTAGTCTTTGTTTGATGTAAATTGAGCTTTATTTATGAGAGAGGTTGCAGTCAAAGTTAATTGTAGAAGTTGTTTCAACTTCCCTAAACATTAGGGTTTGGTTCCTAGAGTCATGGATTTTACCCTTGAGAGTGGGGAGAGGTTGTTTTGGTCTTTATGTATCAGTTTCTCAATCATAGAACGGGTTGGACATCTGAGGATAAAACTATTGTAGCTTGTATTTGACATTTCTGGAAATCAAAGGACATAGTTTGCAACTATTATTTAGGAATTCATGTGCAGTAAGTTTGCGATGTTGTTTTTTTTTTTTTTATAGATTTACATGAAATATATTGGCCTTCTCTTTTCATTTATCAATTCTTCAAATGGTTTTCCTTACAATTTATAAACAGAATTCTTGCATAAAGCTCTATTTTGATGGAAAATTATTATGTTTTACTTTCTCTCTTGCTTAATGAATTCATGTTTCATGCTCATTAAGACATTTATGCTTCTTCTGAACACCATAATACACCGAAAAACCCTAATATTTATAACAAAAGTATCTCTACCTTGCTCCTTCATATCTTTTTTGTTGTAACCCTTTGATCCCCTGACCTAGCTACCTGATTTTTCCCTTATCCAGCAACAAAACCCTAAATTTTCCAAAATCCATCTGAGCCTAGCTATCTAGCCTAAAACCATTTACATTTCAGTCATCTCTTGACTATGATTTCATAGAGAGAGCCCTCTCTAGCTTGGTAGGGCTAGCTACCAAACTAAAAGATTGGTTTGTGGTTACCTCCATCGATCTCCTCTCAACATGGGACATTGTGGAGGATAACATTTTGGTGTCATTGCTAGGGAAACGACTATTATATTACTCCTGGGATTAGTTATATAAATTATTTCAAGATTGGTTCTGTGGGCAAAAGATTCCAGTATCTAAAGAAGGCTGATTTAAAAAATCACATCAAGTTTAAGGCGTAAAAAAGTCTGGCTCCTAAAAGAAACACGAGGTCAAATCCTAACCCAAATCCACCTACTATTGTTGATGATCTAGATAATTTTCTTAAGAAACTCAAATTCCCTATTCCTAAAAGTGAACCTTGAAAATTGGTAAAAACTACATCTCTACCTGATCAATTATTGACTGTTGAAGATATTTATTTTGATATTCAGTTTAAGCAATCTTTGTTTTGATCTAAATATGAGTCTTCCCTTTCGAAAGTGGGTTTTGACCCTATTAGGTTTGATTCCTACCTCCCTTCTGCCAAATCTCTCTTTTCCAAAATTGATCATGAATTGTGGTTAAACTTTGATAAAATTCAAAGCCTAGAAAACCAAATTCAAATCACTACCGAGAAAGATTACATTCAATATCAGCTTGAAAACCTGGCTACTGCTTCATCCTCCACTTCATCCCCAAACACATCATCTACCATTGTTATTTTATCACTACCTCCATTAGTGTCATCATCTCCATCAACATAGCCTATTGTAGTACCTACACAACCCATTGTAGTACATCTACTACCTCCTCCAGTAGTCATGGCATGGTTTGCTCCTTTACTATTACCTAGTCAACTTGCTGCCCTACCTCAGAACTATGGTCAAAATCTCCCACTTTTTTATGGAACTTCAGAAATCACAGCAAAAAAACATGTTGACAAATTGATAGATTTTATCGACCTTGAAGAGGTTGATGAGGAGGATGCAAAGATGAGAATTATAGCCCAGAGTTTTTTCAGAGATGTAAAGAAACGGTTTCATAGTTTGGCAAAGAATTTCGTCAATAGTTCCCAGTGTTTGATAGAGTTATTCTTAGCCCAGTGGCAGGAGAAGAAAAATCCATTACAGATTTTGGTTGAGTATAGTTCTATGAAAATAAATCTGAATGAGACAGTGCAGGAGTTTACAACACGGTTCAATCTAGTTTACAATTCCATTCCTAATGATATCAAACCTCCCCCTGGTTTAGCCCTCCTCCACTATCTTGATGCCTTCGATCCAGACATGGCATATCAACTTAGGGAGAGAGATCCTGCAACTTTGGCAGACATGCAACGCAATGTTGTAAGTGTGGAAGCTAATTTTCTTATCAAGAATTCTAAAATAAAACCAGAGAAACATGAGAATAAAGTTACTATTAAGGAGGAGTCTTCTTCTTCTTCAAAGGTAAATCTTGACACTCTCATTAAAACAATGGAAAGAATGATGGACAAAATGACTATTGATGATAGACAAGTGGAGCCTTCGATAAGGAATCTGAACTATAGGGGATAGCAACAATCACGGTTCCGAAATAAGCAGAAAGAATAGAAAAATCAGGATCCTTAGGGACAAATCAGAACACCATTTCAGCAAAACTACACACAAGGCCCGAAAGATGATGAAGAAGAAATTGTTGAGGCTAATCATTTCTTTGAGGAAGATGAATTACCTACCTTTCTAACTGAGGAAGATTAGTTTTCTCAGGAATCAATAACTCCAACTGATCAGCAGCTTGTCCTTGCCAATGATGATTCATGGGCAATGCAGACTGGAGAGTATCAAAGGGGATATCAGAATGCCCTCAATCATTTGCAGAAACAATACAACTTGAGAAGCAGAAATGTACCTGTCACATTACATAAAAAAGGCAAAATGTTCAGAAAGATACACCAGATAAAGAAGCAGCTCCTGCATATCAAAAAAGAGAAAAATATATTGTCATTCTGAGTCGGGATAAAAACAATGAAGCTTCTACTAGCAATGTGAGGAAGGACAAGGAGGTTCAAACTGAAAGTTAGAAAAAGGAATCTTAAGCCAAAGGACAGCCTGAAAGGAAGGACACCGCAACAAAAGAGGTAGATAAACAATCTAATATGTTTAGCTTAGAGAATGAAATTTCCTAATTGAAGGTTTCAATTCCTCTAACTGAACTAGTCAAAAATGAAAAATAAAAATTCTAGATTGCTAAGATGTTGAAAGTAGATCAAATGTCAAATACTATCAATGTTGCCGATGATGAGCTTGCAATTTTATTTGGTCCAGTTATAGAGGGAAGTCCTGAGGATAATGAAGTTCCCCCTTTCTATCTTAGTTTGAAACTCTATGAGTTTATACTCCATAATTCCATGTTAGACTCCGGTGCCTCACATACCCTGACGCCAAAAGTTATTATGGACAAACTTGGACTAGAAATCACTCGGCCTTACCATGACTTGTATTCTTTTGATTCGAGTAGAGTCAAATTCCTTGGCCTTGTCAAAGATCTAGTAGTGTCCCTCGACCAAATTATAGCTAAGAATGTATTGATGGATGTAGTGTTCATTGATATACCTCCACGATTTGGCATGTTGCTTTCATGGTCTTGGGGGGCAAAGTTGAAAGGAACCTTGCAACTTGATTTTTCATATGCTACTATATCGGTATTTGGGAAGCTTATAAAATTATACCAGGAGAAGAAGATTAAATTCATGATTAGTAGCAAAGAAAGAACAAATAATCACCCTATCCACATTGTACATACCGATCTAGAGACTTTCATTTTGTATAGTGATATGAATCCAGTTGATGATGATAATCAAAAATTTCATATTTCAAAAGTTTTAGATGTCATAAGTAGTGTATAGGAAGATTTGATTGCAGAAAAAAATAAAAATGATGCAACAAGTTTGTAGCCGGAAAATTCACCCACATAGATTGTTGAATCAGTGCCAGAAACTCAGATTGGTTAGAGAGAAGTCATCCTCCAGAAAATCAGAAAGATTAGTCTTCCAAAATTATATTTCCAGATGAACAAGAAGGTCTTTGGACCATGGAGTTTGATGGCGCATTTGGGAAAGAAGGTGCTGGGATCGGCATGAGGATTCATGGGCCCTTGCATCAGTCACGTAAAAATCCTCAAAATGTAAGATTAAGTTCTTATAAGTTGGCTTTTGATTGCTCGAATAATGAGGCGGAGTACAAAGCACTGATTGTTGGCCTTAAAATTTTGAAAAAACTGGGAGCAAAGAGAATTTTAGTTTATGGCAACTCCAAGTTAGTAATTAAACAGGTAAAAGGGGAGTACTAGGCCAAGCATCCAAGGATGTGAGCTTATTGAAATGTTGTCCTTAACATTCTTAAGACTTTTTCATAATATACTTTGTCTTTGATTCCTAGAACTCATAATATTATGAATGATTCCCTTGCTACTGCAACAAGAATGGTCAACATCCCTACCCGTTCAAGTAAGAAGTATTCAATTCATCCCAAGCATCGCCCAGTTGTACCTGACAATCTAAGATATTGGTAGGTGTTTTGGGACGATGAAAAAATTAATAACTTTTTGCATATGAAGGATGAATTTCTAAATTCCCATATTGATGATACATGTGATGAAGATGATCAAGAAATTGAATTAACCGAGGTTGAAGTGTGGCAGTTGAAATACAATAACATTCCATAAGGTCCAGTACCTTTGGAATAATTATTTGATTGTGATGATGTCGATAAAAATCCCACCATGGTCCCCACAGAAAAAGGTGTTGAAGATGTAAACATTGGTACAGAAAACAAGCCCAAGATGGTCAAATTGTCAAAGTATTTATCTCATGAGGTCAAAAGTAAATTTTTGCTTTGATGACATAATTATGATGTATTCACTTGGGACTATTCAGATTTAAAGGTGTATGATAAGAACATCATTCAGCACACTATATCGATTAAACCTAATCAAAAGCCATTCCTCTAGAAGCTTAGGAGAATTAATCCTAAATTGTTGCCATTCATTGAAAAAGAGGTAAACAGGCTTTATAAATCTGGTATTATAGTTCCTATTAGTTTTTTTGAATGGATGTCAAATCTTCTGCCGGTGAGAAAGAATACTCGGGAGATTCACCTTTGGATCGATTTCATATATTTGAGCAAAGTGTCCTTAAAGGACAATTATCCCCTGCCGAAGAAGGACCATATCCTGCAAAGTGTAGTTGGGTATTCCAGGATTTCATTGCTTGATGGATACTCGGGCTACAATCGAATTTTAGTTCACAAGGATGATCAGTTAAAAAAAGCCTTCACAACACCATGGGGTAAATTTATGTACGCCGAAATTCCATTTGGATTAAAGAATGCAAGAGCAGCATTTCAGGGGGCTATGGGCATCGCTTTGTACAACAAAAAGGATGTTTTTATAATTATTTAGATGATCTCACAGCCTTTACTAAATCTGATGAGTAACACTTACATCATCTAATAATTGTCTTTGAGAGATGAAGAAAATTTGGCATTTTGCTGAATCCTAAAAAGACCATTTTCACCATGGAGGAAAATAAGTTACCGGGGCACATCATTTCCAAGGATGGCATCCGGATTGACCCTACAAGAGTTGAAGCCATTTAGTAGTTATATTTTCCTAGGGAAAAAAAACAAATTCAATCATTTAATGGGAAAATTAACTTTTTAAGGTGATTCATCCCAAACCTTGTTGAACATTTGAGAGAGATGAAAGCGTTATCACCTAGATTGACCTCAAGCTGAAGGGAGGCAATTCCAGGGTAACGACAAACCAAGCTTAGCCTGGTAGCTAGCCCTACCAGGCCAGGAGAGGGCTCTCTCTGTAAGGATCTAAGTTAATATGATTGGATTAGGTAAAGGATTTTAGGCTAGGTATAGTAGCTCGAAAGGTTTTGATTGAATTTATTGGGTTTTTGCTGGATCAGATGGAGTTGGGCAGTTTAGGTCTAGGAAATTAGGTCAGAAATGTAGGGTGTTCTATGGGGAAATGTAGGCATGGGATTTAACACTTCAGGATTAATTCTATGAGGTTTTTAAGACTGATGAGGAGCTGATAAGGGCATGTGACAATCATGGATCCTTCTCAAACAATAGAAAACATGAAATATTGAATGATTTCCCAAGGTAGAGCACTGTTACAATGGATTCTACCTATCAAACTTGATAACATTCAATAAGAATAAATGAAATTGATGATGGCATACATAAAACATTTAAACAAATGATTACAAAAGAAGAAACATTGTTAAAACTCCATACCACAGAGATCCCATAAAAATAGCTGCAAATCCTATTAATCTCCTTGCCAAACTGCTTACAATCATGTACAATCAAGCTTTGAGCATCCAAGTGAGTCAAACCTCTACAAATGACTAAGAAACACATGATATAGGCATCAAAACAACTCATCCTAGCCTCAATGGTCGAATCCATGAGAAGAGGAGTTGATCTAACTGATAATATAGGCATTACCAACAACTTGCCTCCAAAAGTGAAAAACTTATTCATTTGACTTCAAACTAACTCCTAAAGCAATGAATCTACCCTCTACAATTTTTTAACCATCATATTTACAAGCCATGACATCATTTACAATATTAAATCATCCACTATGAGAGAGAATCCATGATCATAGTCAAAAACTGGAAAAATAGGCATCCTGAGCAAAATTTGCTCTACGACGGCGCCATTAGCTCAACGCATAGTGCCACTTTCATGTCCCTTTTGAAGGCCTTCCTGACATCAAAATTGATCCCATGATATCTCATTGGAAAGGTATTCAAGTATAATTTCCAGAACACCTGGAATTTCTGCATTTGGAGCTCATTTGACCCCTCAAAACTTGATTCTCCCAAGATTGCTTCTATGTGTCCAAAAAGTGGCAGAAAGGTCATTTTTAGGGTGTTTTTAGACCTTTTGGTGGACCAGTTATGCTCCAAAACTTTTGAAACTTGCTAGGGTACATGTCCTCACTACCCTGAATCCAAAAATGTAAGCCATTCCTCCATTGGATGCCCCTAGGAAAAGCGCAGCGCCGGTGGCACTGTGATTCTGGGCAATTTTCCTGTGTATTAAAATTCAAAATTTGCAAATGACAAAATTTGCCCAAAATTTGTGTGAAGCACCACCATCATGTGCTTTGATGAGCCAAGGAAGCCTCAACCAACATTCTAAGTCTATCCTCCTCTTTCTTTCCATTCAAGGCCTGCCTTAACCTAGCTTTCAGCTTCTTGATTCTTATGTTGCAAATCCTATTGTGAGTCCTGTAATGATATGCTATGTGTCTGGCATCTGATTATCTCTGTTTGCCTTCTGTAGCAACTTCTTGAGGTGTAGGTTGACCTTATCAATCCAATTTTCTCTATCCTCTTCTATCTCCTACTCAATAGGGGTCAAAATAACTTGTGTTTCTTTGTCACTTTGTCGTTTTGCCTTGAGCACTTACAACTCCATGAGGACTTGTTTGTCACTCAACTGTTTGTTTTCCTGCTCTAAATATGTGATGACATACTTGGCCCTCTATAAGTTATCCATCAGAGCCTACACTTGAGCCTCCTTTTCCTGTATGATGATGTCTTTTATTGTCTCCTTCTCCTAAGCCTCTAAGTCAATGGTCTCAATGTCATGCTTCTCAGGTTCATCATGTTCTGCCAACTAAAAGTCCCTTTCCTCCTCATCATCATCTGGAATCATTTTCTTTCCCTTGTGCAACTGTTGTACCTGTACCTGTTGTGTCGATGAAGAAGGCAAAGGCCCTTCCACATCCCATTTCCACTTGACTAGAAGGTCTTCATGCTTCTTGAGACACTGGTGGAGGAATTTGAGGACCCCTAAATATGTCATGAACAATAAATGTCTCCCAAGGGATGTTGAGGAGACTGAGATGATGAAGAAGAAGAATTTTGATCAAGGAGTAGTGGTAGAGTCTACTCATCTGCTGAGGGTATGGATTCTTCTGCACCAAATAAGCCATCTTCTCAATTTTCATGAACAAAAAGTATGGGAGGTTTAACATCTTCACCCCGATAAAATGCATGAGGAGCCTGATATGATAAGTGTACAGCCTGGAGAATCTGCCTTCACAAGTGAAATATTTGATGATGATTATCATCAAGGGGACATACTTGTTCTCAAGAAATTTGAAAGGAAAGAGCCTCTTCACCTGATTTATGTACTGAGGTTTAATGTAAGGCTCATAATAATGTTCATCAAGATCCTGGGCCTTATACCACTTCTCACCAACATTAGGAATCCTGGTGGCATCTGAAATGATGGATGGTGAAACTGTGAAAGTTACCCCAGCAAGAGTCACTTTGTTGTTTTGAAGATGAGCTACAAAGAGTCTGGTGAGCTCTGGGTGATATTGGACTCTCTCCACTTGTTCACAGAACTCATAGCATCCAAGATATCTAAAATATGAAATAGCCAACTGAGAAGCCTGCAATTCCCTAAGGTTTGATGGCTCTTCTCTTGTAATTATGCCTCCCTTATGAGGTTTTTTGTGTTGCCTAGCTCTATCTGCTGAGCTGTCACTAGTTGTGTTTTCCTCCTCATAGTCATAGTCTTCTTTATCCATGTTTTCAAGGTTTTTTAGTGGCACACTCCTAGAAAGGGATAAAGGGAATGAGTGGGAGTCTTCTAGGAGTGAAGGGATGTATTAGGGTAGATTAGACAATGAAGGGTAGATTATGAGAGTGGGGGGGGGGGGGGGGTGGGCGGGGCGCGGGGGGGTGGTTTAGAATGAGGAATATAATAAAGGAATATAGATGAGGGGACTAGTAGTGATGTAAAGAGGGGTTTCTAGCTCTAATGATAGGTGATGGGAAGAAACAAAGGGGTTTAGGGTTTTGTAGAATAAATAGAGAAAACTAGGGTTTAATTTTAATCATGAAGAATGGCACTTATGACTTTCATGTGCAAGCAAAAAATGAAGGTGAGGAGGGTAACTTACTTGGAAAGAGGAAAAGAGCAGACAATTTGATGATTTTTTGAAGTTATGGAGGGTTTGGAGGCTTGCTGCTCAACGCGCAACGCCTTTGTCCAGATGCGTAGTGCCTAGCTCTACTCACAGCCCATGTTAATTTGAACTGCAAAAATTTTCCAGATGCACAGCGCCTGGCTCTACGCGCAGCGCCTTGTCTCCTATGCGCAACACCGACTTGTTTCGCCCAGAAGCGCAACGCCTCTCTGCCAACGCGCAACACCAAACTTCCTTTCACCCAAACTCACTCAAATTTGCCTCTTCTTCTTACTTTTGGACACTTTTCTTGCTAGATGAACATAATGATTTTTTGAAAATGAAATATGAGAGTTTAAATAGGAGTACATTTTGATTTTTCACTTTGAAAAACCCACTTTCTAATGTTTCTTGTCTTTCTTCAAAACCCTGTTTTTAATGCCTTTTCTTGTTGTGTCTTTGCAGGTGGATAAATGCTCAATCTGACTTGATTTCTTTTGTAGTGTCTTTTTCATGCTGCAAGGAGAGGTACCTAGATGCATCTGGGATCCATTATTACATATAGAAACTTAAAATTACATAATAAATATAAACAAATTCAAAATACTCTATTTTCACCTCAAAAACATGTTTTTGAGGTGGAAATTACATTAGGTTACAAAAATAATATTTTTAGTAGGCTATGACTTCCAAGCCATCATGCTTGACTTATTGATCATTCTCATGCCCTTGCCGACCTTTATTTACGTTTGAAAATCAGTTTCTTGACCTTGGTAATGAAACCCTAGACCTAATGAAATCAAACCCTAGGACCTAATGAAATGGACTGTAAATTGAGGATCAACAAGTATAGTCTATGAGGGAGGAGCTGAAGAGAAAACAACCATCAATGGATCCATATATCATGACCTAATGGAGTGATGAAAAATTTACATCATGGGACTCCTACTGTGAAAATGCAAAAGATTAGATTTTGATCCCTAATGGAAGTATGAAAATGTTGACACTAATAGACAGACATGTTGAAAAAGGAAAGCGAGGTAAGATGATCTGAAGATGCCAAGAAGTCTTTCAATGCAGTCAAATTTTCATTATCTACTGCTCCTACTTTAATCAGTCCTGACTATACTTTAGATTTTATTATATTTTCATTCACCTCGGAGCATACTTTAGTAGCTATCCTAATGCAAACGAAGGATCAAAAAAATGGACAACCCATAGAATTTTTCAGCGAGACAATAAGGGATGCAGCACTAAAATACAACATTATTGAGAAATAGGATTTGGCTTTGGTGAAAGTGCTCAAAGACTTCTAAGTATATATTTTTCATTCTCACACTATAGCTTATGTTCCAATAGCAATAGTAAAGGAAGTCCTTATGCAGACTAATCCAGAGGGTCAGAGGGGAAAATGGATAGCAGCTATGTTAGAATATGACTTAGAAATAAAGCCAACAAATCTCATTAAAGGAAAGGGTTTGGCCAAGCTCATGGCCGAATCTAATTTGCATGCATTTCAATCTGATTGATGCCCTCTCCGAAGAAGAAGCAGAAGATTCATAGGTATAGGTGTCATATATGTTAACTTCATCTCCATGGTACTCGACGTATTTTTATGTCTTGTAGCATTTAAATCCTTCGCCAGAAGTTCCCAAAGGTAAAAGTAGATCTTAAAACTGAAGGCTACAAAATATTGCATTCTTGATGGTGTTTTGTTTTGGAAAGATTCAGGTGGTGTATTGTTGAATTGTCTTGTTGAAAATGAAGCAAATCATGTGATGATTGATTTCCATAAAGGAGATTGTGGTGGCCATCTCTTTTGGAAAAATACAGCCAACAAAATTTTGAGGGTTGGGTTTTATTGGCCTGCTATTTTTGTTGATGTGTACAAGACAGTAATGAG
This sequence comes from Pinus tabuliformis, assembly GCA_031772625.1. Lineage (NCBI taxonomy): Eukaryota > Viridiplantae > Streptophyta > Pinopsida > Pinales > Pinaceae > Pinus > Pinus tabuliformis. The sequence continues at coordinate 791,929,141 of CM062812.1, forward strand.
TTTCCATGAGTGCTAGATTTTTCAAGGGAAAATAAAACTTTTTCCATTTCCTTTGCAGCCAATTTCAGTTTCAGCTCCATTCCAGCAGTGGGGTTTTGATTTTGTTGGGGAAATCCATCCTTCATCATCTGCACAACACAAGTGGATCCTGATAGCCACGAACTACTTTACAAAATGGATTGAAGAAATCCCAACCAGGAAAGCTATTGATTATGTTGTCATTCAGTTGATTGAAATAATATCTTTTCTAGGTTTAGTTGCCTGCAAAAAATAATCACCAAAAATGCTGCTTCTTTTAAGTTCAAGAAGATGGTGGAGTTTTACGAGAAGTACCATATCATGTTGGGACATTCTACCACTTATTTTACACAAGGGAATGGGCTAGCTGAATCCTCTAATAAATCTCTTATCAACATCATTAAGAAAGTTCTGGAGGTCAATAAAAAGAACTGGAACAAAAAGCTCATTAATGATTTATAGGTGGACAGAGTCAATATTAAGAAATCCATATGCATGTCTCCTTTCTAGTTGGTGTACGGGATTGATATTGTTTTTCCTTCATCCCTCGTTGTTCCAATCATGAAAGTGCTGCAGGAAGTGAGCAGTGAACCAAATGATGTGCAGTGGAGAATAAGTCAAAGGATCCATTTACAACAAACTAGGGAAGAATTATTTCAAAATACTTCTAAGCTTCACGAAAGGATTAAAAAGATTTATGATTGCAAGATTAAAGAAGATAACTTCAACATGGGTGATGTGGTTCTTCGTTGGGATGCACAGAACGAAGAGAAGGGAAAACACGGCAAGTTTGGAAACCTATGGAAGGGACCATACATAATCTCATTCTTCATGGGGAAGAATGCTTATCTATTGGAAGAAATGAATGGGAAAAGTTATTCAGGAAGAGTGATCAACGGTAGGATTCTCAAGCACTAATATGATTGAAGAAGTTTCTAGAAATTTTCATTATCATTTTATATACCAATTTACGTTTCATGTCAGAGTTTACAATGGCTATTTTTAGGAGTTTGAAGCCCAAGGAGAAGGCCATAAGGCTTCTTTAATCAGTTGTTGGTTTGAATTTTCTGCTTTTTTTTTATTGTTTGTAAAAGTCAGGTTGCCTGTCAATTTTCAGTTTGAGGTTAGTCTTTTCATTTTGACTCCATGCCCAACGAATAAGGCTACTAGGTCTACAGTGTTCTTGACACCTCCTATGGAGCTTCCATCCCTAGTTGGAGCCAATGTTAGTGTCAGTCATTTTTTCTTGTCACTAGTGATCAAATGTTCTCTTTCAGAATGTTCATTAGGTTTCAAGGGAGCTCTCATCCATCATCCATCATTTCCTCACAAATCTAGGGCCATACATTTTCAAAAAATCAGTTTTCCTTCAGTCGTTGCGCATAGAAATATTTTGTTGCACTCCTGGACAGGCACGTTGTGCACAGGTGAACTATGTTGTGCATGGGCACCACGCACAGGTGAACTACATTGTGCATGGGCCATAATTTTCTCAAATCATTTTTTGACCACCAGAATTTGTTCTTTAAGGCTCTTCTTCTATCATGTCATCCTCCAGGCCTTGCAACAAGTAAGTTCAATCATTCTTATGCATTCCTTTTTCCTCTTATGTCAAGAATGTTTCAAATAATGAAATGTTGCCCCAAACCCTAGTTTCCTTGTCCCTACACCTCTATTTGCATCAAATACACTATTCCCATCCATCACAGAACTTTATCCCCTCATTTTCTATCCTTTTTCACTAAACCCTAATCTACTATATCTCTTTCAAGGTCAGGCCAGTGTTTTGGCAATTTTCACTCCCTCCCCTCAATCATTTCCCCCAATTCATTTTTCCCCTACTCATTAACAACATCCCCTACCATCCTAAATTTCCTCAAAGTTTTAGGCAGCTCCCAAGTCCCTCATATCATCTCATTCCTTCACAGCAGCAAATTTCATTGTTTTTCCCTGCTTTTTACCTAGGGTTTGAAATTATGGAGCCTGATTCACCACCATTAGAGAAGAAGAAATACAATAAGGTGTTAGGGTCCTATAAGTTATAGGATCTCAAGGTAATTGAGTATTGTATCTGAGGAATCTGATTTTGTAAACACTTGTCAATCTGCCAATGGTTTCCAAAGAAAAAATAGAATAAAAAGTGAAAAGAGGGTTTAAATAAGAAAAACAAAGAGAAAAAACAAGAATATTGAAAAGAAGAAAAGAATGAACCCCACCAAAAGAAAGAAAAATAAAAAAAGAATAATATTGAAAGTGTGCAAGTCTAAATGTCACTATTCATAGATAGTTTTGCTTCATCACTGAAAAATATAGTTGTGTGCAGCTTGTTCAAAATGCCACAATCACTAATGTTTAGTTTAATCATACAATGTAATCATGATTAAACTCCTTCCAATTTTTGTAAATTAGGTTAGAGAATAATGGTTTGCCCAAAAATTTAATCTAGGTAAATCAATAGTTTGGAAGAAAATGACATTGATTCAACTATTTAATCTGAATCAATAGGAGAAATAAGGGATAGGTTAGATAGTTTTTTCACTTTGTAATAAAAGAAAATAAAGTGGGTTTTCTAGTCTAAGTGAACCCTAGAGAAAATATAAAAATGCTAGTTTAGCCAAGGGTAGGTAGATTAATTGATTTGTAAATATTTGCTTATGTAAATTTTATCTTAAGTTTTAAGGATATGATGAAAAGGTAAAAATATGCACGATGGGATAAAGTCTTTCATATATTTCATCATTTATCCCTTATCCTAAGTTCAAAAAGAAAATATTAAAAGTGCATGGTGACAGATATTGTTTTTTGTATTGAGGTTAAAGTACACTACAGTCAGTAGCCTCGGGATCTGCCCCCACTCCTCATCCACAACCCTCATCATCCTTTAGCCCCCCCTCTCCATTCTGCCTTTATCACCGAGGGCATCCAAAAAAGTTGTTTCTCCTGTCGGGCCCCATTCCCTATGTGTCGCCCTTTCGCGATTTCACACCCCTCCTCACCAAGACCACATACCATATCCTACTCCCTCTGAAGCCGTCGTTCCCCTGCTAGATTTACGTGCCCCACCACGATTTACTCCGCCATTCTCCTTGTTGGGAACAAGTCCCCTGGGGTCAATTTTGAGGATAAAAACCCAAGTTTTGGGGCAAAAGGCCCAAAGTTTGTATAAAGAAATGTAAATTCTTCGCATTTTGTGGTTGCGGAGCGCGAAGATATCTAAAGTCAAAAAGGGTTTTCTGCCCTTAGTCTATATAGGTTGTGTTATTTTTGGAGATCCGCCCTTGGTCTGCGGACCATGGGATTGTATAAAAATGAGGTCTTAAGAGGAGTCTAGAGTAGTAGAAGTAGAGGAGAAGAAAAGTAGAAGTACTTGATCCGTTTGTAAAGAGCTAAGAGCGAGAGTCTTAGCGTAGGAAGAGGATTTGCAGCGGACTACGTAGAGGCCTAGGGTAGAAGTCTGTAGCTGAGTGCGTGGACCCCTGCAGCTGTGTGCACAGGGCAGATAGAGTCTATATTTAAAATCTGAATCATAAATAAAGAGAAGTATTCTAAAATTATTGTGTACTTTCCATCTGTGTATGTGTTATTTTATTTCTGCTATGAATGATGTGTTTATGCTATGTTGAATATTGGGGTTATGAATTAATGATGTATTGATGCGTGAATCTACGTATTTCACTCTGTCATATGAACATAAGTAATAGTATAAGTTACACGAAGATAACCATAATGCATGTTAAAGTTAACCAATACTTAAGCTAATCTGGGTAGACACATAAGTAAGGATAATTACAAAGGTGTGTAAGCACCTGATCTATCTATTTAGGGTTCGCAAAGAATGGTCGGACACTTCCGTGGAGGCTTCAAGGACGAATAAGAGAAGTACATTGATAAGCCCTAAAGGGCTTATCAATCTACGCGAAGGTCTAAAAACTGACATCACAACCATCTCAGGGTGCGGAAACTTGGTTCCTGCATCCCCCAATACTGCTTCAGGTGAGACTTCAGTTCACACTCCGCGGATTGATGCCGAAAGGGCGAGTAGTGTAGGGATTTTCTTGGCTGCTTAACATTGTACCTGGGTCAAGGCCCATCAAGCCAAAAAATAGTTCTGTTTCCAGGACCAGGATATACATAACAAGATGTGTGATGACATATCATTGGAATTCAAATACGAAAGAGATAAAAAACTGGTTGGATAGAAAGATCCACGAATTCCCGGCGCAAGAGAACAAGAATCTGCAATTGACGAAAGAATAGTGGTTGGACAGATATTTGTACACAGAAATACACGAAATATTCTTTTGTTCCTTCCCGTTTGAGTTATACAAGTGGATCACGAAGTTGGTAGATGGCCAAGGTAGGTGGAGGCTTGACAATGCGATTGTTTGGACACCGGATTTAGTGCAGAGATTGGAAGCCTCTGAAGATAAGATTGTGCACGTTGTTGACCATTGGCTCAACTGCATCCTAGGAGGATTTGTGAAAGAGTTCGCGATCGATACTTCTATCAGTTACAGCGAAGCAGAGCACCACTTCTTTAAAGGACTGCGAGGTAAGTATTTGAAATCACTAAATATTTGGATTAAGATGCTAATGTGTGAAAAGCAGGTCATGAATTTACCTTGATGTTTGGAGCTATGTGAAGTGGAAAGTCTTTCAGGGACGGAGGAAGGAAAGGTCTTGAGTATAGCTTATTGATTGAACCTCCTTTGAGTGATGACGAAGGAGCAGTGCAGTATTCTCCACTGAGTGTTGTTCAGCTGATAAGACAAGGGCTCCCGCGAATACCTACACCACCTCCATCCTCATCCCATCCATCCACACCACCTCCATCCTCACCCCCCACTCATCTCATCACCCACACCACCCCCACCTCCACCACTGTTCAACATGGTGAACTCCGTAAAGCTACCTATATTCAAGGGTGTAGGAAATGAAGATCCGGACCAGTTTTGGTTCGTCACGAAGGATGTATGGGAAGCTCAGGGTATCACAGATGACCAAATGAAGAAATCCACGCTGGTTAGTACTTTGCAGGACCACGCACTAATGTGGTACATTATGTACAGTACTGATAACCTAACATCCATGTTGGCAGATATCCAGACTCCGCTGAATATGGAATTCAGTAGACCTAAGTCTCAAGCGCAATCAATTGTGGGATTCAAGGATATCATGATGAAGCCTAGGGAGATACCTTGGGATTTGGATCTGTTAGCACTTGAAATTTCACCTAGGCTGAGATAGACAAATCTCAAGGCTACATCAAACCATTACACCTCGTAGCTAGCCCTACGAGCAAGGAGAAGGCTCTCTCCAGTCAGACTCAAGGTATTTTCTCAATGGGGTGAGAAAACCAATTAGGATCAAAGATATTAGGCTAGTAAACTGATGAGGAGGGTTGATTTAAAGTTTTTGGGGTTTTTGGTGGCAATTGGAGGGAGTGCAATTCAGGGTGTGGGGATTGAGCTCAGTTTTTGCAGGTGGGTCTTTGGGGCAAGGAAGGAGTTTGTGCCGATGCCTTAAGCTGAGATGGATGATCAAGGAAGAAAGAGATGGAGCTAAAGAGGGCAAACAATGACTTTGAATCCTCTTTAGACAGTGGAAAACATAAATATTAAACAAAATTGAAAGCTGAGCATGGCATGCATGAATTCAAACTTTATCACTTATTTTGTTTAATTATCAGCAATAGAATAAGATATGGAACACACAAACACACTTACAATGACAAGTAGGAAACACACCATCAACACAATAATCCACAAGAATCCACAATGATGTCTGCAAAACCCTGGCCTTCCTTTTCCTCAAATTGCAGAGATACAAGTAAAATATACAATAGAGCTTCTCCCTCAAGAGTCCAACCATGAAAATGAGCAAGAGAAGGCATAATATAGATCATCTAACTCCTTTCCCCACCTCTAGGGGTCGAGCTCAGCTTCCTAGGAGCAGTTTGAACTAATTCTAAAATGAGCACTAGATAATAGGCAGTCAAAACAACTTGCCTCTAAAACTTAGGTAACCCATCCATGCATTTAATATTCACTATTTACATCAAGGAAACTTCTAGAAGTGTTAAAGGAGAGTAAATGTATCCATTTTCCATGAAAATTACCCAACAATCCATCATTTACATACATCAAAAGTCAACCAAAGTAAAAACAGTGTTTTGCAGGTCGAAATAGTCAAAATGGTGAAATTTCCCTGAGTGGTCGCGCACATTGGAAGCTGTGTTTGAGAGCCTTCCTGGTGTCCAAATAAGGTGAAAAATAGCTTGTTGGAAAGGTCTATGAGTCTAATTTCCAACCCCACTGGAATTTCTGAATTTGGAGTTGATTGGACCCCTCAAAAGTCATTTCTCCCAAGGCAGCTTTCTGCAACTCAAAAAAGGGGCAGAAAGTCAAAATTTGCATGTATTTTGAGCTTTTGGAAGTCCAAATATCCATAAAATTTGAAGTCCATCCATAGGAAAGTGTATTTTTTCATGAAAATTCCAAAAATGTAGAGTTTTCCCCGTTCTGAGCTGTCCCCACGAGTGGTCGTGCGCGGGGTGAGACCACTCCAATGGCCAAAACCTGTAAAATTCTCAAAAATGCCAAAAATGCCTCAAAACTCTCAAAATTTCTTGAGTTTGCTGCCAGGAGGAGGCTAATGAGTATCATGGTGAGTAAGAAAGGCCTCAGCCAAGATATGGAGCGGGTTGGTCTTCTTCCTCCTCTTGCGGGCCTCGGACAACTTCCTTTGGAGTATCTTCATTTTTGCCTTGCAAACATGCATTCTCGCCCAATAATGAGTTTTCATGTTCCATAATAGCCTTTTGTCTTGGTTGGCTTTCTCCAACAGTTTCTCCAAGTGAGCATTTGCCTGAATGAGCAAAGACTCCCGGTCAGCAGGCAATGGGTCCCTGGGCCTCCTACGGTTCAAACCTCGATTACCGCGGATCCTCCATAGCTCATCAAGTTCTTTCTCCGCCTCTAATTGTCTGTTGCGCTGCTCAAGATAAGTGATGGTCCATTGAGCCATTTCAATCTTCTACTGCAACACGAGGTTCTCCTCCTCTCTTTGTCTGATGATCTCATGCAAATCTGAAGTGAGGGAGCGAGCATCAAGGTCAATGAAATCATGATGTGTATCGCCAACTCTCTCGTCCTCAACCATGGGCTGCTTGCCCTCCCGTACTGCCTCTGCTGATGAAGAATGCGAGGCCCCTTCCACCTAATGTGGAGATAACACTCGCTGACCTGCTGCAAATAAGGTCCTATGACCCCTCTGATATGTAAGCTGCGGTGGGGAAGCAACATGTCTCGGAACAATAATCTCGGGCTGGTGTGATGGACCTCCCGCCTCATGAATGGCCTCTGGCTCTGGTTGTGGCTGTGGTGGCACTGTAAAGAACTCATGAGAAATGAAGTCTGCCCATGGAATGCCCTGCTGACTCAACTGATGGGAAACAATGAGCTGGATGAGACCATGATGGCACAAACTCCTATGCTGCTGAGCTGGGGACTGCCTCTGAAACACGGACACCATCCTCTGAATGTCCTGGAAGAAGTAAACCGGGATGTTCATCATCCTCACTCGGGTAAAGTGCATCAGCAGGCGAATGTGACAAGCAAAGACTCGTGAAAACCTTCCCTCACATGTGAAGTAATGCATGATAAGCCGCATGATCGGAGCATACTCCTCTCGGAGGAATCTGAAAGGAAAGTTCCCTGACAAGTGATGTACGAATGCTGGCCTGACATATGGCTCAAAATAAACAAAATCCAGCCATTTGCGCTTTGGCCACACCTCACCCACATTGGGTATCCCGGTAGCCTCTGAAATCATCTCAGGAGAAAACACAAAATTCACCCCTGCAAGAGTAACCTGCCCATCATGAAGGCGCAAAACAAATAGCCGGGCCAACTCCCTGTGGTGCTGAATCTGGGCAAGCCTCTCGCAAAACTGGAAACATGACATGTACTGGAAACAAGTCACTGCCAATGGGCAAGCCTGTAATTCTGCTAAAGATGTGGGCTCTTCTCTCCTATTATGACCACCTTTGCCACCCCTACGAGGCCTCTGCTGTGCCTCAACCTCCGTAGAAGAAGACCGGTCATCACCTTGCTCATTAGTTTCAGTGGTTGACATGGTGTTATTGAGCAAGGTGGAGAAAATAGACAAAGTTGACTGCTGCCCTGCCTGCAAAATGCTGAGAAGTATGCTATTTTTAAGGGGAAAAAAAAAATCATGAGGGAAATGTTAGGGGAGGGACTTTTTCATAAGGAATGGGAAAATATATAAAAACAGGGAACTTTTAAGGAATGATTCACAAAATGTCAAACATGTTATCTCATCTCTTATCATCGGGAAATAATTTGCAAAGAAATATCTTTATTAGGGAAGACATGTCATAAGGTCACCAAGGGAAAGGACAATACATTTTTCAATAGGGGGTAAGGGGTAGCATGTAATACAGGAGATGGGGCAGCACTGATTACTAGCATCAACAGATAGCTCTTAGATTTTGTCCTGTGACTGTACATTATTAGGCATACTCTGTTTTTCCAAGGGATTGATGTACTTTTGATGCTAAGGGGAAATAAGGAATTAATTTACATTTGTCATAAGGGGAGGAGGGCTTTACTTAACAAATTCAAAAGAGAAAGGAGATGCATTGCATCAAGGGTATTAGGGGGATAGAAGGGAAAAGGATTCGTAGGGTTGGTTTTGGAGACACAACAACATTCTTTTGAAAACAGTATTTCAGAGCAACATGTCCTTTAATAAATATGTACAACTGTATTTGCTTTATTTTTGCTTTGAATAACACAGCCTTCTTTTCACTGTATTTGTGAGGACTATGCACAGCAATAAGTTTCTTTTGTTCTTGCAATGGCTTGGCTACACATAGTAGTCTTTTCCTCTGTTTTTTGTCTTTTTTGTTTTATTATTTTTACCATTGCAATTGCTCTTTCCTTTTACACATCACTATTTTGATTCTTGCTGTGTTTATATATATATATATATATATATATATATATATATATATATATATATATATATATTTTATAATATTGCTGTGGGGTAGGAATTAGGTTTTAAGGGATGCATATGAGAGGGATTAGGGTTTTAGGTATAGGGAATGGGGAATTGATATTCATTGAAAATGTGATGAGATAGAGACACATTATGACAATTGTAAATCTAATAGGAGTAATGGAGGGAATAAAGAGGAATTAAAAACCTTGAAAGCAAACACCAACCTTAGCAAAATTGCCTACATGAACAAACAATCACTAAACCTATTTCTCTTCATATTTTTGATGGTAAAAATGCATGAACACAAGCTCATCATCCATGTTTCAAACATTCAATACATTAGAGAGGCCTACCTCGAGCAATTAGCAAACCAAAACGCGATTTAAGTGGATTTAGGAAGGTTCTGTGAGTGGGAGCCCGAGTGGTCGCACGCAGGCTCCGAGTGGTCGCGCACACCCCAGGTGGTCGCGCGCGTTAGAAATTTGAACTGTGGAGGAGGCTCCGAGTGGTCGCACACCGCCCAGGTGGTCGCGCACACTGCCCGAGTGGTCGCGCACACTGCCCGAGTGGTCGCGCACCAGAAATCTCCTTAATTTTTCTGCAATTCGCCCTCTTTCTCTCTTTCCGCCCTCTTGCTCTTCTTTGCTAGCTCATAGAGGCATAATGAAGATGTTTAGAGGGAAATTTACCTCTTGTAGGTTCAATTTGAAAAAATTAATTTACAAAACCAACTCTCTAATGTTCTATTTTGACATTCACTTTTAACACTGCTTTTTGAGTTGCTTTGTCCTGAATTTAGCTTTTGAGGCGCTTTAACTTCATTCTTTTTGCAGGTTGACCATCTGATGGACTCTGGCGAGGAGACCAGGGTTATTGCCGGCATTTTGAAGACTTTTGAAATTTTCCTTATTTTTTACAAATATTACATGACCTTGGGTTTAAAAACAGGGTTTTTAAATCCAAGGTATAAATGAGCTGTACCTGATGAAAAATATCAATGGAACATATGTACATACCTCCTTCTGGCTTGCTGGGCACTCATGGACCTTTGACTCATGACCTTGCAATGACATTTGACCGAAACCCTAGACCTAAGACTTTGGACTTCAAGACAAAACAAAACAAGCGTGACACAAGTTCATTAACTGATATGACCTGATCCAGCAAAGCCAAGAAGGGAACAAGGACCAGCTCCTCCATCAGTTTTATGGCATGCCTAACGGGGTGCAAAACTGACACTGATGAGACACCTACCTATGCATATGCAAAGAGCTTTTGATCACCGATGGAGGGCTCAAGACCGACACTAACATTGGCTCCAATGGGGATGGTAGCTCCTTGGAGGTGCCAAGAACCTTAGACCTCTGGGAGAGTAGACCAGTGCTTTATTCATTGGGCAATGGAGTCAACTTGTACAAACGTGACCATACTCGAAATGACTTTATTTGACTTGGACTATAAACTGAAATTTTCAAAGGATTTTGACTCAAACAAACTAATTTTTGCAGAAAATAAACAACCTGAAAACTTCACACCAGCCAATCCCCATCCTCAGAATTATAGCCTTCACCGCGGGCCCCAAACTAAGGATGAGAGATCAGTTCACACTTGTTGTAATGAAAGGAAAACAGTAATTACAATGAGGATGATTAGAGCAGCATTGCTCAAGCATTATATCCGCGGTAATCGAGGTTTGAACCGTAGGAGGCCCGGGGACCCATTGCCTGCTGACCGGGAGTCTTTGCTCATTCAGGCAAATGCTCGCTTGGAGAAACTGTTGGAGAAAGCCAACCAAGACAAAAGGCTGCTACAGAACATGAAAACTCATTATTGGGCGAGAATGCATGTTTGCAAGGCAAAAATGAAGATACTCCAAAGGAAGTTGTCCGAGGCCCGCAAGAGGAGGAAGAAGACCAACCCGCTTTGTATATTGGCTGAGGCCTCTCTTACTCACCATGATACTCATTAGCCTCCTCCTGGCAGCAAACTCAAGAAATTTTGAGAGTTTTGAGGCATTTTTGGCATTTTTGAGAATTTTACAGGTTTTGGCCATTGGAGTGGTCTCACCCCGCGCGCGACCACTCGTGGGGACAGCTCAGAACGGGGAAAACTCTACATTTTTGGAAATTTCATGCAAAAATACACTTGTCTATGGATGGACTTCAAATTTTATGGAAATTTGGACTTCCAAAAGCTCAAAATACATGCAAATTTTGACTTTCTGCCCCTTTTTTGAGTTGCAGAAAGCTGCCTTGGGAGAAATAACTTTTTAGGGGTCAAATCAACTTCAAATTTAGAAATTCCAGTGGGGTTGGAAAGTAGACTCATATACCTTTCCAACAAGCTATTTTGAACCTTATTTGGACACCATGAAGGCCCTCAAACATAGCTGCCAATGTGCGCGACCACTCAGGGAAATTTCACCATTTTGACTATTTCGGCCTCCAAACACTGTTTTTACTTTGGTTGACTTTTGATGTATGTAAATGATGGATTGTTGGGTAATTTTCATGGAACATGGATACATTTACTCTCCTTTAACACTTCTAGAAGTTTCCTTGATGTAAATAGTGAATATTAAATGCATGGATGGGTTACCTAAGTTTTAGAGGCAAGTTGTTTTGACTGCCTATTATCTAGTGCTCAGTTTAGAATTAGTTCAAACTGCTCCTAGGAAGCTGAGCTCGACCCCTAGAGGTGGGGAAAGGAGTTAGATGATCTATATTATGCCTTCTCTTGCTCATTTTTATGGTTGGACTCTTGAGGGAGAAGCTCTATTGTATATTTTACTTGTATCTCTGTAATTTGAGGAAAAGGAAGGCCAGGGTTTTGCAGACATCATTGTGGATTCTTGTGGATTATTGTGTTGATGGTGTGTTTCCTACTTGTCATTGTAAGTGTGTTTATGTGTTCCATCTCTTATTCTATTGCTGCTAATTAAACAAAAGAAGTGATAAAGTTTGAATTCATGCATGCCATGCTCAGCTTTCAATTTTGTTTAATATTTATGTTTTCCACTGTCTAAAGAGGATTCAAAGTCATTGTTTGCCCTCTTTAGCTCCCTCTCTTTCTTCCTTGATCATCCATCTCAGCTTAAGGCATCAGCACAAACTCCTTCCTTGCCCTAAAGACCCACCTGCAAAAATTGAGCTCAATCCCCACACCCTGAATTGCACTCCCTCCAATTGCCACCAAAAACCCCAAAAACTTTAAATCAACCCTCCTCATCAGTTTACTAGCCTAATATATTTGATCCTAATTGGTCTGCTCACCCCATTGAGAAAATACCTTGAGTCTGATCGGAGAGAGCCTTCTCCTTCCTCGTAGGGCTAGCTACGAGGTGTAATGGTTTGATGTAGCCTTGAGATTTGTCTATCTCAGCCTAGGTGAAATTTCAAGCACTAACAGGATCAAAGATTGAAATGTACAATCCGCAAAGCTAACATGAACCTAACTGATGGGTAGCATCGTGAATGGTTTGTGGCCTTGCTCCTGCCCCACCTAAGGGTTGCACTATCACAATAGAAGATTGGGACCTAGGCAGAAGCTCTGGAAATCGCGCTGAGACTACATGAGACACTAATACAGGATGCTAATATGGAGGTTCAATAGATTCACGCACAGTTGCAGAACCTTTGCCTCGAAATGCAAAGTCTGAAGAAGGACAGAACAGCTCAGCCAGAGGCGCACAAAGAAGTTTGGTGCCTAAAATGCAAAGGTCAGGGGCATGACAAGGATCATTGTCCAGTCTTTGCGAACTATGTTGCAGTAGGGGGACCAATGCCTCTATGACCGAAGGCTGTGGCAGGGCCAAGTACAGGGCCTGCGCTATGGTGCGCTATATGCCAAGTGGCTGGGAAACATGCAACCAACAATTTCCATTTGTTGCAGAAACGTACATACAACACAACAGCTCTTCTGCAATTTCTGTCAATCAGTATGTCATGATGAGCGCAATTTTCGTAGTTATGAATTAATGATGGACAAGGCACCTGCATACAAGGTGTAGGCAGAAATGTGGCCTCTGGACCAAGGCATTGGGGGAACACGAGGTGAGTATCAAGGGCACGACAGAGGCCAAGGTGGAGGGGGGCCTGGTAGAGGTTGAGGACAACTTATTTGTTACAATTTTGGAGGACAAGGACACTATGTGAGAGACTGCCTGAATCTAACACGGCTATCATGCCACTACTGTACTCAGTTTGACCATGCGACTGAGGATTTCCTTATATTGTTGGCTAAGATGCGCGAAAATGGGGTGCAGACTCAGCAACCGATGTAGAACTTCCAGATGATGAGGGTTGAGCCTCGCAAGGAAGACCCTGAGGTAAACATTATGCTGTGAAGCAGAATCACAATTGGGGAGGATAAAGGAAAGTAGCCTGCAGAAGGTGAATGGGTCCGCAAAGCACTAGAAAAGGAGACTGGTTTTGATTTGGAGCACACAAAAGAAAAATTTATGGAAGCAAATAAAAGCTTCACTGAGGCCTCTACCTCAGGAAGTTAAGAGAAACCAGTTGAAGAAATGGACCCATCCTTTATTACCACGTTCTTGGAGACCTACATGAAATTGCTCCACGATAGTAAGGTTGTGAAGGGCCTTGTTACACTAAAAAATGTCACCTTGACTACTTACAGTTAGTATGGCTCAAATCAACAGTCATGCTACCCTCTTAGGCAAGTCTCATGCCTCTGTTATCCATCTCAAACTCAAAGAAGAGAGAAAGTCTTGTAAAAACTATGTTTATCTCTGGGGTCGCAGGTTCTCTCTAGCCTTACCTGCGGGGACGCTGACCATGTTCACAAAATCTGCGTCCATGGACGCTCTGTATGTTAAGGGACAGGTGCGTCCCTCTGTAAAAGGCAAAATGCGCGAGTTTTATCTTGAAAAAGTTACTTGTGGTTACTTCTAGAACATTCTAGAGGTCGGTTTGATGAAATGGATGCGCCTCCAGTTGGTTCATGTATCTCTATTAAGGGGGAACTTATCCCATCAATAAGGGAGCTATCCCACCCATAGAGGGGGATGATCCCATTGATAGTGGACCTGAATAACCTCTTTACAGCACTATAAATAAAGTCATTGAGCCAGAAGGAGAGGAGGTTGGAGCTATACATTTTCTTTGGGTAAATGCTGCAGGATTTAGGTCTTCCATTAGAACCTTTGTAAGGAGAGATTGTCTTTACATGATTCTACTTGGAAGTGGGTGAGCTTTGTCAAAGTAGAGGAAGACACTTGATGGACCCTGGGAGGGACTTGCACAACACCAAGGCCAGGTTGTAAGAGTTTCTTTGTTTCGTTATTAATACAAACTGGTTTATTTTTCTCAATAGCTTATGTTAATGAGTTATTTCATGTGTTCCTTGGTCTGCATGTTGAATCTATGTTTTATTATATGAAATACAAGTGCTCGGTAATTGTTTGATTGTTTGTGGTTGCAGGAATTGACTTGAAGGAGGAGCTCATCCGGATTGGCAAGAACGAACTACAACAATAGCGTTTTGGAATAAGGTAAGCCTAAACACTTGTACTTTTCATGTTGTAAAAGGTAGATTTAGAGAAAGATCACTCCATTTTGTCTTGTTTGTCATTAGAATGTCTTAGACTTCTAGGAAGGTCAGTCGTGTCCGCACCCTTGACAGATTCCGTGTGACAAATTGGCGACTCCGCTGGGGAATCCATTAATGAGAGAGTCTTTTCCTTTATATGAACTTTGCTTTGAGAAAATCATTTTTATTTTCTGGTTTTTGACTGTGAGAATTAGTATTTGGGTGGCTTAGCTTTAGATTTAGTTGGCTTTAGTTTTTCTTCCTTTTTCCAGAAGGACGCAGTCTCTGTGTGCTGCACAGTGCGTCCTTGGACGCGCTGTTGTCAACTGCACAGTGCGGGGCCGCACCTGTGACAACGGGTGGCCTGCGTCTTCCTGTAAAAGTTAAGAAAATTCCATTTTTGCTTTAATTGCTTTTAGATTTTGGTTTTTCTTAGTGTTTTCTGCCCAGATCCTTTAGTACCCTGTCAAAAATCTTCACCTAAGCTTGTTCCTGCTCTTAGCTTTCATCAATTGGGTGTTTTGAGTCTCTTTCTTGAGAAATTCTTGATTTGATTTCCTTTGATCATTACTTGGAGGTTTGTCTCAGTCTTTTCACAATTTTGCATCTTTTTGCTTTTGTTTCTGCAAAAAAATTTCCCCCTCATTCGCCGGGGGGGGCTAAATTGTGTATGAGTGTTAATCGCCTTTGAGTGTTTTTATATTTTGATCTTTGGAACTCTCACCCAATTTTCTCGACTTGCACTTGATTGGTTCTTAGATCACATTAGAATCATCTTGTGTCTGAGAATTCTCTTGCATAGATTACATTTGCATAATTAGAATTCTCCTTTTCGGAATATGAATGAAAAATGTGCATAGATTACATTTGCATACTTTTCAAGTGAATTGTGCATAGATTACAATTGCATAGTTTACATTCTGAAAAATCAATTGTAGATTTAGATCAGTTTTCTTTGATTTGAATTTGCATAAAAATAAAATAAAAAAATTGGTTTGGAATTGATTTGCATTAGTTTTTCTTGATAAAATTAGTGCGTTAGAGAATTTGTTATATTTTCTCTTAGTGATCAATTTTTTGCATTATCGGAAGTGAATGGAAACTCTCTCCTTACTTTAGTTAGGATTCATCGAATTGAAAAGATTACATTATCATATTCGATTGCATTCAGTTGAGTCGGGTCATAACACCATTGGTTTCATCTCCATTTACCCATTTGAGTAATAACAGCCTTAATAACACAGCGCTTAATTAAAATTCATCTAGTAATTTTTACATTTCTAGGGCTCTGAAGCACCAACATAGCTTAGGCTAGTGTCTTGGAGTAGGAGAGTACTTAACTCTCCAAGACAGTAAAACCAAACAGATAGTCTATCTTGAGTAGAACAAATCCAATTGTTTCAGTTACATTCTGGGAAAGCTCCTCTTAAAGGAGAAGCACGAGCTCGTGTCCGAACCAGTGAGGGGATCATTCCTCCCTCGTTGGGAACGACGCCAGGCAGTACGTATTACAAACGGTAAACCTCGGATTAACCATTGTCGAGGAGCCAGGGGTCACTTATCGGTAAACCTTGGATTGTTGTCAAGGAGCCGGTAAGGGGATTGAGCTTGCTACTCTGCCCTTGCGTGCTGTCGGAGTTTAGACTGTTCCCCCAGGTGTAATTGTTGTGATTGGTAACCTTAGTGACCATAACATCTAGGATTCTACCCAAGGTGACGGTGGAGGGAAGGTCCCACTGTACCTGGAGCAGACGTCGGTTATACTCACTTGGATTTTCTGGGGGGTTCGCTTCACTTCGAGACGGTTAAAGTGGAGGAACTTGGTCCAGTCTATTCATTAAGCAGGTTGCCGGGGTAACTGTTCCACCCACCACTTCTGTACTGAATTCGGCGATGTTGGGCTTCATCACCAACTAGTGTTTTTGGTCCGGAAGGCTACTGTTTGTGTATGGTTTGACTCCTAGATTTGATATCGCATGTTAATTTGTTTGTTTTTACTTTTAGAGACCATAGGTGTGAATTGTGAATTTTAGTTGTTAAGTGTGAATTGTGAATTGTTAATTTTAGTTTTAAATTGTTAATAAAATTCACTGAAGTTGAATATAATGGCAAATGTTCCGGAATTTATCAACCTAGGAACCCCTCCTAATGAGAATCCTAGTACTTTTCCTTACTTTGGAAATGTTGGTCCTCCTTATATGGCTACTTTGTCATTACCTGGATTTACAATAGGTTTACCGATATGGTTATTTTCAACTTCGTTGGCCCAAAATACTCCAATTGTTCCATCTCAACCGGATGCTTCACCTCAACAGAGTTCACCATCTCAACATCCCCAACCTTCTGTTGACCCTTTACCTTCTTCGCCTAATTTTTCTTCCTCCATTTCTTCCTCTTCGCCTGGTAAAAGCCTTGATGCTAGTAACCAGGAGGCTAAGAAGAAGAAGAAAGGGAAGAAGAAGAAGAAGAAGAAGAAGCAAGATAAGAAAGAAGTCAACCAACCAACCATGGCTGTAAGTGTTAGTTGTGTTGAGGAAAATTCCGACATGCATCGTAAACCCAAATACCCTTGCAGGCTTTGTAAGGGTGACCACTTCCTTGTCAATTGTCCTGGTATTCCAAAGGTCTTGGAAGTATGGTCAGAAAAATCCCATCAACTTTCCGTTGATCCATCAACCAGTGATAGTCAGGTTCCTGGGAAAAAAGGTAAAGTTAGGTTTCCTTGTAAGTTATGCAAAGGGAGTCATCAAACTCACATTTGCCCTCACATGGATGAAGCCTCAACATTGTTGGAAAAACTTACTGTTCTACAGCAAGAATTTCCAAGTGGCTACCGTAAACTTTCTCCCAACCTACCGTCAACTGACGGAGTGATTGATCTAAATTCAAGTACAGTCGATCACACTCTCCCATTGGAGAGTGAAACTCATGTCACTCAGGTTGATGATCCATTAGTTGATCAAGTGGTCGATTCAAGTTCACATTCGGTCGATCCCACTTTCCATTTAGAGAGTGAACTTCATACCGCTCAGGTTCTTCTTGTTACATCAGATTCTTCTATGCCAGGGGGCATTTCACCTGTTTCTACAGAACCCCCTCTAAGTACTGAGGTCTTTTCCTTTGACTGGAATAGACTGACAGAACCTCGTCTTCCTTCCTCCATCCCTTTCCAAATCATTGTCAAGGCTGGTGGTAGGGACATACATCGTACTCAGGTAGATGAAGGTGCTTCTGTTAGTATTTTATCCTCAGCTGTTTGGAAAGCTTTGGGTTCCCCTCAGCTTGCGCCTATTACGCAGAATCTGAAAGCTTTTAACAGAACAATTAGTGAACCTTTAGGGATCCTTCCTAAGTTTTCTATTACCTTGGAAGGTAAAACTGTTTGTGTTGATCTTATGGTAGTTCGAGGTCCCTTGGATTTCAATTTACTCCTTGGGCGAGACTATGTTTATGCAATGAAAGCTGTCGTATCGACACTCTTTCGCGTGATGTCTTTCCCTCACAATGGACATATTGTGACTGTAGACCAGCTTTCGTTCCCTAGTCTTGTCTCAACTGCCAATAATATGACAGCCCCAAATGTTCCTGATTCTCAAGTGGTATCTACCCTGCCACGGGTTAATTATGTGGCAACCGGTCCCATGATTTCAGTTACCGATGTAAGTGAGCCTCTCACTGTTGATTCAGATCCGGTAATTGACATGGAAAACTCTATGGGATTACTTGAACACGATGTTCTTATCCCTTTTGAGTCCCTTGACGTGTGTTCCTTCCAAAAAACTATTCTTCCTTCGGATGAAGACCTTTTGGAAGCCATGATCAAGGTGTGTCCATTGACATGTCTTTCTTCCAGTTGGAAGCCATGATCAATGTTGTGAGGATAGTTTCTTCTAGTCTCAACCTCATTAAAAAATGAAACTGGAAGTCATGAGCATAGTTCCTTGTCTTGTGTCAAGCTCATTAAAAAATGAAACAAAGAGTTGTGAGGAAAGTTCCTTTTACTGTGTCAACCTCGTTAAAAAATGAATCAGTGTCTACGAGGATAGTTTGTTCCTCTCTCAACCTCGTTAAAAAATGAAACTGGATGGTGTGAGGAAAGTTCCTTTTACTGTGTCAACCTCGTTAAAAAATGAATCAGTGTGTGCGAGGATAGTTTTTTCTTGTATCAACCTCGTTAAAAAATGAAACAAGGAGAACGAGGATAGTTTGTTCCTCTCTCAACCTCGTTAAAAAATGAAACTGGATGGTACGAGGAAAGTTCCTTTTACTGTGTCGACCTCGTTAAAAAATGAATCAGTGAGTACGAGGATAGTTTTTTCCTGTATCAACCTCGTTAAAAAATGAAATAGGCTGTAATGAGGATAGTTCTTTTACTGAGTCAACCTCATTAAAAAATGAATCAGGTAGATTTTAGGTTATGTAGGTAGACTGTAAAAAGTAAGGTTCGAGGATAGTTCCTGTTACTGAGTCAACCTCGTTAAAAAATGAATCAGGTATGAGGATAGTTCCTGTTACTGAGTCAACCTCATTAAAAAATGAATCAGGTATGAGGATAGTTCTTTTCTTGTGTCAACCTCCTTAAAAATGAAACAACTCCCTTTTCAAGTTAAATATTGAAAGTAAACCTTCATTTCATCCAGCCGGTTGAATGCAATGAAGCCTGGGGGGCATGTACCTCGCTTTGCATCATTATGCTGGGGGCATGCGAACTTTTTGAGCATAGTTCCTTGTCTTGTGTCAAGCTCGTTAAAAAATGAAACAAGGGTAGGTTAAGTAGGTAAATTGTAGATAGTGATCATGAGCATAGTTCCTTGTCTTGTGTCAAGCTCATTAAAAAATGAATCAAGGATTTTAGAGCACAGTTCCTTGTCTTGTGTCAAGCTCGTTAAAAAATGAATCAAGGTTTTTAGAGTTAAGTTTTTGTTAGGTAGATTGTAGAGAGTAGTTATGAGCATAGTTCCTTGTCTTGTGTCAAGCTCACTAAAAAATGAAACAACTCCCACAATTCTTTCCAAGATCTTGAAAGTAAAGCTTCATTCCATCCACCTCATTGAATGCAATGAAGCTTGGGGGGCATGTACCTTGGTTTGCATCTTTATGCTGGGGGCATGTGAACTTATAACAAGCATATTTTTTCATTTCAAGCTTGCATAAACATGAAACTGAATCCGAGCATAGTTCTTTTCCTGTGTCAAGCTCGTTAAAAAATGAAACAAATCCTCCTCTAATTGAGTCGAGAGTTTGACTAGACCTCATAGATGTTAGGTTGTACGTTTAGGTTAGTTATTTCAGTTTTTGCATAATTTTCTTACAGTTTTAGGTCGAGTCTTTCAAATGATCTCATTCTTGAACCTTCATTTCATCCACCTTAGTTGAATGAAATGAAGCTGGGGGGCATGCGCTCTAACAGTTATGCTTAGGGGGCATCAAGCACAGTTTTATCTCTGTTTCAAGCTTGTGTAAAAATGAAACTAATTTGAAGCATAGTTTTTATCTGTTTCAAGCTTTTGTAAAAATGAAACCTATCTCGAGTCAATTTCAGTTATTTTCAAGACTCGTTAAACTCATGAAAATCCCGAGATTATTTTGCTATTTTTCATTCTCGTAAAACAAATGAAAATGCTGAGTTCTTTCCGTCTTTTCTTGCTCGTAAATTAAATTGAAAGTCGGTCATATGAGTACATTTTTATCCCTTTTTCGAACTCATTAAAATTTACGAAAAAGTGAAAACCATGAGTACATTTTTATCCCTTTTTCGAACTCGTTAAAACTTAAGAAAAAGTGAAACCTCAGAGTCATCTTTTAAGCCCTTTTCTGACTCCTAAAACATGAAAAGATCGCCGAGTGTTTCTTTTTCACTCGTTAAAACGGAATTAAAAGACGGTCCCCTTTTAGCTCTTTTCTGACCGCAAAATCAGGAAAAGATTGCCGGGTTTTTGTCGTTTCAAACTCGATAAGGAAATAAAACGACGTGTCTTTGATCGCTTTTTACTTTTCAGGTTAACGACACTATTATGAAAGTACTCCTTGGTCGTAAGATCAAGCGGTTCCCCCGGGTATTATTTTATACTTTTTCGGGCTTGAGGGACACAAATATACGAAAAAGTTCAACGTGGAGTTTCCTTAAGTTTTTCAGACTCTCTAAAAATGAAAAACGCCGAGTTTCTCCTATACTGGGCTCGTTAAACTTTTACAGTAAAGGACCTGTTCAATTACAAACAGGAACGAACCACTCCTTCCTAGGGTTCGAATTTAAACTAGGTTGGACTCATCCGAAGGATGAGCTTATAATCAAGCATATGTTATCCTCCTCAAGCTTATTAAAAATAAAGAGGTACTTGCCAGAAATGGTGGGGGAAAAAAGAGAAGAATGAACCTATTTGTCACCTTTTGTCTCAGAAGAAACTTTATTACCGCTCTTGAACACGACACTTTTCATTCACCTGGGTTGGGAAATCTTTTACCTCACAGTTGACCAAATCACTTTGAAAGTCTTTAACCGGGTTTCAGGGGTTAACTTTGAGTTATATGTCACCAAGCCATCTGTTGTGTCGTTATGTGTTCAAGAGGTCTGCAAGCAAAAACTTTCATCTGCAAAATACTTGTCATCCATTTGACCATCCCTGAGTCAGTCCTTACAGCAACATTTCTTCAACTTGAACAATGATTTCGTGTTGCGGGCTTGCCTGCAACGGGTCGCTTTCTATCGACATCAACACATTATCTAGAAACATGACTTAGGAATCGACAGTACCTTGAAGTCTGCATGCATCAATGGCAGGTTTCTCGCCTTTGACGTCAGTTTACATCATTGACTTTCGATCAGAGGATTCCGTGAAGTGTTCGACATCAAAACATCTATTCACATTTCACGGGTTGTGCTTGGTACTTTGAGAACCATTGACATTACTGGTGGTTTCTCTCACGCTTGTTAACAGTTTACATCATTGACTGGTAATCAAGTGGTTTCTACCATGTTCAACATCGAATCATTTAATCACATGGCTAGAATCGTACCAATTCGGGAAGTAGAAGTGAAGACCTTGGATCTAGTTTCTACCATCCAGGCTGCGAGGAGTTTTGTATTCATTATCTATGTAGACTAATCATAAACAGATGGCTGTGTCCATACTGTGTCTACAAAAGTCTATAAAAATGATGTACTGCAAGATCATTCCTGTATCAGAATAGTTAGTCCATTAGTTAAAGTTTTGAATCTGAGTATGGGAATGCCTACCTCAGTGATGATATAATCTTATCCATGTATTTTGTGTTGAAAATTGCAGGTTCCAACCAGGCCATCCACAAGGCAATCCTTGAAATGATAAAGCGCTTCACCCTTCCTAGAATTACAAAACCCTATTCTATTCCAGGCTTCGCACTTTAGGGGGCAATCTGTTACACTAAAAAATGTCACCTTGACTACTTACAGTTAGTATGGCTCAAATCAACAGTCATGCTACCCTCTTAGGCAAGTCTCATGCCTCTGTTATCCATCTCAAACTCAAAGAAGAGAGAAAGTCTTGTAAAAACTATGTTTATCTCTGGGGTCGCAGGTTCTCTCTAGCCTTACCTGCGGGGACGCTGACCATGTTCACAAAATCTGCGTCCATGGACGCTCTGTATGTTAAGGGACAGGTGCGTCCCTCTGTAAAAGGCAAAATGCGCGAGTTTTATCTTGAAAAAGTTACTTGTGGTTACTTCTAGAACATTCTAGAGGTCGGTTTGATGAAATGGATGCGCCTCCAGTTGGTTCATGTATCTCTATTAAGGGGGAACTTATCCCATCAATAAGGGAGCTATCCCACCCATAGAGGGGGATGATCCCATTGATAGTGGACCTGAATAACCTCTTTACAGCACTATAAATAAAGTCATTGAGCCAGAAGGAGAGGAGGTTGGAGCTATACATTTTCTTTGGGTAAATGCTGCAGGATTTAGGTCTTCCATTAGAACCTTTGTAAGGAGAGATTGTCTTTACATGATTCTACTTGGAAGTGGGTGAGCTTTGTCAAAGTAGAGGAAGACACTTGATGGACCCTGGGAGGGACTTGCACAACACCAAGGCCAGGTTGTAAGAGTTTCTTTGTTTCGTTATTAATACAAACTGGTTTATTTTTCTCAATAGCTTATGTTAATGAGTTATTTCATGTGTTCCTTGGTCTGCATGTTGAATCTATGTTTTATTATATGAAATACAAGTGCTCGGTAATTGTTTGATTGTTTGTGGTTGCAGGAATTGACTTGAAGGAAGAGCTCATCCGGATTGGCAAGAACGAACTACAACAATAGCGTTTTGGAATAAGGTAAGCCTAAACACTTGTACTTTTCATGTTGTAAAAGGTAGATTTAGAGAAAGATCACTCCATTTTGTCTTGTTTGTCATTAGAACGTCTTAGACTTCTAGGAAGGTCAGTCGTGTCCGCACCCTTGACAGATTCCGTGTGACAGGCCTACAAGAACTGATCAATCGGTGTGCTAGTGAGGATGGCGCTACTAGTGAACTGCACGTAGTCAGAAAGCTTGGCAAGCATAAGGCAAGGACTTAGTGTGAGACGAGACTCACCGTGCAGATAGGGGAATACAAAATGGACCAAGTTATCTTGGATTTGGGGTCCGACACGAATGTTTTGCCAAAGCAAACATGGGAAAGAATGGGGTGACCTATGCTCCAGTGGTCTCTAATCTAGTTAAGGATGGTGAATCAATAAAAAATTATCCCGATGGAGAGGTTGCAAGGGGTGACAGTTGACATCGAAGGTGTGAGCACACTGGCGGATTTTGAGGTGATAGAGATTTTGGATGATAGGAATCCCTACCCTGCGCTCCTTGGAATTGATTGGGCCACTTACATGAATGGGGTAATCAACAAGAAGAAGTGAAAGATTATATTTGAAATGAAATCGCTCCATGTAGTGGTGCCACTGGATCGTGCAGAAGGACATCACTATACAAAACTACTATGTGATTATGAAAGTGATGATGATTTGGACCAGATTTACAAGATAACGACATGAGACTAGGACTAGGTAAATCTGACAACAAACAAACATATTACATGGGACCGTGAGAGCTCCTGCACATTAGATTCAGATGAAGAATTAGAGCACTGGTAGAATCGGTTGCATGAAGTATCTACGCTGCGTTGTAATATGATGACCAAGTCATTGCACTGCGTATCATCAGAGGCAAGGAATCTGCCTCACTATGATGGGCTAACTGATGTTGATCGCTTTTTGGATGCATTTGAGAGAGAAGTGTCAGAGAAGCATCGCTTCCAGGCCTTGGACTGGGCACTGCACACTACACCCGCAAGATTGTGGGGTACACACAAGGATAATTTTGGTGATTGGCACAACTATAGGAGGATGATGAGAATATGTTTTGGACAACCAAAAGTGCGGATGATAGACAAGTATGATGGAAGGGATGATCTGTGTGATCACCTGGCCAAATGGACTAAGGCTTATGGAGCGGAGCCCCAACCTGAATTGGTGCATCTATTTTTTCATACCCTGGATTTCATACCAATGAATTGGTACTTGGAAACAGAGCTTTGCCATGGCACTGAAGAATGGGACATCTTGCACCAATGGTTTATAATGATGTTCAACTTTGAGGATGGATTTGACTGTATTGACATAGTACTATAGGAGGTTAAAGCAATGATCTTTAGGATATCGCGGGATCCTTTGGACCTGATTCAACCTGATTGGACTACCCAGCTGAACCACACACTGGAATGATATAATGTGACTGTTGAAGAAGAAGACAAGGATCCCATAAATATTTATATTCTAGAAACTGAGGGTCACCACAAGGTTGAAGGTCCACAGATAGAGGATCTAGACATAACCGTGCCACTGAAAACTAGGAAAGTCAACATTGGCACAGAGGTGGAGCCAAAATTTGCAAATATTGGGGACTATTGGGATGATGTGACAATAGACAAGGTCGTTGAGCTCCTTCACGAATATCAGGATTAGTTCCCCACAAATTTTTCTGATCTGAAGGGAATAATAGGAGACTTAGGTGTCATGAATATCACCCTAAAACCAGACGCGAAACCTATGAAACAAAGACCTTACCGCCTTAATCTGAAGTATAAGGAAAGGGTTCATGCTGAGTTAGATAATATGCTCGTGGCAAGAATTATTGAACCAGTCGAAGAATATGATTGGATAAGCCCAATAATGGTTCAGGAAAAGAAACAGAAAGAAGAAATAAGGATATGTGTGGATCTCTGGAAATTAAATGACGCTTGTGTGCATGATCCTTTCCCGACCCTGTTCACTGACAAGGTCCTGGGTAATGTAGGCAGCCAAGAAGCATACTCTTTCATTGATGGGTTCTTTGGGTACCATCAGATCAAAATCGTGCCTTTGGATAGAAGCAAGACAACCTTCGTGATTGAATGGGGATGTTTTCAATACACTGTAATGCCTTTTGGGCTAAAGAATGCGCCAACAATACTTTCGCGCATAGTCATTGCGGCATTCAAAGACTTCATTCATAAATTTTTGGAGGCATACTTTGACAATTGGAAAATGTTTGGATTGGTCAAGTGCCATGTGGCAAGTCTGCGCTTGATGCTAGATACATGTCAAAGATAGAAAATCGCGCTCAATCTGAAGAAGTGTCTATTTTGTGTCCCTTTTGGGATCCTATTGGGTCATGTGGTATGTAGACAAGGATTTATGGTAGACCCCGCGAAGATCGCGGTGATAATCAACTTGGAGGCGCCGAGGAATGTGAAATAGCTGCGCACAACTATAGGGCATACTGGATACTATAGGAAGTTCATCAAGAGTTATGCCCAGATCACCATGCCTATGGATAAATTGTTAAAAAAGGATGCTACATTATGTTGGAATGATGAATTTTAGAAGATCTTGGACGTACTGAAAGAGAGAATGGTCACCACATCGATCCTATTCTTCCCGGACTGGAAGAAGGAATTTCATGTGCATGTGGACACATCATGTATTGCGTTGGGGGCCATGCTGACATAGGCTGGTGAGGGAGAACTAGATCACCCTATAACATTCGCAAGTAGGAAGTTGTCTAAAGTAGAGAAAAATTATTCCATGACAAAGCGCGAAGAATTAGCTATGGTGTACATGCTCTAGAAGTTCAAGCACTATTTGTTAGGCAGACACTTTAAGATGTATACAGATCATTCCGTGTTGAATTAACTGGTCAACAAGCCTGTGTTGGGGGGGAAAACATGTAGGTGGTTTCTGTTGTTCCAGGAGTATGACTTTGAAGATATTATGAAGTCAGGATGACCAAACATGGGACCTGATCATCTGTCACGCATTGAAATAGGAGAGGAACCTAATAATTTGGAGGAAGGGTTGCTTGACGCGTAGCTCTTTGCGGTACGTGTCACAGACAACCACTTTGAAGATATCATCCACTTCCTGATGACAGGATCAGCTCCGGAAGGTTATACAATTCAACAGAATAAGGAACTAGTTGCGTGGCAAACTTTTATATCATTGCAAGGCACTTGTACAAAATGGGGTCAGAAAAAATATTGCGACGTTATGTGCCTGAATTTGAACAAAGCAGCATCCTTGTTGAGGCTCATGGAGGAGCTGCAGGAGGACATTATGCAGGGAAAGTAACAGCGTAGAAGCTTATACATGTTGGGCTGTGGTGGCCAACCCTGCATAAGGATTCAAAATCATATTGTAGGGCATGTGACGCATGTCAAAGGACTGGCAGGCTGCCGCGGAGGGATGAACTGCCACTGATGCCGCAGGTGACATTACAACCATTCAAGAAATGGGAGATTGACTTTGTGGGTCCAATTCAACCTCAAGGAAAGAAGACAAGTGTGCGGTACATCATCACCATGACTGAGTACTTGACCAGGTGGGTGGAGGCGAAACCTGTGAAGGACTGTACAGGCGCGACAACAACAAAGTCTATTTTTGAATATGTGTTGGCAATAATTGGCTATCCAAAGATCTTGATGAGCGATTGCGGTATGCACTTTCTTAATGAAACAATCAGCGCGTTGATAGAAGAATTTCAGGTGTATCATCAGAAAAGTATGCCTTATCATCCGCAGGATAATGGGATGGTGGAAGCATTCAATAAGATATTGGAGAGAAAACTAATGAAGGTCTAAAATGCTTAGAGAAATGATTGGGATGTGCACGTACCTGGGGTGCTATGGGCCTACAGAACGACTTGCAAGAAGCTGATGGGGAAAACGCTTTTCAGACTCGTGTATGGCATAGAAGCTGTGATGCCAATGGAATACATTGTACCTAGTCTACGCATAGCAACACTCACAGGAATGATGGACCGAAGAGCCCTAGAAGATAGCCTCACGCAACTAGAAGAGCTTGAGGAGGATCAGTTTCTATCTGGATTTCATCAACAAGTTCAAAAGGAGTGCAAAAAGGCATGGCACGATCGACACATCAAACTGCGCACCTTCAAGGTAAATGATCTAGTCTTGTTATATGACAGAAAATTTGATAAATTTCCAGGGAAATTTAGGATGCACTGGCTAGGACCATATATCATAAAGGAGATTACTGATGGTGGAGCAGTTTAGCTCATTAAATTGAATGGAGAACCCTTCCTAGGGAAGGTGAATGGCAGTCGATTGAAGCCATACACCGGTGATCCAGCTAGGTGACTATATGAGGGAAGCACAGTCTTAGCGCTCCAGGCAACTGAAAGGAAGCGCGAGACTATAAACTACACTGCCCAGGTCAAAGAGCTGTGCAGTCGGGGAACTGCACGGAACAAAGATATGTCACAAAGCCCGTAGAAGTGCATAGGGGGCTGTGCTTCCAAAGGAAAAACCATGGAGGATGGCTGGAAAGTGACCGTTAAAGTCATTGTTCATGATTTGACGATGAAAAAACGGCCAAAGGGAGCGGTGGGTGGAATTTAAGTCGAAATTTATGGACCAAATATTTGAAAATCTGCCGCCAATCTATCATTAATGAGCCAATTTTGGGGGGAATGTTTGGATTTGAATTTGAAAGTACGTATAAATTACAGGTGGCTGCCCAGCAAAAAACACTTGGCATTTTGAGAATTGAGTTGTTGAGCTCTCAGGCGCACATGAACCATGAAACCTTTGAAGTTTTGCTAGCAAGTTCTGTATTTGAGACATTTCCACAGGCGACATAGGATTTGTTGCGTAGCATCATGTCAAAACCCACATAAGCTATGAGCATTGAAGTAGTGACAATCGGGGGAGTTGTTCCAGAGGTGGATATGGCAGCAGAAGAAGTTGACCTAGAAGTTGCGCCTGTGGAAGTACCAACGGAGGTACCTAAATCCCCCAAGACACCTCGATCAAGGCCTGCACCAACCTAGGAGGGGCCAAAGCCGAATAAGGAAAAGAAGAAAATATAGTCATCAGTGTGTGCATCACCTAGGAGGCACTCGCAGTCGGGAAAACCCACCGTACAAGAAAAGGCCAAAATGATTGACCTCGAGCCGAAAGAAGTGGTCGAAGAAATCCTCATGGATGATGAGGATATTGATTGAAATTGAGGAATCAGACCCCATATCTAAGCTGCCTGAATATATTCCTTCACGCAAGGGCAATACGAAGGTGCCCAAAGGTATTGATGAGAGTAAAGTCACCTTGAACAAACCCCTTCTGCCGAAACAATTCATCTATGAGGGACCGTGCTTGGGGCATGTCCCACTTTTGAAGTTGGAAGACTAGGACTTAGCAGACATGGTGCGGGATGCCACCACAGAACTGCTGTAGCAGTTTGAGTAGTAGCAGCAAAAAACATTGGGCATTATTCAAACAGGTTTATGCTAGCTATAGATCCACACATCACAGATATGATCAGCACAACACCCACATGTTTGGACCTTCACACCTCAAAAGCCATCGGGATGCTACACGCAAGGGACCCCCAAGCAATAGTGTTGCTGGATGGAGCACTAACAATAGAGACTGAAGCTGACAAACTCGTTGTCAGTGCACTCAAGGGAGTTAGACTCAACCTGGCCGTACTTCCAAATGAGGTTCTTTACCTTTTGCAGGATGGTGTGATCGCGAAACTTTAAGCCCGCGAACAACGACATTTGGAGGTCATCAGTGAATAGAGGGTCAATAATGCCCAGATGGTTGTACAACGAGACTCCGCCATTAACCTTGTGACCGACCTCACAGAAAATAATCAACGCATAACCAAGGTAGTGGATGAAGCATGTCAGACTATCACGGAGCTGGACATTCCCGAGGCTGAGCCAGTGGATGTGCAGGTTTGAAAACTCGCTGCGGGAGTGTGCGATGCACACATAGAGTTGGAAAAGGTTCAACTGGACCTGAACCTTAAAATTGCAGAATTGCAGTTGAATGCCCAACCTTCAACTCCGCTAGAGATTAGAGAGCAGTGCGAGACCGCTGTGAAAGATGCGGTAGTAGTGGTGGAGAGTGCAGTAAAGGACTGTACCACGCTCTTCGAGCAGTCACTCGAGGTAGTCACCTACCTGCAAGAAGATCCTATGGTATAGCGACTGGAAACCGAAGCACGAGATCTGCAGCAGCCCTACAACAAAGTCAAAGTGATGGCGTGCACTATCACCATCATGTAGAGGTTAGCTAACTTGCAGGAGGCCAAGGCATTGAAAGAGCAGGTAGATGCAGCTCAGCACAAGGAAGCCATGCTGAAGGCTCACTTGAAGCCTTGGTTGGACAAGGTCTACTTGATCACGACAACTATTGAAGGCAGGTTGGCTAGTCTGTAGGAGACTCAGCAGAAGATTAAGTCTGACAGCACAGGGCCAGTGATAGAGCAGTTGGTCGAGGAGATGAAGAAGGCAGCAACACAGTGCGTCGCCAAGGTAGAAGTTGTCCAAGTTGAGTTGGGAGGTCTTTGTGACAAGATCTTCGTGACAGCCGAGTGACTCAAGGGCAAGTCACCATGTTTGTGTTAAGGGCCTGTTGGGAACGGGTCCCCCGGGGATCAATTTTGGGGTTAAAAACCCAAGTTTTTGGGCAGAAGGCCCGATGTTTGTATAAATAAATGTAAAGTCTCCAAATTTTGTGGTCGCGGAGCATGAAGATATATAAAGTCAAAAAGGGCCTTCTGCCCTTAGTCTAGATAGGTTGTGTCAGTTTTGGAGATCTACCCTTGGTTCGCGGACCATGGAATTGTATAAAAAGGAGGTCTTAAGAGGATTCTAGAGTAGTAGAAGTAGAGGAGAATAAAAGTAGAAGTACTATATGAGTCTATAAAGAGCTAAGAGCATGAGTATTAGCATAGGAAGAGGCTCTACAGCTGAGTTCGCAGAGGCCTAGGGTAGAAGTTTAAAGCTAAGTGCGCGGACCCCTGCAGCGATGTGCACAGGGCAAATAGAGTCTGTATTGAGAATATGAATCATCAATAAAGAGAAGTATTCTAAAATTACTGTGTACTTTCCATCTGTGTATGTGTTTTTTTATTTCTGCTATGAATGATGCATTTATGCTATGCTGAATATTGGGGTTATGAATTAATGTTGTATTGATGCGTGAATCTATGTATTTCACTCCGTCATATGAACACAAGTAAGAACATAAGTTACGTGAAGATAATCGTAATGCATGTTAAAGTTAACCAACACTTAAGCTAATCTGGGTAGACACAGAAGTAAGGATAATTACAGAGGCACGTAAGCACTTGATCTATCTATTTAGGGTCTGCGAAGAATGATCAGAGACTTCCGCGGAGGCTTCAAGGATGAATAAGAGAAGTACATTGATAAGCCATAAAGGGCTTATCGATTTGCATGAAGGCAGAGCGAAGGTCTAAAAATTGACATCACAACCATCTTAGGGTGTGGAAACTAGGTTACTGCATCGCCCCATATTGCTTCGGGTGAGACTTCAGTCCATGCTCCACGGATTGGTGCTGAAAGGGCTAGTAGTGTAGGGATTTTCTTAGCTTATTGACACTGAACCTGGGTCAGGGACCATCAAGCCAACACTCCTCCCGCCACGTTGCATACCGGTTGGCCTATTAAATCATTTCTCGTCAAACAATCATTTTGCATTAACTTTGTAATCCCTGGGTAACCGTTTAAGCCTAATGGTCCTGCGACATTTTCAACGGGACATTTTCCGCAATGTTTAAAAGCTTCTGAACCTATCACTCTCATCCCTTTCCACTCCCGTTTTTCCGTTATTGCTAGTTCTGCACAACGATCACTCTCACAGCTATTCAGTGACCAGATCACGACAGAGAACTGACAGTTCTCTTTCCTTTTCCCCTGATAGTTCGTTATCCAATTGTTGCTCGGTAAGCCCCTCTGATTAATTTCTTCTTGTTTTTGACTCAATTCCTCGTGTTCTCATATTCTTACATGCATGCCTCCGAAGACTAAAACCCAAGGTAAGCCAGTTAATCCTTTGATTCTCCCTTCTATAGATTTAGATCATATACCTTTAACTGATAGGGATTACAGGATAAATGAATCCCAATGTGACTATGATTTTCTTGAGTTATATTGTTCGTTAGAAGATAAACATGCAGATAAGACCGATGAAATTGGGCTTTGGGAGTCCAACCTCCCCCATTACATTTTCCCCTTGACATTCCAAGCCCCAGAGTTTACTAGAAGGTGCTAATAATGCTATGTCCTTGCACAAAGAGCTATTTATTCCCCTACAGGTGACATTATCTTCACAATTAATGCCCAATCCATTGACCAAATGATGTTGGCTCCCACTATGGAAAACACTGCCCCTTTATCCTTAGAATCCCTAACCCAGCTTTATTAGAAGCTGGATTTCACCACCAGAGCCAGAATTTTTGAGATCTTTATACTCGAGAATGCCCAATTACCTAAAAAGAATCCTCCATACCCTTCCTCCATCTTCCCTGATGAGGCCAAGAAATTATATCCATGCTTTCCTACATTTTAGGCTATTATTCTAATCAGTGGGTAGATGAGCCCATTTTATGATTCCTCTACATATTTTCCATAGACATCAAGCCTTTAATTGTGTTCAATTTCAGTCAATTCTTGGCTGACAGTATTCATGAAAAATTCATAAAGCTTCCAACAAAACAGATGTTTAATTACACCTCCATTTTGATTTACATGTTCCTTTACTATCATTCAGATAAATTCAGTTTTGCACTACAAAATCTTGATGATGCAGGAAATCAGCAACCAATGATCTTTTGGACCTCATTGGTCATGATAGAATAACAGGAATTCACTTATAAGAAATTCATTGAGGATTTTTTTCATCCATCCATGAACATTCTGAACAGTGCAGTACAACCTGGGATCAGTGAGGAAATCAAGAGAATTATTCACCTAACAGATTAGGCAAAGACTGGGGATTGGTATTTATATCAAAATTACACAGAAATCAGGGTGTATGGTTGTGAATTAGCACCTTATAAGCTCCCCAAATACCTCCCAATGAGGATTTTTTCCCTGTAGTATATCAAACATATGCTGAATTCGGATGACATCCACTTTGTAGTGGCCAAGAAGAAGTCATAATTCAGAATAAAGACATAGGTAGGCTTGCTTATATGTAACACAAGAACATCAGTTGAAGAAGCAGACATGATACTTAAAGAAATGAAGTTCAGTTTGAGCTTTACATGGTCTTATGACCCATATGGCATCATTTCAAAGCTCATAGTAGAGAACAAAAGCACTCCTTACATTCATACTTCAAGGCCAAAAATAGAACAATATGTCAATCAACTAGAATGGAAAGATAATACTTTATGGGAATTTGAAGAACAACTCTTTTCCACTTCCACATTACAAACTCCTACTCCTTAGGAAAATTCAAGTAAAAGACAAAGGGAGGAAGGATCTTCATCAACAACTGGGAGTGAAGCCAAAGAGTTCAGGATCAACTACAGGAAGAGAACAAAGTTAACTCCTAGAGTAGAGTTGGACAAAGAGACTGAGGAGCAGGCTACCATCATAATCATAGATTCACCACCTACAACCAGGAAATTCACAACATCTCCTACTGAACCTTCATCTTCACAGGGTCACAAGGAAAATGAACTAGAATCACAGAATGTCCAAACAGAAAAGGAGAAGACATTTTTTAACAGATACAAGGAGATAAAGCTCAGAAATGAGATTTTAAAAAATAGTACCTATAACCAATTCTGGAAGTAGACCTCCATCTCATAGAGTAGTTTGTTGTCAGTCTTTGACATAGAACATGGAAAAATGCAGATGGCCTTTCTTGAGGCCCAAATTCCACAGCCAAAATCAACAGCAGACTACAAGAGAACTACTTTTGAATTCAACACTAAAGACATACATCCCATTGATCAAATAGAGATGCACAAGCAAAATGGTGAGATGATATCCGCCACTTTGGCGAACACTGCTATGTCATTGTCTAAATTGCAAGTTTCATCTGCCAATGTTCAATCATAGTTGAAGATGGAGAAAGTGTCCTCCTTAGCCAAATATAACAGGATCAAGTCCTTTGAAGACTTGGTGGTTAAGATAGGATATGATCCCAAAGATGTTAATTTTGCTGAGGATATTATTAAAAAGAAGAACCTAGACATTGCAGCCTTGAGAAATCAGCTCAATTTTCCAACCATAGAGGATCCATTGACCAAGGACATTGAAGAAAGTGAAGCACATAAAGCAGATATGATAAAACTGATCATAGAACAGAATATACAAATTAGGCAGATGGAGGCAGAGATGGAAAAAATGATAAAGGCAAAGGAAGAGAGTCAGAAGATGGCCATTGTCCCCCTGGATGCCATACCTATTTCTCAGCTTCTATCAACAGGGACAACCATTGCAGCCACTTCTTCCACTTAGACTGTGAGTTTTGAGCAAGTAAAAAAGACGCTAGAGAACATGGCACTCCATTCAAAGGAGATTGAGACTTTTCAAGGAAAAATCAAAGCTTTGAAAGTTCAAAAGGCCAAAGCTTAAGCTGCTCAGGTTAATGAAATGCAAAAATCCCAAAGACTACTGGAGAAATTATAGAAGGTGGAGAGAGACACTTCAATTGGTCAAACCTTGGCCCAAGACAAGGAAACTATTTGGATGAATATACTAGACTCTATGAATGAGATTTGGCCTTCTATCCAAATCATATTTGAGCAGAAAGATCGAATAGAAAAGGCTACAGAAACTATTGTGTAGGGAAGGGAGAAGTTGGCAGAGATGCCCATAGAAGCCTCTAACATTATCATGTTCTTGAACTCAAATTCCAAGTATGACAAGGAAGAAGTAGGAATCAGTGATAGAACTACCATCATTATGGAAGTCAAGAAAGTCTTGACAAAGAGGAACCTGATTGATCAGTTGGAAGAAATATGTGAAACCTTGCCGCAAGTAAATAGGTTCACTAATATAATTGAAGCACTGATCCTAAAGGGCCTGTCCAACGTTTATGTTATAAATGATAAATTAATCACTCAGGAAGACTATATCCTAAAGATGAAAGAAGTTTCTAGAAGAAGCATCAAGTTTAGTGGGATTAAGGGCAGTATGACAGAAAAGGTGTTTTTGGTAACCATGTCAAATGATTTCTATGTTCAGAATGAGGTAAAACAAATTTTACCGTGAAGCCAACTTTTTCCAAATACATAGAGGTAGATGAAATTTACCATAGGATAACAAAATTGATAGTACCAGATGA
Organism: Pinus tabuliformis; assembly: GCA_031772625.1. Taxonomy (NCBI): domain Eukaryota; kingdom Viridiplantae; phylum Streptophyta; class Pinopsida; order Pinales; family Pinaceae; genus Pinus; species Pinus tabuliformis. The sequence continues at coordinate 791,963,372 of CM062812.1, forward strand.
AAATATATGGGAAAAATTGGTCGATTTACTGGATTGAAGGATAATTCAGAAACAATAAAGCAATTTTCAGTGCAACAACTAGCACGATGGTCAGTTCACAACACAACATTGTTTCGGGTTGACTCAGCAACCAAAACCATCAAAACAGGACCACCTTTCCTTTCAGTTGCCTACATGGCCTATTTGTCTACCAGGATTAGATCATATTGTTTGTAATTAGTCTAATAATACATTGTTGGTTTGACAATGATTTTGTAAAGGATTTTTGTAATTTTCATTATAAATACTTCATTGTTTAAAGTATTAAGGGTTGATTTCCGAATGTAGTTTCTTCTGCATCTTGTATTTTTCAAAGTACTGGAGCATTAATAATACAAGGACCTTTCACATGATTAATGTGGTGTACCAAATGGTGATGTGCCTCTTCTATTTATTTATGTAAACATTTTTTTTTCCTTTCTCTATTATCCTAAATATCTGAATTATTTAACAGAAATTGTGATAAATAGGATTTGTTATTTAGAGCACCCTATTTTGGCTGTTAATAATTTTAATGTTTTCCACTGAAGTCAAAACAAGGAATTCTTAATTTCTCTTTTATTTCTATTGAGCCTTACACTTCTTCTATTACACCATCCATTTAAATTCTGAAAAGATCCAAATAGTGCAACCTAGCTTGCCCTGTGAGAACTCCTCTGAAAATTGATGTAAAATTCAGTTTAATTTATAGACTCCATAGCCCAATGGAAATATAACACTCAAATCAACCAAACCAGTAATTAAAAAAAACAAACATTACGATCATAACTAGCCTAAAATTTACATAAAAACAAAGCTAAATTTTACCGAGAGATCCCTCTTTGAAGCTGGCAAGGCTAGATCCCAGCTTCCAAAGTGGTTTTGATGTTGTCCTATGTGTTTACTCCCTCAATCTCAAAAATACAGAATGACAACATAAGGGAGGAAAAATACTGAGGTTTGAACCCTCTAATTGCAAAGAAATCACCTCCTTCCCCTTTTTCAAGAAGTGCTTTGAAGATGTTATTTGTTTAGAGTTTTGTCAAAAAATGCAGGAAGTGGGTCACCATGAGCATCTCACAGGTATATTTTCCCTCACCTTGAAGGAAGATAAGATCACCATTGCAGGGACTAATTTCATGTTTTCAGTGAATGCCATCTCTCAAGCTACATGCATACCCAACCATGGTGAAAATTTGTTCAAAGGCATGAACCTAGACCTAGAAGAGTACAAACCCTACCTGAAATCATAGTATAAAGAAACTCACTCACATGTTTTCCCATTCAGATATTTGTTGGAGAGATATGCACCAATAATGAAGGTTGTCATGGAATTCTTCACATGTGACAGTAGATTTTCTAGGTAAATCAATACCACATAAGGTTTCTCGTGCACTTTACGGCAGCCAAGTCTCTCAATTTGTGCAGTTACTTATATAGGAGCTTAACCAAATTGTCTAAAAAGGTGAACTGAAAGGAAAAGTGCATTATACCAATCTCTTTCACCATAGTCGAATAAAGGTCATAATTCTCCATCAATTAACAGAGAAGAACATGACATGGGACACTTTTATTGAGGCAGCCTTGAAGATGCATACAGCCACTTCACCAAGCCAGCACCAAACCATGTCAGCATAGTCAATGGAGGAGGGGTCATCAAGAAAGCAGGATGAGGTTTCCAAGGAACCTAGGCCTGAGGTGACCAAGACATATCAGAGAGGTAGAAGGCTTTTGTTTTCTCCTCAAATTGAGGAAGGGCCCAAGCCTACTACATTAGCAAAACAGGGATCACCATCACATCATGAGGTTTCTTTGCATGATGAGGAGCTCATTGAGCATGATTTTGAACTAGTTGATTTGGAGGCACAAGATGAACAGAAAAACTTGCAACAATTAATCAAAGAGAAATATTCTCAGATCATGGAGCTCAAGGACAATTTTGCAAGGGCCAAATTCATCATTTCATTCCTTGAGCAAGAAAAGAGTGAACTTAAGGCAAAACAACTAGCTATGGAGAAAGAGAAATTCAAATCCAAGAAAAAAGAGATGAAGGGAAAGGAAATGATGGACCATGATCACACTGATCAACATGAATAACATGTGGCAAGAAAAAGACCAAGAACAATGGGTCTTACGAAGGCACTTCAGAAAGAAAAAGAACAAAGGCCACCCAATGGAAGAGTTAACCTTTGAGGAGAATATTGCTATGGAAATAAATGAAGACATGGAGTTTTGGATTGAAAAGGTAAATATCCACCTTGAGAAGCTCCTTGGCAAGGCTAACATGGATAAAAAGTTGCAAAAGATGATGGCCATCCATTATTACACAAGGAATCGGGTTGCAAGGTCAGGATCAAGAAATTGAAGGCCAAACTCAAGGAAACACTAATCAGCCAAAAGGATAAGGGTAAGTTAGAGTTTCTTGATGACGCATCCATGGTTGCATAACACACCGTATCAGAATATTTGGACAAATTTTGAGAGCATTTGGAGAAATTTTTGTGTATTGGTGCAAACTAGTGCAAGATTACATTTTTTGGCAATTTTCTGTCTAGGTGAGCAGCGAGCTCACACTGCATTTTCTCCTCGGGGTCGTAAATGATGAAAACCTAGAAATTTTGGAAAGATTTTGACCCCCTCTCAAAACCCATTTTCTCAATTTCCTGATCCAGGGCTCATTTTTTTAGAATTTTTCAAAAAAGAGGCTAAAAATCACCTTTCTGCCTCTCTTTTTCCATTTCGTTGCGTACCTAGAGACATCTTGTGAAAATGGCCATATCTTAGCCAAAAATGAGTCATTTTGAGTTCAAAAATGCTCTAAAGACATATAACTCTCTCATATTTCCATAACAAGATTCATATCTAGATTTGGACTTCAAAAAGGCACTCAAAAATGGCCTCCAACAGGTCGCTTCGCACCTAGAAATTTCTGAGTTTTTTGTGAAATTGTCATTGTGTAATTTTTTGTAATTCCTGGTTCAACTTTGGTAAAAGTAAAAATGGTAAAGTGGATGAATGTGATGGTAAGAGGAAATTTAAACATGATGTATTAATGATTTTTAGTCTTTGTTTGATGTAAATTGAGCTTCATTTATGAGAGAGGTTGCAGTCAAAGTTAATTGTAGAAGTTGTTTCAACTTCCCTAGACATTAGGGTTTGGTTAGAACACCTCATGGAACAGTTCCTAGAGTCATAGATTCGAGCTCTCATATTGGGAAGAGGTTGTTTTGGTCCTTATGTATCAATTTCTCGGTCATAAAACAGGTTGTAAATATGAGGAGAAAACTATTGTAGCTTGTATTTGACATTTCTGGAAATCAAAGGACACAGTGTGCAACTATTATTTAGGAATTCATGTGCAGTAAGTTTGTGATGTTGTTTTTTCTCTATTATAGCTTTACATAAAAGATATTCACCTTCTATTTTCATTTATCAATTCTTCAAATGGTTTTCCTTACAATTTATAAACAAAAATCTTGCATAAAGCTATGTTTTGATGGAAAATTATTATGTTTTACTTTCTCTCTTGCTTAATGAATTCATGTTTCATGCTCATTAAGACATTTATGCTTCTTATGAACACCATACTACACCAAAAAACTCTAAGATCCATCGCAAAAGTATTTCTACCTTGCACCTTCATATCTTTGTTGTTGTAACCCTTTGATCCCTTGACCTAGCTACCTGGTTTTTCCCTTATCTAGCAACAAAACCCTAAATTTTCCAAAATCCATTTGAGCCTGCCATCTAGCCTAAAACCCTTTACATTCCAGTCATCTCTTGATTGTGATTTCATAGAGAGCCCTCTCTGGTTTGGTAGGGTTAGCTACCAAACTACAATCTTGGTTTGTGGTTACCTCCTTCAATCTCCTGTCAGCCTGGGACATTATGGAGTATAACAGGTACAAAGAATGCTTTTTAGAAAGCACCATAATTGGGTCCTACTTAGATTCTTGGAAGCACCTAATTCAGAAAGGGTATTACGTGACCTCCATGACGAACTAGCCGGAGGGAATTTCGCGGGTGACACTACTGCGCATAAGATTGTGCGGGCTGGTTTCTATTGGCCTACACTATTCAAGGACGCTCATGCTTATGCCTGCAAATATCCAATTTGTCAGAAATTCTCTAACTGGGATAAGAATTTAGTTGCCCTATTGCAGCCCATCAAATTATAGAAGAACCATTCCAACAATGGGGCTTAGATTTCATTGGTGAGGTATTTCCACACTCATCAAAGCAGCACCGCTATATTCTCACTTATATAGACTATTTCACACGGTGGAAAGAAGCAGTTCCTCTTAGACAAGTGAATTATCAGGAAGTCATCAATTTCCTCAAGCATAACATTATTACCATGTTTGAAATTATGACTTCACTTGTTTTAGATAATGCAGCATATTTCCTATCACTTAAAGTCTATGATTTTGCATTAGAAAATGGCATTGTATTGAAGCATTCAAGTAACTATTATCCACAGGGGAATGTTCTTATTGAATCAATCAATAATAACCTTATTCGTGTCATAAAAAATATCATCATCTCTGAACAAAGAAACTGGCACAATGCTTTGGTGAACACTTTATGGGTTGACCATGTCACATCTAAACCTTCTCTGAAAACTTATCCCTACTTCTTGGTGTATGGAAAAGAAGCCATCATACCTATGAACATTTTTCTGCCTACCCTTCAACTATTACAAGAATCTCAGGGTAAGTTTTGTCTTTTGGTTCGAAGTAGGATAGACATACTCTTGAAGTTACAAGAATAAAGGGGGAAGGCAAAATAATTTTTTTTTTCATCAGAATTGTATCAAGAAATCGTTTGATAAGAAGTTTGTGGGGAAGAAGGAATTCAATGTGGGTGACCTGGTATTGAAGTGGGACAAATCCCATGAAGAAAAGGAGAAACACACTAAGTTCTAGTCCCTGTGGATCAGACCTTTTGTTGTTCATGAGAAACTTGGCCACCACACTTATCTCCTCCAATATTTGGATGGGAAGATGGATTCACTTCCTATCAATGGCCAATATTTGAAATAGTATTTTCAATTGATGTATATGGTCCTTCCCTACCATATGTACACAATATGTATTTTGTTTATTTGTTTGTCATGTTTAGTTTTTTCTGTTGTCTTTTGTTTTGTGTATAAGCCTCATGTGTAAGTGTGTTTTGGGTTCCAATGCATGTGGAAAAATTGAAAAGGGACTTGTGACACTGCAACATTTGTTTGATTTGTAGTCCTTGTTTGTCTTAGTTCATACATTTTGGTTGATGATGTTTTGATGGAAAATAAGATCCTACGTAAGGAGAGTTTTGTGCGAAACCATGATACTTGTATCTATACTAGGAACCTCGTTTCTATGCTTGGTTCTTTATGTTTCAATGTTTTGCATGCTAATCCAATATAATAGAGAGGGACAAGGGGAAAATATTAACAAGAAAACTCATATCATAATTTTTATATATGCTTCTCTGAAGGAACAACCTCTTCTTCTCTCAATAAGTCGAGATCCCTCTTCCACCCCATGAAATAAATAATTGTTGAGGCACGGTCCTTTAAAAATAAATAAATAAAGGGTGAAAGAAGAGAAAGGCTTCTTGTGCAAGGAGGTGAAGCAAGTAACTTCATCAGGGCATTGTCCAAGCTCACTGGAAGCAAAGTAATGCTTGTGTTCCTAAAGTGACTCTGTCGGGGTATTGTCTAGGCCTACTAGTAGTGGAGCAACACCGGAGATGAAAACTAATACTTGGAAATATCTTAAGCTCATGAATTACATTACCCTTCTCCTAAGTCAAAACAATTGTGATATGGCTAGACTTATGAATGAGTTCAACCAAGAAAGAGATGAAGGGGACTATATCTATAATTGGGTCAAGTGGGGAAGCCAAGGTAATCTGCACAATGAATCAATACTTCCTGAGGAACTAGACCCTGCACAAAATATTATACCAAGGGAGAGAAGATGGAATTCAACCAGTGTATCGCCAAGTGTTGTTGTTGCTACAACACCCTCCAAAATTTTTTCCTACATCAAAATTTCAGAGCCTACTTTGAGTTTTCATGTTGTTGTTTCTAGTAGTAAGAGTCTTTCCTTGCATTTTCTCTAAGTTTTCAAGTCCCTTTTGGAATAAAACCAAAGTGTCATCTTTTGACATGAGAGTTGTCACATATTACATAAGCGTAGTTATGGTTCATTTCAAGGGGTAACTTTGGTGTCAATGAGTCCTTCTTATAACATATATGTGTTACACTCGTTCCCAAAGTTTTATGCATTGTCACACGTGTCGCCAATATCATTGCAAAGTGTATCTTTAGTGTCACACTTGAAGGAAGTTGTTGTATTGCCATCACATTGGCAAGGTTTTGTTGTTCATGTGTTCTGATTGATTAATGTTGTGATGTCGATTTTTCAGAGTGTGTGATCATGTTCAATTTTTTCCTTGTTCACTTTGACCTCACTAATCTCAAACTTAGTTAAATTCTGAAAAGTTCCTGCCCAAGCAACTTGGATTCACTCAGACCTTCTGAACTACGTACTACACAGTCTCAACCCTCAATCTCAAACATTTCCTCTTGGAACAACATAATGCGCAATTCCTACCTCCCAAAATTGCACACTACACAATCTCAATGCTCAACCCTGGCCCCTTGAGCTCTGAAACTATGCAAATTAGCCTCTAGTCAATCCTCTTATGCACACTACACAATCTCAAGCCTCAAGATTCCAGCCTAACTCCTTGAATTATACAATCCCTAGGCATCTCTCTCTCTCCAAAAATGAATAGTAGGCAACCTCAAGCCTCAAGATTGCCTCCCTGAGCCCATCAATTGTGAATTAATTGTGTCTTGGCCTTCCTGAATTGTGCAATGTACAGTCTCAAGTCTTAGCCCTAGCCCCTAATCTCTTAAATTGCGCAACTGCCCAATCCCTAAGCCAATCTCTTAGTCCATCACCTAGTTCCAACTCAATAAATGATTTTCATGAAGCATGTTAGACTGGGAGTTTTTGGATTGATGTCTTCTTGTCATGAGTATATTTCAGTTGCAAGTATTATATCTTGTTATGACAATATGATGATGAAGGAAATGGAGGAGACAATGCTAGAAGACACCTATGTAGCTGCAAAGACAAGTTGATCATTGAATGGGAAGATGAAGGGACACCAGTTTGCGAGAGTAGCTAAAAAATAAGATCATATTGAAGGCTCCCTACATTTGGGCCCTATGGAGTAGGAAGAAGGAGAAAATGTACCATCTTTCAACAAGACACAAAGATAACAGCAAAAAGAATGACTTGACATTTATACATCATCATGTAGTCCATGTCACCAATGTCATGTCATGTCAAGCGTTATATGAGTCATCATCTTCCACATCATTTGTGTAAATTTATGTAATTTTCAATGTATCAGACATGCAATGTAAAGCAGAAGTCCAAGACTCATCTATAGAATGTGAAAATTCATGGAGTCAAAAGGTCATAGGGAAGTCAAAGAGTCATGAAGGCGGTCAAAGAGTTACAAGGGAGGTGAATAGCCACCCCATTTTTTATATATACACCCTCATAGATCATGCAAAGCAGTTTTCACCTTGACTCCTCCTACCAGGCATTAGAGAGGAAGACAATTCTTTTGGAGGAGAAAGTGGTTGCTCTAATCCTCCACTATTGGAGCTAGTGGTGTTCATTATATTAATGTATCTTGGAAATTTTTCCTAATACTCGAACCTCATTGAGCCAACACACTTGTGTATGTCATAAATGTTGTAAGACTATTCTTTGAATGTTTATGATATATATTTTTTTCATATGTACTAAAGAAATTGAACTATTTCGGTGGCTTTAGTGCTTATCTTGTTAAAGGTGTGTTGTAAGTGTTTTACAATCGTTGCTTCTATGTGAACTATTTCTCTAGCATATGAACGATTTATTCATATATATATGCCCATGTGTCTTTATTATATCAGTACTATTACTCATCTTTTAAAGGCTCACTTTTATTCCCCCTCTGGTAGAAGAACCTCGATACATTCTGCAACTAAACATTCCACAAGGCATACTCACTTGTTCATCTGAAAGTACATGTACATTACTCTCTTGTGTTGACCATCGTAGCCAAGGAAAATCTCTAAGAACATATGGCAGTTGGGCCTTATTTCTAGAAGGGCTCCCACACCAAACAATGTGAAGTCTGATTGGGACATTTTATCAGTGACACCCCCTTTCATGTTGGCGGGATCTAGCACCGTCAACAAGGGGGCAACGGTAGAGACAGAGGTGGACAACAATTTGAGGAGGGTGAATATTTAGGGACATTATGGACATGAGATCTAGTGGTAGATGGTGGATAGGGTTTTTGGGCCTGAGGAGGGGGATAGCAGCAAGTCAAGAGTGAAACAAAAGAAGATAAAGTGTATCAAACCGAGGATAAAACCCTAGTGTTAAGAGAAGATATTCAGTTTGATTTGTCCATGGAAGTGGCAAATATTATTTCGGTTTGATGAGCAGTGGGTAGGCGATTTCAGGCAAAAGAGATAAATGGATGGATTAGGGCATGTTGGCCTAAGGCACTTGAAAAATTGGTTGAAGTTATTCTCTTGGCTTGGGGTTGGTTCATGTTGAAGTTTGGATCACCGAAAGTAGCAAGCTAGGCTCTAACTCAAAACTAGATCATTGACTCATCTCCAATCTTGTTGAAGCATTGGAGCCCACTCTTCAACGTGAGAAGGAACGATTAGAGGAGTTTCCAATATAAGTGAGACTCCCTAGTCTACCTCCACAGTTATGCACCATGGAAATTTTTTAGGCTATTGGCAATAAATTGGGGCTTTTTTTGGATACAGACATGTCTTTCCAAGTTACTATAACTAGAAACATTTCCTGAATTCTAGTTAAGTTGGACCTCAGGGAGGGTTTGCTCCTAAAAAATATGCTCAGCTTTAGAGGATGTAGATACAGTCAGTAGGTTGATTATGAAGACCTCCCCTTTCAGTGCCAAAGATTTCATACACTTGGGCACTTAGTTCGAGATTATATGTTTTTTGTAAGAGGTAATAGAAAGTCAACCTCTTAGTCTGAGAGAAAACTCGGCACCAATCGACATATGGGCTCTCAAGGATCCAGCTAGAGAAGTTCATATTAGGAGGACTCTAAATATTTAAAGGCATATCAGGATTTAGAAAGTGTTAAAGGCAGTATTTAGGGACTGGCAGGCAATCTAGAGACTCTAATGGTGTTGAGTGAGAGCACATCTCAGAACACAAAAAATCCTCTCTCCTCGGGTACTCTAGATCCCTCCCTTTCTTTTTCATTTTATTGCATAAATTCTTTACCTATCTTTGCTCCAAAGCTTGGTCCCTCCAGGCCTATGCATGCATCCACACGTTTTCACTCAATAGTGACTATAAACCTTGCGCCCAGCAATAGTACTATCATCTTTATTTCTCAGTCTACTATGCCTCCTTCCTGTAACCTTATCTTTTAACCTAGTCCCTCTCTCTATCCCCCCTACAATCTTAGACTCAGGATTCCTAAAGAGGGGATGGTGGATAGTTTGGGAGAATTGGGCTCTCTCCTTGTCTTGTCGGGGAATAGAAAACTAAAAGGTATAAAATCAAACCTCTCCATGGCCCAATTAAAAGCACGAATAGACATTGCAGAGGGCAAACACAAATCTATAAATGGGGCTCTTAAAGCGATGCAAGACCCAAGTCAGGTTACATCATCATCCTCATTTCTTTCAACTGTAGGGGTTTTACTAGTTCCTAGAAAAAAATGGCTTTAAAAAGGCTATTCTCGACTGATGAGGGATGGGGATCATATCCATGGAGCCTTGGCTAATATGTGCCCAAGATGGTTCTTTTTCACTCTAGACACCAGAGGCTGTGAAGGAGGTCTTGTCAAGGGCTTAAACTTAAAATCAATCATAATATTAAACAGATGGGGTTCTAAGAGCATCCACGGGGTTGATATATACTTTGTCAAATTGAATATGGATCAGTAACAATAGTTATATTTATGGCCCTTGTCACGAGAGAGGCAGTTTTTTGGAAATATTTATGTCCAAATCCTTTATGCACGAGAACAATCTTATCATAAGGAGGGACCTGAATTTCTCGTTGGGTGTGTCTGAAGTTTGGGGACCTCAAGCCCTCCTTGATTTTATATCTAACTTATTTAGTCGAATCCTTGCTGAAAATGGCCTCATTGACGTCAACCTTATCAAACGAAAACCCACTTGGTGAAATAGATGCACAGGTTATGACATAATTTCCAAAAGACTTGACGGATCCCTTTTAGCAGAGAATCTAGTCAACACTTTACCTCTTTTTAGACAATGGGTTAGCTCTGGAGGGCATTCTGACCACCATCTGGTTCTATTAGAATTAAAAGGAGGTTATAAAAAATTAGGCACTCCTTTCAAATTCAATCCCTCTTAGTTGGGTGATGAAAGCTACATGGTAAAACACACTTGGATCACATTCTTTGAAAATCGGGATACTAGACCATCCCAACATTTTGGACACAATCTGAAAGAGGTTAAAAAGGCTTCTATTGAATGTGATAGTCAGAAGAAAAAAAACTCGTGATGAGGCGGAGATGAAACTAATTGAGGATGAATTGGAGAGGCTTGAATCGCTAGAGGGAGATGGCTATGAATTGGTGGATTATAAGCTCAGGATTATGTAGTTAAATATGTCAAGAAAGAAATTATTGGTGGAAAAAGAGGATCAGTGGAAGAATAAATTGAAAAGTGGGGAAGAGAACACTAAATTCTTCCACAATTATTCCAATGTCAGGAAGACAGCTAACACGATATGGGAAATTCCATATCCTAATGGGAGGAAAGCTTATACCTTTGGAAAACTTGCACCTCTGAGTAAAGCCTTCTTCCAAAACTTATTCAGGGCTCCAAAAGAAGCCACCATTGTTGAAGTCATTAAAATGGCTCAGTATTTTCATAAGTTTGTGGAGGAGGAAGAAAACCAACTTCTAATGGATCTTATCTCAAAGGAAGAGCTAGAGGAAATCCTCACAGGGATGCAAGAGGAAAATATCTCATGTCCAAACGAATGGACGATGGAACTCTTCATAGGATTCTTTGATTTAATTGGGGATGAGATATTGTAGGTAGCTGAGGAGTCTCGTCGGATGGGGAAATTCCATGATCCTTTCAATTCAACCTTTATATCTCTCATCCCAAAAGTATATTATCCCAATTCCTTCGATGGATATTGTTAAATTTTCACATTGTTCTATGTCGTTTCAATTACTTTTAACCCAATTCACTTCTTTTAGAAATATTTCCAATAAAAATTAATATTTATAATCATCAACAATAACTAAAGATAGAAAAATAAATGAAATGATAAAGGGGACAATCAATACATCAACAAGAGACACCATTTTTGGTCAAAGACCAAGAAAGAACCCCACAAGGGGGAAAACCCTTTGAAAAATCATTTTCTATTACATTGTTATAAAATGTTCAGAAAAGAGTACAATGATCCCAATACAAAAATTTTCCAGAAGAATAACCCAATAATGTTCAGAAATATGGTCCGAGCATCAATATATATCAAAGGAAACTTTTCCTGTCTTCATTCAACTGCCATCAACTATGGTCAGAAGTAAAAAAAAATTCCCTAGAGCCCAACCACATGGAGGAGGAGTTGTGCATTCGGCCGAGACCTTCCAACCGCACCCTTGAGCCTGTTAGCCAGATATTATAGCCGAAAATTGCCTTTGACAAGCAAATTTCCTTTGACGAGCCTACAGCTGAGACCCAAAACCCTGGGACATGTGTGAGCTTCGGACCCTATAGTTTTAGACCTGTGTGAACCTCTTTCCTTGACCCAACCTCAAACCTGTGTGAACCAAATAATGAATAAGAGAAGAAGATGATTCTTGGTGATGTCCAAATGAGCTTGAGGTCACTTGTATTTATAGGCTTCCAAGGGTGACCAATTTTTAGTTAGGGTCGACTTGTGCAAATGTACATATATGGGCTTTTCTTCATAAGTACACTTCCCCTTGTCCAAATTGAGCACTTCAATAGTCGAAATTAGTCCTCTCAAAAAGAGGAATCGATTCCCATGGTTGGAATTTGTCACTGAGATGCCAAAATCAACAAATATAGACCAATTTATTTGTGTAACTTCATATATCAAGATAATTGTTATGTGTTTGAGACCTGTATTGTCTAGAAACATGTCCAAAGAGAAGTTTGGTTTCTTGGAAGGTAGGAAGATTCGTGAAGCTATAAGGGTGGCATAGAAAGTTCTGCATAGCATCAAAACTCAAAATATGAAAGGGGTCTTAGCATAAATTGATCTTTCTAAATCCTACAATAGGGTTAGCTAGATTTTCATCAGAATGATCCTTACTCACCTTGATTTTAGTGTGCCTTTTATAAATTGGGTTATGGGATGTATAACCAATCTTTCTTTTGTTGTCTTGATTAATGACTTGGATTCCCCCCTTTTCCATAGTTAGAGGGGATTGAGATTGGTATGCCTTATGTCACCCTTATGTTTCTTTTAGCAGTTGAAGGGCTTAGTAGATTATTCCTAGAAGCTAAGACGAGAGAATACTTAAAAGGAATTGAGGTAGGGGTAAATATTCATACCACACACTTACTTTTGTTGAATATCTCCTTATTTTGTTTAATGGCTCTCTACAGGACTCAAATTCTATAAAACGGGCCTTCAAAATTTTTCAAAAATTTAGGCATGGTTATAAATGCTCTGAACTCGACAATCTTAGTATCAGGACTTTCTCGTTTTGAAGTAAACATGGTTGTTTATTTTTTCCCATCCATAATTATTCCCCAAAGGGATAGTTTGAAGTACCTAAGGTTCTTATTAAATCTAAATCCTTATCGGAAAGTTGATTGGATGTGGCTAGTGGATAAGTTGGAGAAAAGACACCAGCATTGGTGTTTCAAATGGCTATTGAAAGTTGGGCATTTGGTACTTATTAAACTTACCTTGGAGGCATTCCACTCTACTAGATAGCCCTCTCCTGGGTCCCTAAATAAATTTTTGGCTTCAATTAGGAAACTATAATGCATATTTTTATGGGTTGTATTAAAAGAAGAAGATGCCCTTCCTTGGGTTGCTTGCAAAAAGGTTTCTCTCCCAAAGGTTTGGGGAGGTTGGGGCCTTAAAGACTTACCTATGTTCTCAAAGAGTTTGTGGGAAAAAATCACTTGGAGGCTTCTTACAATTGACAATCTAGGGATAGTGGTGATCTCTAAAAAATATATATTTCCACTATCTCTAGATGATTGGATCATAAGAGAGGATAAAATAATCCCAAACTCATCAATCATATGCAAAGTTTTTAACAATATTTGTCATATCATAGGAAGCGGTCTGGAATTGGGGGTAGGTAATGGTGAAAGGATGAAAATTGGTTTAGATCTATGGGTTGGATGCTCAGATAGTTTTAGGCTTATGTATGATCTGGTTAATTTTTAAATGATCAAGGTATTTGTCATTTGAATCAAATTGAGGGTGAAAATCAATCTACTTTTTGGTCTCGCGGTTGGAAATAATCTCACCAATTAAATCTTTGTCATATGAGCTTGGTCAGAGTATATTGCAGACCCAAACTGGATGCATGTTAAACTCTATGACCAAGAAGACATGCTTTGGTAGGTATATAGTCCGTCAAGAATCTACACTCCCAAGGTTGGTTATAGTCATCAAATTAAGCATAGATTAAGGGTGAATGTTGAATGGTGGTGGAAGTCACTATGGAAGTTGTCATGTCCAACCAAATGAAAGATGTTCATGTGGTGAATCATAAAAAATAAAGCTCCAAAAGTGGATAACCTCCAAAAAAGGAAAAGATATGGTCCAAGATGGTATATTCTATGCAAGAACACTAAATAATTTGTCTCTCACTTGTTCCTAATGTGCCCCTTCTCCAAAAATGTTTGGACAAAGTGTAAACTCTTGATAGGTTTTAATTTGGAGTGGATAGGGATCAGTCTATGAGAGTCTTGGAGAAGTTGGTAGGATTTGTCTCATGATGAGAACCTATAGAATATTCCCCCAATCATATGTTGGGGGGTATGGCTAGCCCACAATGAAGCCACCTTTAGGGATGTCCCATCAGTTCAATATCATCGCTTCAGAAGTAGCAGCTATCTACGCTCTGATGCCCAAGAAAGAACAATTTCATGTGCCTTGCACAATCCATGAAGAAGAAATAAACATTTAGATGTCATTGTCATGTTTTGATGGAGCATCAAATGATGAAAATATTTGTGGGGGAGGATTGGTTCTTCACTTAAATAATCATCATGTTTCGAAATATAAAATTGGTCTCGGTAGGGGAACTAATAACTATGCAGAGCTTCTCTCCTTAAAACTAATCTTATGTTGGGCCCTGGAACTCAATTGCAGATCTCTACAAGTATTTGGTGACTCAATGAATGCAATCAATTGGTTTAATAGCACTCAAATATGCCAAAATCACAAACTTTCTCCTACTCTTGAAGAAATATTATTTTTAAAGCAAACTTGTAATCACATTTCCTTTTGTCACATATACAGGGAGAGGAATTTTGCAGCAAATCTTATGTCCAAGGAGGGAATTCGATAGGATCTAGGAGACTGGAAGGTCACTGAATCATTAAATGAGACTAAGCGCCACTACCAATATCCATCCTTCCTTAGTTGTTAATAGGTTCATGGGGTTCTCAAATCATCGGTACAGTCTGTCATATTTCCCCCCTTTAGAGGAATTGTTTTTTTTAGTCCATTGGTTATGTATGCATAGTATTATGCTCACATATGTACTGAAAAAGCTTATTTTTTGTGCTCTCATCGGCATATGGATTTTTTTAGCAGTCATTACATTTTACTTATATGTATCTTATTTTTGATGGTTATGATGGGTTGGATTTTTACAAGCATTTGGACACTTTTTTACCTCTTCGAAGGCAGATGGGACAATATGCACTACATATCTATTGATGTAACTTTTTATTCCTTTTTAAATAAAAAATTACAATTTTCTTTAAAAAAAACAACATATGTTCCGAATAGTACTATCAAAACTATTTTCACTCAGTCAAACGGTGATGGAAAAAGAGGAAAGTGGATTGAAAAATATCCAAGAATTTGAAATGGAGATTAATACTACAAAGCTAATTAAAGGATAATGATTGGCTAAAATGTTAGCAAAACCAAACTATAGAGTGTTAGGAATAAACTCCATCCTCTAGATTTTAGATTCTCTTTCAAATAATCTTACAAAGATGAATCCCCAAGAACCTTCTTTGATAGAACCCAAAAGGAATAATCCACAATAACATTCTATGATAGAACCCAAAGGAAGAATCCACAAAAGGCTTCTTTGATATAACCCAAAAGGAAGAATCCATAATAACCTTCTTTGTGTTGGAAATTCAATTGCAAGCATGAATTTATACTCATGATAATTACTTGTGAAGATATTTAGTGTTCCTTATAGCCTTTCTTTATTATTCATCAAGCAATTATCAATTTAACCATTCAAATAAAATACAATAGAGATCATAGTGCACAAGAGACACTATAGATTAGGCCAGTGGCCAAGGGGAAAACCAAACAATCCTTTCCTTATAGAATCTTAGTCAATAAGACAAATCCAAGTCATAGATAGAATAACTGGTGCAATAAAGTCGCCTAAGTTCCAAGTTAGCCATGTATTAAACAATAATAGTCCACATCAATTATGTTACATGTATGTCCATAAGATGCCATATGTTTTTCCATGAGTCTACCACATAAAAGACATTTGTAAGCCTCAGAGTTATGCTACAAAAACATTATTCATATGCATCAGAGATAACCTTCCTTTTTCCATAAAAACATGTCATATCATGTCTCAAATTCACTTCATATCCTACCTCAGAAGCTCATCACATTCTGCCTCAAATCCATGTCATATTCCACCTTTGAAACTCATCATGTTTTTCCTTAGAACCATGTCATATATTGCCTCATAAACTCGTGTAATCTTTGCCTTATAGCTTGTGAATATGCCTCAATAGATGTGAATTGTCCTTACCACAGATCATATCGAAAATATGTATTTGATGGAGATAAATTTTCTTTATTTATAGTTTTTATTTCATGTGAAATGGACACGTCCTTTGGACAGATTGACTTGTCTTCTGGAGGGTTGACTTGGTCAACTTGGAGACACTAAAATATGTCTTTTAAAAATACATTTTCCTTCTTTTAAATGTTCAAACGGGACATGACACAAATAAATTTTCTTTTTGACTTTGGCATGAAGAACATGCTTGAAAAATATAATAAATAGATCCATGATAAAATACATTTATGAAGACCGAACCTTGTTACAACTTCAACACTTTGATAGAACCCAAAAGGAAGAATCCACAAGAACCTTTCTCCGAGGGTGAAAATAAAAATTATCTTTATCAACATGGTAGAAGTATATTGTCTTTTATTTGCATAATTTGGAATGGCCGCTAGAATTAAATAAGGCCAAAATGAGATCTCTAACACTTCAATCTATAAAGTTTTCAATTGTAAAGAAACAGTTGTATTATAAGGATTCATTAGGTGTGCTTTTGTAATGTTTATATGAAGAAGAAACTAATGGAATCATTGATGAATTTCATAAAGGAGTATATGGAGGACGCTATGATTGGAGAGAAACAACCCACAAGATATTGAGAGCGGGTGTTTATTGGTCCAAGTTGTTTGTAGAAGTGAATGATAGAGTTTGAGCCTATGTATAATGTCAAATATTTGCAGGTAAACAAATTCTCACTCCATTTCCATTGATTATAATTTTAGTAAAAGCACCCTTTACACAATAGGGCCTTGATTTTATAGGGAAAATCCATCCACCCTCCAGTAGCTAGCATAAATGGATACTCACGACCACATATTACTTCACCAGGTGGGTGGAATCAATCCCAACTAGGGTTGCAACAAATGTAGTTGTGAGCCAATTTTTTGAAGAAAATACTTTATCTAGGTTTGATTGCTCTCGAAATATTATCACAAATAATGCCCAAGATTTCAAATCAATGAACATTATCAACTTCTGTCATAAGTATAATACATTTATTACTCATTCTATAGCCTATTATCCTCAAGGCAATAGGCTAGCAAAATCTTCAAACAAGAGTTTAATGAGAATGATTAGAAAGGTTTTATCATAAAACAAGAGAAAATGGAATGCAAATCTTAAATATGCATTTTGGGAAAACAAGGTTTCAACCAAAAGGTTTACAAGTAAATCTCCATTTCAATTGGTATATGGAATTGATGTTATTTTTCCTACTCGATTTTCTTTTCCTATAATCAAGATCTTGCAAGACTCGTATGAAGAACTTAATGATCTTATAAGGAGAATAAATCAAGTTATAGAATTACATGATTATAGAGAAAAGGTAAAGGAGAAATTGTAGTAGTGTCAAGACAAAATGATGAAGATAGTTGTCAATATAAGAGCCATAGAAAGAGAGTTCAATCTTGGAGATATAATTTTAAGAGGGGATGCTCAATGAGAAGACAAAGGAAAACATGGGAAATTTGAAAACTTGTGGTTCAACCCCATTAAGATTGTAGAAGCCAAAGGAAACAAGACCTTCATTGTTTAGAATCTTGATGGGGAAATATTTACACTGCCTTTGAGTGGGAAGCACCTTAAACATTTTATTCAATTTTTAGAACCGTAGTGATTCTATTTCATTGTTCATGTTGTATATATTGATGTGGATTGGATTTAAATTGGCAAGTGTCATAGTTTTGTTGACACAACATATGAATCCATAATTCAAGGTGAAGGAATTGTTCTGTGGTTCGTAGTGTCCTGCGAGGAGAGACTTTCCCCAGATGGATTCGATGTTGTAGCACAAAATTTTTAAGATTTTTTGGAGCACAATAGCTCAAATTTTGAAGCTTTTACAGGTTCAAAAATTTAAGTTTCTATTAAATAAAATTATAAATTTCATGCCCCTCGATCAAGGTGCAAGTAGGGAAAACTTGATCATATCAACAGGTAATGGGTGTTCTGTGAATCCCAAGGTGCCCCTACGCCACCCTCCACATGCACGAAGCACATGGAGGGGTGGAAGATTGCATGATTACAAACAATGCAAGGTGGGAAGGTGGTAATAAAATGAAAAAGTGGCGAGCTCTTGGCTTTTTCTTCAGTGAGATTGATAAGTACTCCATCTGTGATTTTCTTTGGCATAATATTGGAGTAGAGAAATTCGACAGACCATTAAAGAATTTTGTGAAGGTATTTCGAAGGGCTCGTGTTCTCCTGAAGTGGGTTCAGGTTGTCGGTCTTGGGTATGTTCTCTGACTTTTCACCTATCTCTTTGTCATGGCTCATATTTTTGTTCTACGGGTTTCATGGAAGAAGGGATGTGTCGCAAATAGGTCAGTCTGGAAGATGTATTCCCTGGAAGCGGGTCTTGTTGTTACTGAATTGTTTGAAGGTTGTCTGGTTTTTTAATATTCGTATGTTTGTGTTTTTTGGAGTTATGTTGTCTCACATGGGCATGTTGTTGGTAAGGCCTATGGGCCACCCATGGTATCTCTTATTATGTCATTGGAGCACTCTCTTAAGTTTTTATTTGGTAATATGTGATTGTGGCCCTGTATTAGCAAGGTCTCGAAAGGGAAATGGCTTTTTTTTAATGATACCCTCCACTAGTGTGTGTTCGGTTGGACTTATGTCTATGAACCTTAGGATTATTCCTATTTCAGGGGCCTGGGTTGCAAAAAGAGATATCATTGGGTTTTTTATGGGTTGTGGTTCTCATATTTGATCGCCCTGATAGGTCCCCCAGCTAGGTGCAACCCTTGGAAGCTCTCGGCTCCTAGGTTTTGGCTCACTGTAGATCGGCTTTCTAGTTTTAATTCGGTTGGTTTCAGTCTATCTTGTCTGCCCCTCATCACCAACACTATGGCCTGAGCTACTTTTGGGAGAAGAAAGACCACTAGTGGTTCTCGTGGTCTTGGGAAGCATACCAAAGCGACCACATCGTCCCATTCTCCCAGTACTTCTACTGGAAATACTCGTGGGCACAAGTCCACCTCCAATATTATTGATGAAGAAACCATTGCATATCATGCGGGCTCAACCCCAGTTTGTTGACTCATAGCTTAATGGGAAAAGGAGTTAAATAAGAAGGTTGAGCTTTTGGAAATTAATCTAGGTGATTAGAAAAACCTTGATCCTGGGCACTCTCGTGGTCGTACTTCTCAATACAAGCAAACAGTTTAATTGTATTGGCTGATGAAGATCCTTTTGGTCAAGGCCTTGGAGAAAATTCCTTCAAGCTTGACCACAGAAGCAAAGGCTTTCCCAAGTTATAGTCAGGATTTTCAGCAAATCAAGTTCTAACTTTAAAAAAAATGGATGCCTTAACCGCATAGAACGACACATCCCATGCATTCCACAATTTGAACTTCCTGGGTCAAGAGCAAAGGACCTGGCCCTGGTTGACTCAGCTAATAATGAGTAGTCTGGTGTATCACCTTTGTTTTTACTTTTAGTGTATGCAGTTAGTTTCTGTCTTTTCAGTACTTTTAGTATGTTTATAGTTATCTAGATGTTAGCCAGTATAACGACAATCAGACCTTTTTAGCATGGTTGGATAGACTTATTCTATTTTTTTATGGATGGATTATCATGTCATTAGGTGGTCAACAGACCTGGTTTCCCTCAAGGCATGTTGAGGCCACCTAACCATTTAGCACATGGTTGTAACCTACTTGATTTTGAAAGATAATGAAAAGAAAGTTCCTACCAAGCTTACAAAAAAAAATAAAAAAATTGCATGCATTTTTTCCTTTACATAGCATATGTTAAAGTTCGAGCAACCTAGAGAGTACATCTTTGATGCAGACATATCAATAGTTATCAATCATTTTGAGACCCCCCAATATAATCGATGGTTAAATTGGGAAGCAAGGGGTTGGGTCCTAAAATATATTGAGGTTATGTGACACTCAAAGAATTCCCTCCCATCATTTTTGAAAACCACCATCACCCTCTCCTCTCCCCCCCAACCCCAAAAATCATCTTGCAATGATGTGACCAGTGCACCCAATGTTTCACCAATTAACACAAAAATAAAGCAATCCCAACCTATAAGACATTTAGGTGGAATTTAGCTCTCAGACTATATGTAAGCCACGTAAGCAACAAATCATCAAGATTCAAAAATTAGGAAGGAAACCTATTTTCACATGGTTTTTCCAAAATGAAATGTTCCATGTGTCGAAAAGAAAATGTCTTAGTCGTAAAAGGAGAAAATGTGAGCATTTGTCCCATTCACAACTATTGAAGAACAAGGACAATTAATGGACAATTATTACAGTCAAACCAGTGACCATTATATATTTATCATCACTTCTTGTTAGTTATTTCCCGAGTAAAATTCAATCTTTGTCATATTTTCTTCCATAATCAAAACCAAGAAAATCAATAATGGACCTATAGAGGGTTCTTTACCTATAAATTTCAAATTATTGCCCATAATTGATTAGGAATGGGATGTTCATATACCCATTGTGAGCTCAACCCTTACAAATTGAGAGAATGGGATTATCAACTTTCTATGGACTTGTAATATATTTCTTTGGTGTAGGAATCATTTTTATCCTAATTCACTGCTCCCCGAACTCACACTTTCCCTGAGTTTGTAACATGGTGCATTGATAACTATGTTCCAAATAAACAAGTTGCTATATCCAGGAATGGAGTAATTTTATTTTCTATAAACCCTCAATTAATCCAAGAAATTCTTAGGGTGGTTATCCTACATAAAACCCAACCCCTTGATGGAAATATTCTTAACTAACATGAATTAACTCCAAAAGAGAAGACAACTTTACTTGATTCATATTTTCATATGAATGCTCCATCACATTTAATTGTACCCTATATGGTTGTACAATTTTCCCTTAACTATCTAGAAAAACCATATCCATGGTATTTTTTTATTAGGCTATGATCACGATCACTCTATTGTTGAAATAATCCTAGGGTTCTTAACATCTATTTCCCATGTCAAAAAAACTTTTATTAGGTTCCATTTCAATCAATATCTTGTAAATGCCATCAACTTTCAATTGTCTTGGTATAATTCAACTAGGTATTTTAGGTATCAAGCCTTCTTATTCTACTTATTTCTCTACTTTCAAGTTTAAATATTTTCTAGTCTACATTTACAACTTCAAGATGAAGGTGGAAATCCAAGTGTTGTCATTTATTGGACTTATATTGTTATAAGGAAACCTCAAAACTTAGGATTTTCTTATTATTTTAATAAATTCATGTTAATTATATATTTTATGATGTATGAAGAATCTCCTCCAAGGATTTTTCCTAATATAATAAAAAAAATCGGCTCACCCTAGACACTGGAGTTGGAGATTGGTTTTTATTTAAATATTTCATAGAGATCAGGATATATGATTGTGAACTTCCTTCTTATTGAATTCCAACTTCACTGTCTCTAAGGATTTTGCTTTGGAATAAATCAGACAAAGTTTGAGTTTATATCAGTTTCATTTTCTCTCCAAGAAACATCAAACTATGTTCAAATTAGAGGAAGATGTTGTAACAACCCTGATTTAAAATATACAAATAATTACATCAATTTATATGATTAATAATCAACACCCAAGTATTCAACTATTTAACATATAATTTAAAAAAACAGGACTAGAGACGACTTACCTATATCGACTATATTCCTTACTTGTGCTTTTAGAGTTGAATGTTCTTTGAATTCTTCTAACCTCAACAAATATTTTGGGGACGACTCTCAATCAATGTACTACTTCCAAGGAATCATTTGTCTCACGGTGTCTTTCTCCCAAGAGAATAGATGAACTAATGCATAAATCTCATCTTCCTCATTATTCATTAAATAGAGCAAAAAATGGAAAGGGATCCGCATGCACACATTTCATGTATCAAAATGCCAACTTTTATTTCTTTATTTTAAGTTTTACTTAATTTAATATTTCTGTTAATTTAACTCTTTCTTTTTTAATTCATTTTTACTTTTTGTTAACTTTACTTATTCTTATTATTTTATAGTTTACTTTTATATATATTTATTTAGAACTCCAGTTTATTATTTTATATTTTATTTATTTATTATTATTATATTCTCTTCATTATTTTATTTTTTTACTATTATTATCTTTTATTTATTATTTACTATTTACTATTATTATCTTCTCTTTATTGTTTACTATTTATTTACTATTATTATATTTTCTTGATTGTTTATTATTTATTTACTTATAATTTAATATTATTTTATTTCATTTGTTTATTGTTATTATTTTTATTATTATTAGGGGGTATTACATACTCCCCCTCTTTAAGGAACTTCGTCCTGAAGTTAAGTTGAATCAATTAACATTTTATTTTATTTAGTTATTTATTACTTCACGTTTGTCCCACACCCTCTATTGAACTAGTATGACCAGTAGACATTGAAAGTTTCCACAACACCCATAAATCCCAAGGAATATTTGTCCTTATAACCACTTTCGGCACCAAGCATAAGCCTCATGAGTCTATACAATAGCCTATGGCTGGCCCCAAGGCTTACATCAAGGATGAGACCTCATCTACCCCAAGGCAAGCATATGGTCGAGGACTCAATGACTTCAGGCATCTCGCAAGGTTAGTCCACTCCCTCCACTCTCACTAAGGTGCATAGCCCCAAGCATCGAAGTCCTTACACCCCCACTAGACTTCGGCATCCCAATCCAATATCAGGCACTTGGCCTCCTTAAGATGGTCACATAGCCCCTCAATATCTACCCATCAAGAGATATACAAGACAAAGGAACCATTGGCATATGTAGTGTTGATTAAGTTTGTCCCCATCCCATATGGTGTTGCATATTCTCCCTCGCAGATATGGGCTCCCATGAGATCATCAAATAAATTGGCCCTCTCGGCCCATTTGTGGATTTCCTGTCAATCACCACATCTCAACATACATCCAATGCATTAGCTATAACATCATAGTATCGTAAAAAGTAATCCACATGCCAAGTATTGCATGTCATCATGAGAAAATAACATCATTTCTATCAAAAAATTATGCATGTCATAAATCTACATACAATTACCACATGCTTCACATCATAATATCCTCCTAAGTTATGACATCAACATTCAACATTAAAGACATATCATCACATAATATATGAACCATGTGTCAATATACCTCAACATAGCATCATAATTCATTTGCATATCATATTCATCATAACCATACAACATCATTATGATAGCAACTATATAAATAAGAACCATATGTACGTCATTATCTTCATACCATCGTATCATGAAACCTCATCCCAATATTATACTAAACAACCCTATTTTGACATAACAGTTAACTAAAACCATAACCAAAATCATAGTATAATATTTAGATGTATCAATTAAATTTAAACAATAGGACATGATCTAGATGCTCCATAAAAGTATCTACCTTAGCTAAGTTATTCACTCCTATCTAGTTCACGGCACAATTTAATCAAATAGATAAGGAAAGTCATTAAAAATAGCATCTACATCTTCCCAGGTAGCTGACCATGGGCTATATTGGTCCCACTGGACCTTCACTTGCTCAAACCCACGATTCCTTAGTCGACAACCTGGTGGCCCACTATATATAATGGTTTGACCTGAAGGACTCCCTCCTTGGAAAGCTGTAATTTATCAATTTCAACACATGGGATGGCTCAGGTACATATTTTCTATGCATAGAAACATGAAACACATTATGAATCCTTCTTAGATGGAATAACATCTCAAGCTTATAAGAAACTAGTCTGGTCCTCTTTAGCATCTTAAATGGAACGAAAAATCTATGGGACAACTTTGTTCCCTTGCCAAATTTGAGTGAACTCTTAGAGGGTTTGACTCTAATAAAAACTTGGCTTCCTTCCTCAAAGCTTCTATCAATTCTCTTTGCATCTGCATAACTTTATGGTGATACCTAGCTTCTTTTAGCCTCTAGTTAATTGTAGCCATTTGTTCTTCCATTTCTTGGAGAATTTTAGGTCCAAAAATGACTCAATCCTCTAACTGTTCTCAGCTCAATGGAGTACGGCAAGGACTTCCATATAAGACTTTGAAGGGTGTTTCCTGAATTGAACTGTGAAAACTATTGTTGTATGAAAATTCCACTAAGGGAAGGTATTTCTCCCATTGATTTTGTTGATCCATGACATACATACTTAGCATGTCCTCTAATAATTGGTTTACTCTCTCTTTTTTCCCATCTGTCTCTGGATGATATGCAATACTGAAGTTGAGTTGCGCTCCCATAAATTGGAAAAGGCTTTACCAAAATATGGAAGTAAAACATGCATCTCTGTTGGATATTATTTTTCAAGGCGCTCCATGAAGGTGAATTATTTATTCTAGGAAAACTTGAGCAATGAATGGTGCCTCAAAGGTAATCTTAACTAGAATGAAGTGAGCACTCTTAGTTAATTTATCAACAATTACCATAATGTAGTCATGCCTTTAGCAAGTCATAGGTAATCCTCCAACAAAATCCATCAAAACAACTTCCCACTTAGTTTCTAGTATATCATGTGGTTGTAAAATACCTGCATGGTGATGATGTTCAGCTTTAACTTATCGACATTCTAAACATCGGGCCATGAACTACATTATATCTTTTTTCATTCCTGTCCAAAAATATAGTTGATTTAAATCTGCATACATTTTCTAGACTCTTGGATGTGTAGCATATGGAGCTTGGTGGGCTTCCTTCATTATTATTTTTTGAAGTTCATCATCAATCGGCACGTACATCTTACCCTTATATCATAGCAATCCATCATTATCTAAGGTGTATCCTTCCCACTTGATGCCACTCGTACTCATTCTTGTAGGGAAAATTTTATTTGTTGGTATTGTTGTTCCCCTATTAGGTGGTTTACAATTCGGCTTCTCATTCCTATCTTCAATGATAGTATTGAATGAACTTTGGGTCTCCTTCTTAAAGCATTTGCAACCTTATTTTCCTTCCCCTTGATGTAGGATATCCTAAAATCATATTCACTAAACAACTCAGTCCAAGGTCATTTTCAAGCATTAAGGTCCTTTTAGGTGAAGATATGTTCAATACTTTTATGATCCATTCTTAATTCAAATTGATGCCCCATTAGATAATGTCTCCATAATTTCAAGGCCATTACAACTACAGCTAATTCTAGATCATGTGTGGCATAATTGATTTCATGGGTCTTGAGTTTACGTGAAGCATAAGTGATAACCCCTCCATCATGCATCAATACTACACCTAATCGTTCTCCTGATGCATCCATGCATACATGAAAGTCCTTGTCCATGGAGTGCACATTTAATATTGGCTAAGTTGTTAACCGTCATTCCAATTCATTGAATGCTCTCTCACACTCACCTATCCATTCAAACTTATCCCATTTCCTTTGGAAGTTTTTGATGGGACTAGATATCCATGAGAACCCTTCTACAAATCTTTTATAATAGCTTGCCAAACCCATAAAGTTGTGTACTTCTTTGACATTCTTAGGAGTAGGCCAATCTATTATAGTTTCAATCTTGTTGTGATCCAATGCAATGCCTTTACCACTAATCGTATGGTCTAGATATTGAATTTCATTCTCAAAGAAAGAACACTTAGTAAGTTTCTCATATATATTATGTTCTCTAAGGAATTGAATTATCAATCTCAAGTGCTCTTGATGCCCCTTCTCATTGCGGGAATAAATGAGGATGTCATACAAGAACACTTGACCAAAATGGTTCAGGTATTTGTAGAAAATATTGTTCATCAAGTTCATGAATGTTGCTGGAGCATTAGTCAAACCAAATGGCACCAAAATAAACTCATAATGTCCATATCATGTTTTGAATGTTGTCTTAGGTATGTCCTCCTCTTTGATTCTTAGCTGGTGGTAACCTGACCGTAAGTCCATCTTAGAAAATATTGAAGCTCCTTTTAGTTGGTCAAAGAGGTCATCTATGTGAGGGATGGCGTGCTTGTTTCGAATAGTGGCTTTGTTTATATCTCGGTAATCAATACATAACCTAAGAGTTCCATCCTTTTTCTTCACAAAGATCACTGCACACCCCAAGGTCATAGAAAATTTTAGGGGTGAAACTTCACCCATGGGCGAAATTAGGGGAGTTTTTTATTTTGGTTGGGTGATTTGTTTACAAATAGGGCCTCGCCCAATATTTATTTAAAAAGAAATTAGTTGTAAATCATTAACCCATGGGAATATGATGGAGAGAGTTTAAAAAATTATTAGGCCTTGCAAAATTCAAACTACATTCTCCCATTTACCCTATTTTTATGGTAATGGCAAGTATCAAGATATATTTCACCCTATTTTTATGGGAATCCTAATTATTTGGATTTGTTTCTCCTCATGGAATTTATTCTAACTCTATTATATTTTTCTATTAACCCAAAATTATTGGAATTTGTTTTTTTCCCATAAAATTCAAACTACATTTTCCTGTTCACCCTATTTTTATGGTAATCAAAGTATCAAGATATATTTCTCCCTATTTTTATGGGAATACCAATTATTTGGATTTGTTTCTCCTCGTGGAATTTATTTTCACTATACAATATTTTTTGTTAACCCAAAAATTTTAGAATTTTTTTTTAATGGAATGTGGAATCATGGGACTATAGGAATTGGGGTTTATATGAAAGTCATTCCATCACTATTTAAACAACCATTGAAATGGAGATATCAGTTTGTTAATTCTTCCCTGTTGATTTGACATCTAGCAAACATAATTATTCGACTATCTATGTTTTAATTTGGTAAGAATTCACCCACATCCGTGTTCTTTAAATGTTCAAATGAAGAAACTATCGAGCATAAAAATATGAATATGATTATTAAATTTCACTTTTTATTTTATTTTTTACCTAGATAAACTATTAGAAATTTTTCTTATTGTAATAGTAGAGATTATCAATAAATCTCTATATAAATAGTATAGGGTGTACCATCTTTTTATATTTTTATATGTCTATATTGAAAAGGTGTTTCATCAACTAAATCATTTAACCCTCTATATAAAAGAGAGAGATGATTTTATAAACCTAAAATATTATGGTTTTAAGATAGAGTTAATCGTAGATGTCACTGCGTTCACCATCGAAGTCGTCAAAATTGTTCAAGAATCAATAAAATAATAGTCCAACGGAAAATGTTGTGGGAGTTCACAAATTCTTTTAACATGGACACTCCATGGCATTCAATGGGTTTTATCCGCAATGTATAATGAAAGGGTGGTTGTTCTTTCCTTTCTAATTCAATTCTACCTATAAATGTTGGCAGTGAGGGTGGTGGAGCTATATTCCAATGTAGATATAAAAACTACTAACCTATAATGTCTCCATTTTACTTACATTAGAATTTTAAAAACGTTACAAAATAGTGACTCATTTTCATGCAGCTTTAAAGGTTTGAAATCACCTTCAGAAATAATGATCTCTAAATTCCTTTGATTTTACATCCATATTTTTGTTTTACTTTAGTGTAGCAGTTTTGTATGTTCAGTTAAAAGCTTATTCATGTTTAAGCTATATACTATAAATCCTAGATCTTAAAAAAATACACAATAGCTTGAGATATTAGTTTTCTTCATTGCTTAGAAACATTCTATTGCTTACATGTTGTAGTTTTTTTTTTGACATAATCGGTTGCTGTATTATATTTTAGAAAAAAAGAAAGGAGGTTGAACTCCTGTGGTACAAAATGTTAAGCCTAGAAAGCAAAGAGAGGAAGTGTTACAAGATGGACAAAATTCCTCTTTGTTCCTGCCTTTTGGACTTTGGAAAAAAACTAAACAAGAGTAGATCCTAACAAACTGGAACAACAGAAAACAACATTTACAAAACATGATCAGTCTATGTTGATGTGGCTGATTTGCCGAGCTGTAGATTCTTCAGGCTTGTTATCAACATCGGCTTGCTTGATGCTTGACGAGCTTGTGTGAACTGCATTTCTGTTTTCCATCATATATTTCAGAATTTCAATGGATTCTTCTACGTGACTGCACCTGTTGGAGAGTTGATTGAACTGCTCATGCAGCGAAGAAATTCTGTGGAGGAACAAATTAAGATCAGCTTCATATTTTTCATTGATGAGACAGTTGTGGTTGTCTATCTTGGCATCTAGGATCTTTTGGTGGGCACGAATTTGCTCTAGCTCGGCCTGAAGGTCGGTGCAATGGAGACAATCCTTGCTCCTTGCCATTGCTGCAAATGGAAAAGGTACTTTGAATGCTGCAAAACCCAGGGAGCTGACAAAAGACGGTGCACTTGGAAACACGCTGCGGGAATAGGAAAGAACACAGAGCAAGGAAGAGAAGCCAGAAATTTGGGGCGCATCTCAGAGACTGTAGCGCAAGATAGTAGAGAGGGTAAACACAAGGAGGAGAGCGCAGAGCAAGGACTCAGAGCGACAGGAAGGGAAGATATCTGAATGAAAGAATGGATGGGAGAAGGGGGGTAGAAGATGAGGAAGGAGCACAGAGGGCCCGTCAAGGGAATGAAGGGTGGAACAGAGGAGAAGCATGGGAGGTCACGAGTGAGAGGAGGTCGAGGCATGAAGAGATGGGTGAAAGGAAAGAGGACAACTAAATGAATGATTGCCTACGGATTTGTTAGATATCCTAGGTGTTTCCATATCTCAAGGTAGATTTTGGCATAAAAATGGATCTGATGAATCTTTGACCCATCACAAATGTCAGAAATCCCAGAATTGTTGCAAGTCTGATTGTAACCAAAATAATTTGTTGTCATGGTAAATAGTGCTAGGTTTCCACTACATTGCAAAGGAGGCTACCCAACAGTCTGGTGCAGGCTCTGTTGGCATGGAAGTCGACTTCCTTGTTGAGAGTGCGGAGGACATGGAGGAAACGCACCTCTGTTGGAGGAGAACATTGGGAGAATGTCTGTTATGTGCCATTAGGCTGATGACTACAACCGAATCACCGAATATCATAGCTGCACCTATGCCAATTTTACTGAGCTGGACGAGTCCCTGATATAGAGCCAAATCTTCGGCTCTATTATTGGAGATAGGCCCAAGTCCCCATTCATAAGTGACTATGCGTTCCCCATTAGTGTTGATGATGACTCCTCCTGCTCCTGCAATTCCTGGATTTGATTTTGAAGCACCATCAAAAAAAATATAATAGTTGTTGCAATTTTTGAGCCATGTTGAAAACTCTTCTTCTTTTAATCTTATTTTCCAACTGTGGCTTGCATTGTTGTGCCTGTTGCTGGTGTTGTGGCCAATATAGTTACTACTGTTTTTATCCAGTAGGTAACCAATGAAATTCCGCTCTTCAACACTGAGATCAGTGATATCAATATTTCTTTGATTTTTGGCAGAGATGGCTTCTACAGCGAGACTCCTTGCCTTATTGCAAAATTTTCTTGTGGTCGATTCTTTGTCTTTGAAAACTTTGCGATTTCTAGCCAACCAAATGTTCCACAACATAGTATAAGGAAGGGTATCCCAGACCCTTTTAACTATGTTATTCTTCTTATGCTGCCATGGATAATTATTTTTCCATTGATGCAGAGCTTCTCCTATGGAATTCTGAGTATTCCAAGGAATTTGGTCAGTGCGTGACAAATTTCTCCAGCAGGTGGTAGCAAAGGGACAGGCAATGAAGAGATGCTGAATGGAATCTTCAGCAGCTTGACAATTGGGGCAGCGAGAAGGACCACTAATGCCTCTCTTTTGCAAATTTTTTGCAGTAAGGATTTTCCCCTTAAGAAGAGTCCAGAGGAAAATTTTGATTTTAGGAAGAGCCTTAGATTTCCAAATAGTTTCCAGTGAGTCCAGATGGGCGTGGGATGGTTACTATTGCACATGTGCTGATGAGCAGCTTGGATAGTATAATTAGATCCAGATGGATCCCAACGAAAGCCATCTAATTCATTCTTTTTTATAGGAGCTATGCTATGAAGATGAGTTTGGAGGACAGAGAAACTTGCCTTGAGATCATTGGGGATGGCCGGAAAGGACCATCCTAACCATAATTGGGATTGGGGATCCCACTGGGGAATCTGATCCAAGTGTTAGATGCCCATGTTGTCAAGAAAGGAGAGAATTGGGTTGACTCCATCATGACTATTTATAGGTTGCTGGCCCATAATTTTATCAGATCCAATTTTTATATTAGCATCTCCCTTGGGGACTTTAGAAGTGTTCTGAGACATGAAGGGAATAGCTTTTTTGCACAGTCTCCAAATTTTGGAGCAGTCTCTATTAGGAATGTCATGGTTGAGAAGATGTTGCCTTGGGAAGTTTAAGTATTTAACTTCCAACACCCTTTTCCACCAGGCAGAAAGGCCGGTGATGAATCTCCAAGCAATCTTGCCTCCGAATGCTAGATTGAGGAATTTGGGAGATCTGATTCCAAGACCTCCTCGGTCTTGGGACTGTATGACCTGCTTCCAATTAACCAAATTGAACTTCTTTTTGTCATTTTCCCCCCTTTCCAGAGGAATTGGCGGAGGATGACTTCCATTTTATGATGAAAAGAGGTCGGAGCTTGAAGGAGAGTGAATTGGTATAAGGGTAGAGAGGTGTTGGGTTGTGTTATATTCTTTCCACGTAGTTAATAAGGGGTGTGAAGGGCACCCGTAACCCCACTTTATGGGGTCCGGGGCAGCGCCCCGGAAAATTTTGGTTTTGGACCATATGTTAGGTTGGGCGGACCCACCTATGGTTTTGTGCATGATTTTCGCACATGTTTTTTGGACGCGATGGTTTTCGGTCCATGGTATTGGATGCTTTGGCATGTATAAATATGTATTGTAACATTGAAAGGAACATAATGAAAAATCAAGCTGGTAGTCCCGGTTTTGGGATCCAGGGAAAAATCTCTGTGCATATGTGTTTTATGGGTTATGCTCTCGCATTGTTTATTTTCTTTGTTTAAGAATTCGTATGCAGGTAATTTCTGTACAGGGTTAAAACCTACATTTGGTATCAGAGCTGTTTTGGCTTCAAGGGGACGCCTTTGTTGCTGAGGGGTTTCGCTCAGGCCTATGGTAGACTCTGTTCAGTGGGAGATCTGCGAGATCGATTCTAGTGGTGAAAGAAGATGGGATGCAGTGGAAAGATAGAGATTGCGAAGTTCAATGGTCATAATTTTGAGTTGTGGAAACTCAAGATGGAGGATATGTTGGTGGATAAATATCAGTGGATCGCGGTAGATCCGGGTACTAAACCATCGGGAGTGACCGATGAAGAATGGAAGAAGTTGGATCAGAATGCAAAGAGCACAATACGATTGTGTGTCTCGGATTCAGTATTGCTGAATGTATCAGGGGAAGCTACGGCAAAGGCTTTGTGGGTCAAGTTAGGGACTTTGTACCAATCTAAGTCTTTGGTGAATAAAATGTTCCTGCGGAAAAAGCTGTACAACCTGAGGATGAAAGATGGAGACTCGGTGACAGAGCATCTGAATGCGTTTAATACTGTGGTAAGTCAGTTATTATCTGTTGATATTAAAATTTCAGATGAAGATAAGTGCATCAGTCTGTTGTGTTCTCTACCAAATTCGTGGGATAGTCTGGTTATTGCAATAGGTAGCAATGCAACTGCTTTGCAGTTTGATGAAATAGTCTCAGCCTTGCTGACGGAGGAGATGAGATGGAAAAATATGGAAAGCCAGAATGGTGATGCCTTGTCTGTACGAGGACGGTCCCAGAACATAAACAAAAATAAGTCATCGAGTGGGAGATCTAAATCTCCAGGAAAACCTACAAAGGTGGTGTGCTGGAAATGCGGAAAGGAAGGGCACTTCAGAAGGGATTGTAAATCTAAAGCTCCTGATAAAGGAAAGGGATCTGATGATGCTCCTTCTGCAGAGGCGAAAACTACCTCAGATGAAGGTGGGGATGTGTACTTGGCTTCTTCAAGTACACATGTAGATCATGAGGCATGGTTGATTGACTCAGGTGCATCCTTTCACTTCACTCCCCATAGAGAGTGGTTCTGCGAGTATGAGAAATACGATGGTGGTGATGTCTTCTTAGGAGATGATAGGAAGGCTAGAATCATTGGTCGGGGAAAAGTAAAGTTGAAGTTGCAAGGTGGAAGAGTTAGAACACTTCCGGGTGTTCTACATATTCCTGCATTGGCCAGAAATCTGATTTTTGTAAGCAAGTTGGATGATGCAGGTGTAAAGACGGTGTTCGAGAAAGATACCTGCAAGATGGTTCGAGGAGCACTGATATTAATGTGGGGAGTTCGGATTGGAACTCTGTACAAGCTGCAAGGTAGCACTGTTGTTGATGGGTGCCATAGTTCTATGGTTCCTGAAAATGGAGTAGAGAATCTAGTGGTCTCTGGAGAGAAGACCATGTTGTGGCATCAATGGCTTGGACATATTGGAGAGAAGGGCCTTCGAATACTTCATGGTAAAGGTGTGATAGAAGGTATGAATAATAGCTCTTTGGATTTTGATTTCTGTGAAAATTGTGTATATGGGAAGCAGAATCGGGTGAGTTTCCCCTCTGGTGGTAAGAGGACGAAACAGATATTAGAGCTTGTGCACAGTGATGTGTTTGGACCTGTGAAGGTTCCATCACTGGGTAAGTCTGTGTACTATGTATCATTCATAGATGACTTCTCAAGGAATACATGGATATATTTTCTTAAGAAGAAATTTGAAGTCTTTGATAGGTTTAAAGAATTTAAGGCTCTGGTGGAAAATCAGACAGAGAAGAAGATAAAGGTGTTGAGGACAGATAATGGTGGAGAATTTTGCAGCAAGGAATTTGAATAATTTTGTAAGAAGTGTGGTATAGCATGACAGAAGACTACTCCATATACACCTCAGCAAAATGGAGTCGCAGAAAGAATGAACAAGATGTTTATGGAAAGGGCAAGAAGCATGCTCAGTGGTGCCGGGTTAGGATAGGAATTCTGGGCAGAGGCGGTGGATACTGCATGTTACCTGATCAACATATCACCTTCATCAGCGTTGGAGGATAAGACTGCACAAGAAGTATGGACTGGTAAGAAACCCTCTCTTTCACATCTAAGGGTATTTGGATGTGATGCATATGTACATGTTCCAAAGGAGAAACGAACCAAGTTGGATAGTAAATCTGAAAAGTGCATCTTTATTGGGTATAAGGATGGTTTAAAGGGTTATAAGCTTTGGAACCCAGTCACACGGAAGGTTGTGTACAGCCGAGATGTGTTGTTCAGAGAGGTAAAAGATGTTATTCAACATGAAGTCCAACCAAAGGAACCTGAGAAGATAGAGTTTGAGCCAAAGGAGGAAGAATCAAACTCTACAGCAGAGGAGGAATCAGAAGATGAAGAGCCACAAACTCCGGCTGTGAGAAGATCAGTTCGAGAAAGAAGGCAGCCAGAAAGTTATAGTCCATCTGCTTTCAGTTCAAATTTTGCTTTGTCTGTTATTGATAATGATCCCAAAACTGTGAAGGAAGCAGTGGATTCAGAGGATGGAAAACTCTGGAAAGAGGCCATGGTCGATGAAATGGCATCTTTGCACAAAAATGAGGCTTGGGATCTGGTGGAGTTGTCGGCTGGAAGGAAACCCATTGGCATCAAATGGGTGTTCAAGAAGAAGACAAATGCAGAAAGAAAGGTGGAGAAATAAAAAGCTCGGTTGGTAGCAAAAGGTTATTCCCAGGTGCCGGGAATTGATTTTGGTGATATTTTTTCTCCTGTTGCCAAGGTAACTTCTATTAGATTACTTTTATCTGTTGCTACTGCTTTTGATTTTGAGGTAGAGCAGATGGATGTGAAGACAGCATTTCTTCACGGGGATTTGGAAGAGGAAATCTACATGAAGCAACCTGAAGGCTTTGCGGTGAAGGGTAAGAAATAACTGGTATGCAAGTTAAAGAAGTCTCTGTATGGGTTAAAACAGTCACCAAGGATGTGGTATCAGAAATTTGATACATTTATACGGGGACTTGGCTTCACCAGAAGCAAAGCAGATCGTTGTGTGTATTTTAAATTAATTGGTGACCGTATTATTTATCTGGTCTTGTATGTGGATGATATGTTACTGGTTGGAAATGACAAAGAAATTATCTAGGATTTGAAGACCCAATTGTCCTCCAAATTCGACATGAAATATCTTGGTGCTGCAAACTATATTTTGGGCATGGAAATTAAAAGAAATCGGTCAAAGAGGAAGCTCTGGTTAAACTAGAGGAAGTATGTCGAGACAATACTCCAGAGGTTTAATATGCAGGATAGTAAACCGGTGAAGGTTCCTATTCCTGTAGGTGTGAGGTTATCTGCTGAACAGTGTCCTAAGACACAAGAAGAGGAAGAGGACATGTCCCGTGTTCCATATGCAAGTGCAGTGGGTAGCCTGATGTATGCAATGGTCTGTACTAGACCAGACATTGCACATGCAGTGGGAGTATTGAGCAGGTTTATGTCAAAACCTGGGAAGGAGCACTGGACAACAATGAAGCGGGTTTTCAGGTATTTGCGTGGCACTAGTGATTATGGTTTGTGCTACCAAGGAAGACCAGGATTGGACAGAGTGTTGGATATTCATGGCTTTGTTGATGCAAATTGGGCTGGAGATCTGGATCAAAAAAGATCTACAAGTGTGTATGTATTTAACCTATTTGGAGGTGCAGTCAGTTGGATGAGTAAGAAACAATCTATAGTGGCACTATCAACTACAGAGGCATAATACATGGCAGCCACTCATACAAGCAAGGAAGCAGTTTGGTTGCAAAGATTGTGTTCAAGTATGGGGTTAGTACAGGGATCTATAAGAATAGATTGTGACAGCCAAAGTGCAATTTTCTTGGCAAAGAACCCTGCTTATCATTCAAATACAAAGCACATTGATGTTCAGTATCACTTTGTGAGGGATATGATAGAAGACAGAAAGGTGTTGCTGGTAAAGGTGGACACTTTGAAGAATACTGCAGATGCATTGACAAAATCTGTGAGCTCTGAGAAGTTCTCTTGGTGTAGAGAAGCAATGGGAATCTCAGGGCTAAAAAAATGACTAAGCTCTCCTGTGGCCCCCTGTGGAAAGAAAACAACAAGTGGGAGATTGTTGGGTTGTGTTATATTCTTTCCACGTAGTTAATAGGGGGTTTGAAGGGCACCCGTAACCCCACTTTATGGGGTCTGGGGCAGCGCCCCGAAAAATTTTGGTTTTGGACCATATGTTAGGTTGGGCGGACCCACCTATGGTTTTGTGCATGATTTTCGCACATGTTTTTTGGACGCGATGGTTTTCGGTCCATGGTATTGGACGCGATGGTTTTCGTTCCATGGTATTGGATGCTTCGGAATGTATAAATATGTATTGTAACATTGAAAGGAACATAATGAAAAATCAAGCTGGTAGTCCCGGTTTTGGGATCCAGGGAAAAATCTCTGTGCATATGTGTTTTATGGGTTATTCTCTCGCATTGTTTATTTTCTTTGTTTAAGAATTCGTATGCAGGTAATTTCTGTACAGGGTTAAAACCTACAAGAGGAAATACCTGATTTTAAAAGGATGAGGTGACCAGGTGGGTTGAGCCAAATGGAACCCCATTGCTGCACTTTTCTTTTCATCTTGTCAATTACAGTATCCCAAACTTCCACCTTTAAAGGACCTGCACTCACTGGCACGCCCAAATGAGTAAGTGTGACCAATCATATTTGCAAGAAACTCCAAAGGTATAGGCAATATTGTGAAGGACTTGAGTTGTAGTATTTCATCCATAAATGCAACTTTTCAGTTGATTAACCATTCCACCAGAGTATCGCATATATTTATCTAAAAGAACTTTGAAGCGCCGAGCTATAATGGTGGAAGCTCCTCCAATTAGCAAAGTGTCATCAACAAATTGTGAGTGATTTATATTCTTAACCCCATTTCCAAATTTAATGTCTGTGATGAGGCCAACCCTCCGATTGAAATCCAAAGTTTTACATGTTGTAGTTTTTTGGTAAAAGTTTGTGTATAGAATTAAAAAATATAATCAGCAAACATATATAGATAAAAAGAATAATAATTAAACCTTTTTTAAAAAACATTATCAGAGATACTAAGTTTGTGCATGGAATAAAAAAAAAAAAAAAAAAAAAAAATATATATATATATATATATATATATATATATATATATATATATATATAATTACTTATATGGATGAAAGAGATAGTAAGTTTGTGCATGGAATAAAAAAATATAATTACTTATATAGATGAAAGAGATAGTAAGTTTGTGCATGGAATAAAAAAATATAATTACTTATATAGATGAAAGAGATACTAAGTTTGTGCATGGAATAAAAAAATATAATTATTTATATAGATGATTTGTTGGTGGAGACGAAGTGGGGGCGATTCCTTCCCTTCCTTCTATTTGTAAAGGTAGATTGACTATGTTTTCTAGTACAATTTAGATAAATTCGTTTAGAATTCAATGTCAGGTTTTCTCACCTACAATTATATAAATATGTCAAATTCATATATATATATATATATATATATATATCTATATATATATATATATATATATATATATATATATATATATATATATATATATATATATAACGTTGTAGTTGAGTGGCGGAATGTTTTCAAATGGGTTTTGATGTAAAAAAATTTAAAGAATTTTGATGCAAAATTATAGTAACACCTGAGTTGCCCTTTTCTTAATCAAATCACTTGTTCCATTTCATTTTATTACATTCTATTTGAAAAAAAAAAAAAAAAAACTATTTATTGCTCATAATAATAATAATAATATTATTATTATTATTATCATCATCATCTACACTACTTTGAGCAAAGAAGTGTTTTATTAATTTTCTCATTTAAAATTAATAATGTTATAAATTTGAAAACACCTACTAAGGTAAGTTTTCTCTTTTAAGATATTAATTAAACAATCTCTAGTGTTTTTAGTGATTTTCCAATTTTAATTTTTAATTATATATCCAAATATATTTCAATGTCATCTTCTCAATTGACTTCTCTAATTTTCATTGTATTATATCATAATTAAAAAATGTATTTGTACATACTTATTTAATTATGTTTACAATTAAAAAGACAAGTGATAAAAATGAATTTGAAAAAAATCTAATAATATAATTTATATTTTGATTATATTAGAATTTTTTTATAATTCATAAAAATATATATATATATATATATATATATATAATGTCAATAATATGACTTATATTTTGATTAAGCTAGAAAATTACAAGAAATATCTTTAAAAAAAAGTATACATGCACTTAAAATTATATTTATATGACTATCACTTATTTTATCTCTTTTTCCAGTCAAAGTGATATATATATATATAACAAAAATTTCCATAACATTTTTAAATAACTCAAATTCATATAAATATGTAATGCTTAAATAATAATGGATGTAAAGATACAATAAGACTATTTCATTATAATAGAAAAAGAACTACGATAACATATTTTAATATTTATTATATTTAAATCTTTACCTAAATAAACTATAGTATTATAGTATTATTATAATGTTATTGGTATATAAGTCACAATATTATTTTCACATTTTAACCATATTTTTTATATAAGTCAATATAAAATTAAATATAAATCAAAACACACAGAATGTAAGTAATACTTTATATAGTTAATCAAAAAGAATTATTATATAGTTATTATTATTATTATTAAATTTTACTTAAAAATATTTATACAGGAAAAATTATTTATTTTAATTCATGTTTTAATGTAAAAATTACATACATCATATAGTATTCTATCTAACATAAAATAATAAATGTTTTTTATTATTTATTTATTATTATTTAAATAATAATAATAACTATTTTTAATATTATTTATTAATTATTATCTTTATAGATGTATTTTTTTAGAATAAGGTTTTTAAAATTTATCTTTAATTATCAGTGGTTGTTAGGTGGAACAATTTGACCTACACTAAATTTTAGTACTAGTCACAATAACAGTTTGAGATTTATCTCAAAAAAATAACTCCTAACCAACTTAATTGACCCCAATGCCATTAAACCAACCCTACTACAACTCACCAAGTGGAGAAAATGGTCCTAAAAATGAGCAAGCCCAAAACTTGAAACATGTGGGTAGGGAAATAATGTCACATAGATAGGGAAATATAAATTGTGAAGGTGTTTAACACTTTGAACATAGCATCACTAACTTAGCAACTAAAAGCTATGTTGAGAAGTAACACTATTTGCAATCACTTTACAATATTTTATAATTTAGTGAAAAAATCGTCAAGACTTAACAAAAATTTATAATTCAATAAAATCTTCGCCAAAAAATTATATATACATATTATATAATTGAAAAAATAGCCTATACATTTTTATATGTACCATGGAGAATTTCTCATTTATTATACATATAATTTCGGAGGGTGGGGGGGGTGTTCTTAAAATTTCCGATGCCCAAGGTGATACACTAGGTCAGATGAATCTTTTATCAAGCAGTTATTAAGTTGCATACTCAATTAAGCTTTGGGACAGTCATTAAATAAGTTGTTTTGGATATGGGTTATGTTCTCGGTTTCATGGAAATCAAAAAATCAATTTCTTGAACAAGAGGCAAGCCCGGTAGCTCTGGAGGAAATACATCTGCAAATTCATAAAGTAGCGGATGCAATTTATCAGAGGACTTCCCATCAGCATGAACCATCTCTACTACAAAAATCTTGCATCATTTCCTCATACACTTATTAACCTTCTTGGTTGATATGAGGTGCAACAAAACATCACGTTTAATTCCCTCAATTACTATGGGTTCTCCCTAGTAATTTTTTAAGAGAATTGTCTTATTATAGCAATCTAATATAGCTTGATGAGATTCAAGCCAATCCATTCCTGCAATTAAGTCATAAGTCTCCAGAGTCATGTTATACATGTTCATCTTGGTGTCACATCCCCGAATGTTAACAATGAAATCCTTTACTAGTGATCTTACTTATTGCTAAGAGCCTAATGCCATTTCTACTGGAATCCTTAAGTTACTTTGCTCATGAGTTGTCAATCCAAATCAAACCAGTGTTGAAGGAGAAATAAAACTATTAGTGGCACCTGGATCAATTAACACAGATAGAGGAATGTTATTTATCGTACTTGCAAACTCCACAATTGTGGTTTGGTGCTCGGCCTGGGATGGTTTATGGTGACATGAATTCGATGTAGGTTCTATGGTATTCCTCCTTTTGCTTTATGTCCCTGTTTTTTAATCCTTGATTGATGCCTTAGATAGTCCCTTCTATTATGTGGAATTCCGCATTCCCAACACTCTATTCGAGCTCGATTCTCACTTTGTACCTATCATTGGCCACCAAACCCTCTACCTCCACCATTAGTTCTTCTCAAGTAGGGCTGACCCCTACATCCTCCTAGAGGCAACCCAAAAGTTGCACTAACAATCCGGGCGACATTGTTCTGTATTCCCTGAAATCCATATGGGTGCCTCCATGTTCTATTTACCCTCACCTTGGGGGGTTCCTTCCCTATGCTTCCATCATCCACCATTTGATTTTTCATATTTATCGTCCTCAAGACTTGTTTGGCTAAACTTGTGGTAGGTTTCCACATGGAAGCCTCTGCTCAAACCAAAGGACCGAGCCCATGCAGGAATATTTCAGCTTGACGTTTATCATCTACCATATAGTCCACATGATGGACTGACGCATAGAATTCATCTACATAGTCTTCGATAGATCTACCATTCTATTGCACTTCATGGAAAGCCCCTATTTCGTGGTGTTTGTATTCCTCTTATTGGTACCTGGTTCTGAAGGCTTCCTCAAACATTTCCTAAGTAACTTGCATATTCGTTTTTTCATTTACCAACCATAATAAAGCTTCTCCTTTTAGTAGACTCATTGTTATTTGGAATTTTTCCCTTGAAGCATGTGCCTTAAAGCTAAGTGCTCTCTTGACATTGATTACCCAAGCTTCTACTATTGAACCCCCATCTTAACCTGTGAACTCTAGTAATTTGGATTTTTGGACTTCTTTCATAATATCGAGGTTTACTTTTATATCTTCGACATTGAACTGAGAATTTAAGTCTTGTCTCTTTTTGTATTCCAACTCCCCTTCTTGACTCTAGCTTGTGACTCAATCATTAAATAAATTTGTCATTTCCCCAGGAGAAGGTAATATATCTTGCTTAGCTAGGATTCAAATCTCTATAGTGGTGGGAGGTGGGGTTTCCACCTCAAAGGTGACTTGGGTTTGTCTTCAACACTTAGAAGCCATGATCTCCCCTATATTGAACCAATTTTGAATTCCACATCACTTCCAATGTTACATTTATCCAATACAACATTGCATAGAAACTTCACACTTACACAAATAGCACATTGTGACCATATAATAAGACAATCAATAAGCATTTAAAAAAATTATAGGAATAATATATGTAAAGGACCCGATGGACCCTAATAATATGAAATGTATTTATGTAATCACTTGTTCATATGGGACACCCTATGTTGGTGAAATTGGCTGCTAAATAAATCAGAGGATTCAGGAACATGCGGCAGACATCAAACATGGGAGGACCCGCTCCTCAGCATTAGCAGAACATGTGGAAAATACAAAACAGCATATATATATTGAAGACACCCGAGTCATTGCTAAGATAGATCGTTTCCATCACCATAAGTTTAGGGAAGCTTTAGAGATTGAAAGGTGGCCAAGCAATATGAATAGAGACGATGGTAAGAAAACTAGCAGTTGTTGGATCCCTGTCATATTCATATATATATATATATTTCTAATTTCTTAATTTCATTATTTATTTGTATTTTTATCTTGACTACTAATAAACGATTAATTACATCAATATTAAAATATTTGACTTAGTGACTATTCAAAAATCTTATCGTTGCATCTCTACTATAAATATTTGATGTGTTGGATCTTGATCTCCATC
The DNA here is from genome assembly GCA_031772625.1 of Pinus tabuliformis. NCBI lineage: Eukaryota > Viridiplantae > Streptophyta > Pinopsida > Pinales > Pinaceae > Pinus > Pinus tabuliformis. The sequence continues at coordinate 792,004,427 of CM062812.1, forward strand.
TTTGTCGTGATGATGAACCTCAGTATAAGGGAGTTGTCTTTAGTGGGACTTTTTGGACTTTCTGGTGTCGAAATCCAATGAAAAGAATTGAGGAGAAATCCTGACTTGTGTTATTTAGACTGGTTTTTTGACTGTATATATGGAATCAGCATCTTGAAAACACCCTAGGACACTTTGGTTGTGCAGGGTTATCCATCAAACTTGTGATTTCAATAAATTCCTGCCAAATTTTATAGAAATTGGACCAGAAAAGCCCACCGGAAAAGTTTCCAAAAAGTTGCGCTAAAGACAACTCACATTATAGGTTCGAAACGTGCCGAAACTAAGTTGTCAATGTGATTTTTCTGAAATATTTTTTCTTAAATAATGAATCACAGAAGGCTCCAATCTAAGAGTGATTTACTTATTTTCTTCATTATTTATTTATTTTTATTATTATTATTTAATTATATTTTTTTTTATCATTTATTATTTTTAAGTTTTTAGAATTAACTATTTCCATTTTTTAAGTTTGATCCAATTTTTTATATTTTTTTAAGTGGTTTGATTATTTAGGTTTGACCCAAATATTTTTATTTAAGTTTGACATTTTATTATTTTTATTTATTTTGATGTTTTAAGAATTAATTGTTTTGATTATTTAAGTTTGACCCAAATATTTTTTTTATTTTATTATATTATTATATTGATTTTATTAATTGTTTTATTGTTTTGATTATTTAGGTTTGACCTAAATATTATTTTTATTTTTAGGTATTCATTTAATTAAAATTTTCCTTTTGATTATTTATTTTCCTTAATTCAATATTAACAATTATTTCCTTATATTAAAATTGTATTCCTTAATAAATATTATTTATTTAGTCAAATCTAAAGTTATATTATAACAACTAAAAAAAATATTTTCATCTATTTAATTTGATGTCAAGATCTAGTTCTTCATCTTGTCCCACACTGGATGGTTCGAAAAAGGTCGACAAAACTTTGATGATGTGATTTTTACCAAAAGTTTTTTACTTTTCATAATAGTTTTCTTAATTTTCATGATATGGATCATAGAAGCCTAAATTCAACTAAGAAAATTATAAAATAAGCATTCATTAATAATTTCGTAATCATTCACTATTCTTTAAAAATAATTCATTTTTATAGAAGCCTAAATTCCATGAAGAAAATAGAAAATAATCATTCATTAATAATTTCGTAACCATTCACTATTCTCTAAATATAATTAATTTTTACATAAACCTTAAAATAAATCCTAATTATTAATTTTCACTAGATTTCAATCATAATAATAATAAAATTACATTTCTAATTTCTTATTAGCTCAACATTAGATATTTTCATATATTAAAAATATAACAAGTATTTAATAAATAAAAATTGACATCTAATTAATGTTATAGATACATGTCCTCTATCATGATGTGATTTTTTAAACTATTACTCAATAACTTTCATTAAATCTAATTAGTTTGATTTCTAAGCATATACGAGCGTAACAAAAGGGCCTTGAACCTTATAATCTTCGGTTTAAAAGAGGAAGTAGATGAAGATACTTTAGCCATAGCCCAGACAGAATTACATAATAGATTACAAATTGAAACAACGTGTCTCACAGAAGCAACAAGGTTGGGGAAATTAACCGAGAATAAAGGAAGACTAATCCGAATAAAGGTGAGCTCTACTGATCATAAGTACGACATACTTAGTAAAACCTGAAGTCTAAAAGGAACAGAAATATTTATAAATGAAGATCTCATTCCAGAAGATCAAGCAGCATTAAGAAAGGAGGTTCAAAAGGTAAAAGAAGCTAGAAATGAAGGAAAATGGGAAATAATCAGAAATAGAAAAGCCTTTATTCGAGATAGAAACCAAAAAGATAGTAATAAATAGCAATTCAACATGCTCCAGATCCTTTCTTGGAACTGTCAAAGTTTTCCATGGAACAGAGGCCCCAAGCTAAGTTGGATCTCAAATGATGTTGATATTATTTTGCTTGTTGAAACTTGGGAGCACGAAGAATCTAAGGTCCCTAACATAGATGGCTTTACGCTATGGTCTACCTAGAACAAGCGATCCTCCCGTAGAGGCATTGGGGGAATAGCTTGTTACATTAAGAAGAACATCTCCCCCCATGCTAGGATTTATAAAAGCGACCCTCACAACCAATATAGTTGGATAGAGATCAGTGACATTAATAATAAAAAGACCTACATAGCAATATGTTACTTTCCCCCCATCAATCCTAACTTCTATAAGAAGAAGAATCTAGATAAAAATATCCCTTACAATGGTTTAGAGAGTGATATTTCTAGCCTAAGGAATGAAGGTAATATCCTTTTAATAGGTGACTTTAATGCTCAAACTTCAAGCAACCAAGCTATTAATTTGTGCAATCATTCCAACCCTAATCCTCTTTGGCTAGACGAAGACCCTACTCTGGCTAGCAGGTACAAAAGGAGCTCTAAAGACCTCGGGGAAAATATGTTTGGGTCGGAGCTAGTCAAGCTTTGTAGTGCTCAGGATCTCATAATTTGCAACGGTCTCAAGAAGTGGCCCAATTCCAGCAAGATGACCTGCATCCATGGACTTGGTAGTAGCGTGGTAGACTATATTATTTCCGATCACCCATTATACAACGAAATAATAAATTTTGACATCTTAAACTACCACGAGCCTGACTCTGATCATAGGCCTTTACTTATAACTCTCGATTTTGTCATGCATAGAGATCCCATAGAAAATAATCCTTATAGCCAAAAGAACTTAATATTTGATAGAAATAAAAACAATCTCTTTATAAATGAATTAAAAACCAATTTGCTTCCTTTATCTAGTATAGACAACATAGAAGACCTCTATCATAATTTTACTACAACCCTCTCATATTATATTAACAAGTTCTCAATTAAAGATTCAAATAATAAAAGAAATAGCAAAACCAACCCATGGTATGACAAAGATTGTAAAAGTGCGAGGAGAGCAATTAAGGAAGCTATTGATGAACCTCTTAAAATGGACAAGATAAAAATATACAAAGCCCTAACTAAAAGGAAAAAGAGGCAATACATTCGTCAAAGACAAGAGAATCTCTTACACCTCTCTAAGGTAGCTCCTAAGAAATTTTGGAGGCAGATCTTGACTAGCAAAACTAAAGATAATAATAAAATTGCTTTACACGATTGGAATTCCTATCTTAAAAAGCTTTATGAATCTCCAAATGCCATGGATAACTTGGAAACCCTGCTCACAATGAAAGAAGTCTTCTCTTTAGAAGACATTGAGTTTGGGGTTAATTGCCTGGCTAATGGGATAACTAAGGACATTAAAGGTTACCAGGCGGAAATCTTAAAAATTGGAGGTCCTGTCCTCATCCCCCACATCCACAAGCTTTTCAATCAAGCAATCAAGCAAGGGGTCCCTAAAAATTGGACTGAGGGTCTCATTATCCCTATTTTTAGAAGTGGGGATACAAATAACCCCTCTAATTATCGGACAATTATGATCAAACCTCTCTTAGCCAAGTTATATGGTAGTAACTTCATCAAGTTAGGGCATTCATTGACCACAGTGATGAAATAAACCTATGGGAAAAAGGAAATGAGCTCGAGCTCTGAGAATGGCCATGCGTAAACCCTTCTCCTAGGGTTTCTCCTCTGCACTATTCGGTCCTTCTACCAGCTCTGGCAGCACACCAACATCGATTAGGGGTTCTTATCCACAGAGGCCGTGTTCTGGCCCGACAAATGACAGAAGGGGGGTCCACTGGGACCCCATCATACAGGAAAGCAGTCATGCAGAAAAACAAAGCCCATGAAGGCTTCAATATCCCAGGGTATGAAGCCCGAAAAGACAGTTCTGAGACAAGTAACGAAATGACAGTCCAGGGGCAAAAAGATCCAAATCTTGGATCAGAGACGCCAGGAAAGGACAACAACAGAAAGGAGAAGCACGTGAACAAATCGGACAAAGGCAAGAGCAGCTCGGTTCCAGTAATCGAACTGACAGACGAAGAAAAAGACCACAGAGAAGGAAAACGCTCTGCAGAAAAAGAGGATAAAATGGAAACCTCTAACCTCAGCCTCAAAAATAACCTGCAAGGAGTCTGTAAACCTAAAAAGAAGGAAGCCCTTAGAGTGGTCTTTTCAGATCCACATATCCAGGTCTACAGAGACCACATGATGGAGCATGTAATCATATGCAAGTTTATGGGACTGTGGCCAACAGAAAGAGCCCTCTGCCAATGGATCAAGCAACACTGGAGACCAAAAGGTGATGTCAAACTCCATCTTGGAGCTAAAGGTTTTTTCACTGTTGTTTTTTCTAGCCTAGAAGATAAGGATAGGATCTTTGATGGAGGGCCTTACTTCCTCTCCTCAGCTGGCCTCTACATGAGGCCGTGGAAAGCGAACTTCACACCTGAAAAAGAAACCTTCACCCGTGTCCCCGTTTGGATCCGCCTCTTCTCACTCCCTATCGACTACTGGGGTCTAGCAACCCTTAAGAGCATCGGAGACCGTCTCGGCACCTTCATTAAAGCCTCAGAGGCAACAATGCAAAGGAAATACACTTCCTGTGCCAGGATCTGCGTCGAAATGGATGTTTCAGGCGCCTTGCATGACGGACTGTGGTTAGAGTTCAGAGATGAAGATTACTTCCAAGCCATCGACTACGAACAGATCCCCTTCCGATGTAGGAAATGCCATGAACACGGCCACCTTATCAGGGAATGCCCATTAAACAAACCAATAGAAGAGGCCAAACTTGAGCAGCCAGCAAAGGACCAAGAGGTTTTCAAAAAACCAAAACCACGACAAAGGGCCTACAGGAAAAAAATAAGCAAAGCAACAATAGATCCCAGCAGAACCCTTAATCCGTTCAACATTCTGGACTCAGAAGCTGACTCGGAAGGAAACCACAATGAGACAGCGCTGCCAGAAGACCCCCAAAAGAATAAGACAGAACATAGAGCTACGGATGCAGAAGATTACACTAATGACACAGAATTTCAAACGCAGGAAGCAGCAGACGAAAGAGACGAGGACATAGACATGCTCACAAGCGACGGGGGGAGTGAAGACCTGGAACTCAACGAAGTCTTAGAAAAAGAAGGGGTCAACCTACCAGATATGGAAAAGCAATGGAGAGCTCAGGGGCTGGAAAATATCCCAGAGGAAGAAATAAGGAAGATCCGAGATCTCTTCATCGCAAAACAACAAGCAGCGCTAGACAAACAAAAGAAAAGGTTAGGAATCATGAAAGGCACAGGCAACCATCCTAAAAACATGTTTCTTCACTCTCTAGGATGAAAGCAGAATAAAAGAAGAGGAAGGAGGACAAATGGAGAGGTTCTCCATGATTTAGGTATTTTTTTGATCAATTCAGGTAAAATGAAGGATTTGCATGCCTTCCTGTCCTCCCAATAACCTCCTGGTTACTAATGAAAATCATCTCCTGGAATACAAGAGGGCTAAACAGCCTCAACAAGCAACGACTTCTCAAGAGGAAGTTACAACAGGAAAAGCCGGACATCATGCTCATTCAAGAAACAAAATGTGCCACTGCTCAGCTGGAGATCATCACCAGGAAGCTAGGAAACTCTATCAAATACATAGACGTTGCAAGCCAAGGATGGGAAGGAGGTATTGCCACCCTTTGGGATTCCAAAGCCATCGAAATCATCTCTATGGAAGCTACCAGATCATATATCGCCACAGAATTTCAACTAACAGGTAATTCTGAAACCTACCTCTGTATTAATGTATATGGGCCTCAGCGACTAGAAGATAAAATCTCTTTCCTGAGCATGTTAACAAAATTAATGCAAAGGCATCAGCATTCCAAGATAATAATGGGAGGGGATTTCAACATGATCACCACCCTACTGGAAAAAAAAGGAGGTCTCAGACGCCTCAATAAAGACTCAGAGCTCTTCGTAGACTTCATGGATTCTGCAAAGCTTGTTGATATCCCCCCTAAAAATGGGCTCTACACTTGGAATAACCGCAGAGGAGGAGAAAACAGGATAGCTTCTCGCCTTGACCGTTTTTTGATCTCAGAAAACATCTTACTGGAAGGAACAACAGTAGTCTCTGATATCCTCCCTAGTGGGGGATCGGACCACTGGCCCATCGCCCTGGAAGCTGCTTTTCTAGAGACCCCTAAAAACAGACCCTTTAGGTTTGAGAAATTCTGGCTAACTCACCCAAATTTTCAGGAACTGGTAAAAAAATGGTGGGAAGAGCCCAGAAACATCAGAGGGACCAAAATGTTTAAACTCCAGTCCAAACTGAAGTTCATCAAACTCAAAATCAAGGAATGGAATTCAACCGAATTTGGCAACATATTCCAAGATAAACACAATATAGAAGACCGACTAAGCCAAATTCACAAAGAGTGGGCCTCAGGGATCAACAAGGAAAACTCCAATGAACAGGAAAAGATCCTAATGCAGAAATGGCATATCCGATGCCAACAGGAAGAAATCCTTTGGAAGAAAAAATCCCGTATCCAGTGGTTGAAGGAGGGAGAGCGAAACACAAAATTTTTCCATAGATCGACAATGGATTACAGGGGAGCCAACAAAATCCTCAAGCTCACTAATGCTGCTGGAGAAGTCATTCAGAATCATAATGAGATTTCAACCTTGCTTACCACTCACTTCAAACAAATTGCCCAGGAACCTCAAGAAGAACGTGTGGAAGCCTGTGAGGAAATCACCCAGGCCATTCCCCAAATCATTACTCCAGCTCAAAATGCCTCTCTGTTAAGAAAGATATCAATGGAAGAGGTGGAGGAAGCAGTTAAAGACATGCCAAACGATAAAGCGCCTGGCCCAGATGGTTTTACTATAAACTTCTACAAAGCTTGTTGGCAAACAGTCAAAACAGAGGTCTGGCAAGTAGTTGAAGACTCAAGGCGCTCTGGCTCAATTCTTAAAGGCCTAAACTCCACCTTTCTAGCCCTCATCCCCAAAGAGGAAGAAGCCCGAACTCCAGAAAATTTCCGTCCTATAGCCCTGTGCAACGTGATCTATAAAATCATCTCTAAGGTCATCGCCAACAGACTTAAACCTATCCTCCCTGACATCATCTCGGAGGAACAGTCAGGCTTCGTGGAAGGTAGACAAATTCTGGACAACATCCTCCTGGCACAGGAGATGATTCACACCTTACAATCCAAAAAAATCCCTGGAATGATGATTCAGTTAGACCTTTCAAAAGCCTTCGATAAAGTAAATTGGAATTATCTGGAAGCCACTTTAAGGGCTTTTGGTTTTGACAACAGGTGGACCAACTGGATTCTCGCTCTCATCAAGTCAACAAATTTCTCTATTCTGGTTAATGGATCCCCCTCGGCCTCTTTCTCGCCCTCTCGAGGCATAAGACAAGGTGACCCCTTATCCCCCTTCCTCTTTGTGATCCTCATGGAAGGGCTTAGCAGATATATTCACAAAGCCAAAGTAGAAGGAAAAATTAAAGGATTGCGCCCTTTCCTTTCCACCCCTGCAACTACTCATCAGCAATTTTCCGATGACACCATGCTACATGGCTCCTCCACTGTCAAAGAGGCCACGGCTTTCAAATCTATTCTTTCTCTCTTCAGCAGGGCATCAGGTATGGAAGTCAACCATTCTAAATCGACTATCTTTTTCTTTAACACTCATGTTGCAATTCAGAATCATCTCACGGGCATCTTAGGCTTCAGAAAAGGCTCTCTTCCCTCAAAGTACCTGGGAGCTCCGCTCACCACCAAGCCATGGCAAAGGATCCATTGGGAAAGACTCATAGCAAACCTGGAAAAAAGATGCAAACATTGGACCCACAGGGCCCTCAACTTTGCGGGACGCCTAGTTTTAACTAAAGCCATCCTTCAGGCTATCCCTCAGTACATGCTCTCTATCCTACCGGCACCCAAAGCTATACTACAGCAAATTCGTTCCATCCAAAGATCTTTTCTCTGGAGTGGCAGTGCAGAAAAAAGGAAATGGGCTCTCGTGGCCTGGGATAAGATCTGTAAATCGAAAAGGGCTGGAGGTTTAAACCTAATCGATCCTGAAATCAGCAACAAAACAGGAGGTGCCAAGCTGTGGTGGCGTTGGCTCAAAGAGACCAACCTCCCCTGGGCCCGTCACTGGAAGGAGAAATACACCCCTAACTGCAGAGACCAGGATCTCATCAGACTCCAGAATTTGCCGGAAGGCTCGCCAATCTGGAACCTAGCCAAAAGAAACCGAAACATTATTCAAGATCATAGTTTCTGGGAGATCCGGAATGGGGAATCTGCCCTCTTCTGGGAAGATGCCTGGCAACAGCATCCTAAGCTTGAAAACCCCGACCTCGAGAACTACAAAAGAAACTGCCAGAACAGGGGAATTTTTACAGTCCATCAGTACTGGACTCCCAATGGAAATGACCAGGCTTGGCGTGAATGGACTCTTCCAGACACTGGCAATCCCAACGAGGATCACAATAGAATACATGACCTCCTCCAAGTCCTGCTAAAAAGAAAAATCAGGATAACCTCGGAGGCAGACAAACTGAGATGGGGTATGAAGGGTAATGGAAATTTCACTCTAAAAGAAGCCAGAGAACAGCTCGAACTCACAGAGCAGGGGGAGCCAGCCCCGTGGCTCAACAAGGTCTGGGATCCCCTATTTTGGCCAAAAATTCAAACCTTCCTTTGGCTCCTCATGAGGCGTAAGACGCTCACCTGGGAGAACCTGAGAAAAAAAGGATTCGAAGGCCCATCCTTCTGTCCAATGTGTAAGCAAGCAGAAGAAACAATGAACCATTTATTTAATACATGTGAATGGGCTAATCATATTTGGCAAGGGTTAGAGGCCATCATGCAGCAGCATAACAGAGATTTAGAATCCATACAAAATACAATCACCAATTGGCCAAGCAATTACTCAGAAAACCCCCAAATCAATAGCATTTGGAAAATCCTGCCTGGCTTCATCACTTGGACAATCTGGAAAGAAAGGAATAGGAGAATTTTTCAAAATGAACACAGGGATATAGAGCACTTGAAAGTTACCCTAATTGAGAACATTCGCCAATTGATTCTGGTTAAAAGCCAAATTGACCCGTCCTCCAAATTCTCTGCGGAAGACCAGCGAATTCTGAACGCCTTCAACATTCGCAATGAGCAAAGCCAAAAGCCCCCAGCTAAACAGCAGAACATCAGAACCACTCCAAACTGTTGGTCTCGCCCTCCAGATGGTTTCCTGAAACTGAATTTCGATGGGGCCTCACGTGGCAACCCGGGTCCAGCAGGCATCGGAGGCCTCATCCGCAATCAGAGAGGGGAAATTCTCCACATCTTCAGTCAAGCGTTGGGCGAAGGCACTAACAATGAAATGGAATTTGCAGCTATGGAGAAAGGTCTAAAAATCTTGCAAAGAAAGCAGGCAAACAACGCAGTTATTGAGGGCGATTCCGAAATTACAATCCTGGCGGCAAGGAAAATCTATGGAGGCACGCCGATCAGCAAAGTAACTAAACACTGGCGTCTAGCCATGGTCACGGAGAGCATAGGGAAGTTGCTCGGGAAAATGAAGGGCCTCGTCTTCCAGCCGGTTAGAAGGCAGGCAAACTCAGTAGCAGACCACTTGGCAAACCATGGGATTGATAGCCCAAACGAAATGGTGGACAGCTGTTGGCATCAGATCGAGAATAATCAACTCAAGGAAAGGTGCTCCAACCTCGCACGAATGGACGTGGTGGCAGCTGACACGGCAGAATGACAGGCCGCCCATTTCTCCTCCTCAAGATCATGGACAGGACGACGGGACGCGAGCTTTCATTACACAGCAAGTTTCATAGGACCTTATGGTTGAGGGAAATAATGCCTACTGCAGATCACACAAATTTGTACAGAATTGGGATCCGGGGTGACATAAGCTACCGCCGAACCACAGGACAATGGGCCACATGGCGCATTCACAACCGTGCAGGAGAAGGCCACCGAAAACATTCTCATTCATCGCATTTGCCTCCCACGACCCTGAATTACAGCATTTATGTCGATCGGACAGGCAATTTGCATGTTATGATCCGCTTCACCGCCCGAAATCCTCCTCCTACCATCTATATATCCTCGCCCGATCTTCACTGGAGCATCACTGCTTTGATTCCTTTCACTTTGCAACCTTCGCATTGCATTATTGCTCAGGCCTTCATCATCCAGGCGAGTGCTACCATGGCGGGGGATGGATGCCGAAACAACGCTGCAAACAGAGAGCTGCAGCTTGCAAAAGAAATGTATGAGCGCCGAGCCTCTGCGAGCAACAAACGTAAGATCATTGATTTGGAAACCTCGGCTAAAGAGGAAGAAGAGAAGCTTTCTGATCAGCAGCTCGGCCAGGAAGTTGATTGGCTGCAAGATCCAGGGACGGCCAGCACTCGGGCGACCCAGTTTGTCCGCACCCAGGCCGAAGCTTGGCGAATGAAAACCATCCTGGCTAAGGCCATGGATGTTCAAGAGGAGCAAGCGGAGCAGCTGAGAACTCTTCAACGTTTTGCTGCCACCATGACCCATGATCATATGGCCGTTGTTGAGAGCAGTGAATTTAAGCTCTCCGCTATCCACCAGGAGCTGGGTTCGGTCAGCACAAAGCTCACAGAATTGATTAAGCTGCTCAAGAAAATCCTGTCGTCGGACAGTAAGCCTCCAGAGCCGCATCAGGGTGGCCCGTCGAAGGCCTAACAGAAGAATGCACACCACTGCTAAGAGAGGCACTCAACGCCCGACAAAGATTCCCCTGTCTTTTCTCCCTCGTCCCTCTGTCTGCCTATGTTCGGCTCAGTCTTGTATGTTTTTTCTGTCTTCTTCTGCTCAGTTATGTGTTGGCCAATCTTTTGGCTGGAGTCACCCTGCGTGGTGTACCCTTTTTGGCAGCTCTCGATCTCTTCTCAGTTTAACTGGTTAGTGTGGTGTACCTCTTGGCAGCACTCCCTCAGTCTGTTGTCTCAATCAGTTTTGTTGGTAAGGCCTGCCTCATAGCGGCCAGTCATCTGCCTCGGCAGACTTTTTGTACTATATGTTTCTTCTGTTAATATAAAAGCTCGCTTACACAAAAAAAAAAAGTTATATGGTAGTATTTTGGAAAAGAAGTTAAGCATATGGCTTGAAAGTGAAGGTAAGCAGGCTAAACGCCAAGCAGGTTTCAAAAGGCATCACTCAACAACAGACCACCTCGTTATGCTTAGGATCATTGTGGAGGAATGTCTTAATGATAAATCCATTCTCTATTGTTGCTTTGTGTACATTAGAAAGGCTTTCAATACGGTTCCTAGAAACAACCTTTGGAATAGATTAGAAGAGCTAAAGGTTCCTTTCAAGTTGAGAGCTGACACTATAAGGTTATACGAGAATGTAATTGCCAAGCTAAAGAGCAATGAGGGGTGGTCGAAAGATATTAAGTGTAATATCGGAGTTAAACAAGGTTGCCCCCTCTCCCCTACCCTATTTGGCATTTACATCGACAAGCTCGAAGGCTATTTAGAGGCAGCAGGATGTGCTAGCACGATCGTAGCTCGGATAGTCGTCATCCTTCTTCTCTATGCTGACGATATTGTTCTTCTCGCAAGGTGCCCATCTGATCTTGATAAGCAACTTAGGCTTCTTAAGGATTTCTGCTCTACCATGGGTATGACTGTTAACACTGACAAAACAAAAGTTATGATTATCAAATCCAAGAAGGACACTTATGCTAATTTTATGTATAACAATAATAACTTGGAGGAAGTTTATTCTTACAAGTACCTAGGAATTGATATTCATCACAAGCTCAGATGGAACTATAGCATTGATAAAAGGATTAATGGGGGGTGGAGAGCTTATTTTGGTCTTGAAAATAATTGTAAAACGGAAAACCTCATAATGTGGGATAAAAAGAAGTTCCTCTTTGAAACTTTAGTCACTCCTATTATCTTATATGGATGTGAGGTTTGGGGTTGCAGCATCTCTAGAGAATCCTAGAGAAAGATTGAGCAAATCCAGAAGCGTTTTATAACGTATAACCTGAAAATTAAAAGTAATACACCCTATCCTATTCTCCTTATAGAAGTAGGTCTTTCCCATATCGAGAGCCTAATTATGATTAGGCTTCTGCTATACAAGCACAAACTCAATAACATAGGAGATTATAGACTTCCTAAGCTAGCTTTAAATTCCAGCCAAAACCACCTAAGGCTCAAACGGGGGTGGTATAAAGACACGAGGGCCTGGTTAAAATATTGGGAGATCAACGAAAATGATGCATTGCAAAACATTAATAAAATTAAAGATATTGTTACTTCTAAGTTCAAAGAAAAAATGTGGTGTGAGAAAGACTTAGCGGCTAAAAGAAAATTAAGTTATTATAAGAAGGTCATCAACCCCACCCTAGAAGATCAAAAGTATCTCTCTATTTTAACTGGCTCAAAGAAGAAAATTAATATAGCAAAGATTAAAACGAATTCTCATGAGCTCCATAGTGAAACAGGTCGTTGGGCAGTTCCTAAAACACCATGGATGGAAAGGATCTGCCATCTATGTGAGAATAGGAACATCGAGGATGAAAACCACTTCCTCTTCGAGTGCCTCGTGTACAACCACATTAGATCTCAGTTTCATAATCTCTGCCGCAATACTGGCCTTCCTAGCCGTTTACAATGTCAAAATTATAGTGACCTCAAGAGGCTTCTCTCCAAGCTTTTTGAGCATAGGAATAAAATCTTAAATCAAACTAAATAATTTGTTTCTTTAGGTCCGACAGACCAAAGTTTGAAGTTGATAATATATATATCTATCTATCTATATATATATATATATATATATATATATATATATATTATCAACTTCAAATAAGCATAAAAATTGTATAATTTATGATTTAGAATGTTATCTCAAAATGAAATATAAAATAACTTTTATAATTTCTATGGTTTAGACATAAAATATAATTAAACTCATTAAAAAAAATCACTTACAAAATTTAATTATAATTAATATTTAATATTCACCCCTCACCATTACCTTTATCTTATTTATAGTTTTTTTTTTTTTTAAATAAGACCATTCTATTATTCACATTAAAGGTATACAGTTACAGCATGACTAGCATAAGAAACAGCTGCCTAGAAGGAAAGGTAGCTTGAAACAGAAAATTGTCCAGAACAAAGAGTTTGGACTAGGACAAGTTATGTAGTCCCACACAGGGGAGCCAGTGTTACCCATCTTGGCCTTGCTGAGCTTGCAAGCATTACAAAAAACATGCATATTTAGCCTCGATGCAACAGTAGTTACAAAAATTGTCAACAGTGGCAAAAAGCCCTCAATACTGGGCCGCATAACCTGAGACGAAGCTGCAGAGCATGAATTAGGCGTTTGGAGGCTCCTCAACGGTCCTGCACCAACCACCATCAGCCAGATCTGAGCTTGAGCATCTTCATTCACAGACAAACCCGGGGCTGTTGGCTCCATCATTGTGTCATTAACATTGCTTGTCGGAGTCTCCATAGCTCGCGGGGAGTCAGATTTTGGCACAGAAACTAAGTCGGGGTCCTCCTAGAGAACATTGGACTTGCCCTCTTCATGGGCTTCCTCGAGAAAGAGCACGAGACATGGGTTGTAATCCGAGGACAGTTCATGGTGCAATTAAAAGTGAAGATTGTAGAACCGAAGGAGGGCGAGGACGAGGAACCTGGAGAGTTGGGCTCAAGGAATTGAATGGGCCACAGAAAGCGCCCTCTCCCGCTACGAGTGCGCGAGTGCTAGCTAGAAGTGAATTCACTGGAGGGAGAGCGGGAAAAGGGCGAGAAGGCGCACCCCGAGAGGTGCCTCTGCGGCTTAACATCCTTTGGCGGGGACGAGGCATAACGACAGTGACAACACCCTTGTGGATACCAGAACGAACCACCGGAGAGGTAAGACTTAGGCCAGACAAACAAACAATCGGACGGGAGCCCAAAGCTTCAGAGGGAGTCAGGGAAATTGACAGAGGCAACTTCTCCGAGCTAGCAGAGCAAGAGCCCAACCAACATAACATAAGAGACACCTGAAGAAACCCATGGCGGAGGATGGTTTTAATGCCCATTCCCCTGCCTCGAGACGCTCCCACCATTACTGTGGCATTCATGGGAGCCGAGAGCCAAAACATAACAGAGCGTGCGGAGGTGAAAGGTAAATCAAATTCGCCTGCACAAATTCCTTTAAACATACCAAAACCCACCTGCTTGTGATCATCCGGCCACATGTAAATATCTTCGTTGTACAGGGCTGGCAGGTGGTAGCCTTTCTCAGCCCACTCTAGTCCCATCGCTTTTAAGGCAGACTTAAACACCCGCATCCGGGGTTATCTTATTTATAGTTATTGTCATTTAAAAATACTTTTATTTTTAGAGGCAGAGGAATTGCCCAGATGGCCAAAAGTGGCTGGAATCTGGGCAAAAAAAATTCAAAAAATCATGTAGTAGCGGTGTTTGAATCATGTTTTTGATGGTGGAAATGGATTCAACACCATCAAAAACCTCTGGGGCACCACAAATATTGACGTTTGACAACTATAACTAGAATTTAGAAAATTTCCTATCGGATTTTATCAAAATATGACTGGAATTTCCATGATTTTCAGGGAAAAAAGCAGTCTGGTTAAACTACACCCTTTTTATAATACTCCGATTTTATTTTGATTCAAATATATATGAGTTGTCTTTAGTGAGACTTTTTGGAAGTTTTCCCGGTGAGTCTTTCACGGTTTAATTTCTCTAAAATCTAGCAGGAATTTATTGAAATCACAAACTTGATGGATAACCCCTGCACGTGCAGTTTTTCAGAGTGTTGAATCCATATATACAATCAAAAAACCAATTTAAATAACACAAATCAAGATTTCACCTCAAATTTTTTCACCACATCGAAAAGTCCAAAAAATCACACGAAAGACAACTCCAAACATATATATATATATATATATATGGTAAAGCATGAAAAGCTCGTATAACTCTTGTTTATCTAAAAATAGGAACAATTAATTTTAAGATAGTTTTAGATTTTTATTAATACATGACTTTCATATTATTAATAATTATGTATGTCATATCAAATTAACTATAACTTGTCTTTAAATTTTGGGTTTTGGTTTACAGTTTGAGATATAATTTTCATTATTTATAATTAGTTTTTGTTTTAGCTATTTCTAAAATAATTTTTTTAATTCAAAAATAGATCATAAAATTTAAGACAACAATCAAATAATTTTTAGTTATTTATGATCGATTATATATATATAGCTTAAGATTACAATTTTTTTTAATAAATAAGAATAATAAATTTTAAGCTTATGTGGTTGTTTCTTGGAGTAGCATGATCCGGATTATCCACAGTATCATGTTCATTCTGTCGACGTTTCAAACCCCAAAGTGGGTCCATCATCAGGACTAATCTTTAGAATATGATTAGTCCTGATGATGGACCCACTTTGGGGTTTTAAACGTCGACAGAATGAACATGATACTGTGGATAATCCGGATCATGCTACTCCAAGAATAATAAAATTTAAAATATTTTTTACTCCAAAATAAAACAACTAATTTAATTCTTTATATATTGTTATTGTTTTTAAGAGTGGTTTATATGTATATAAAACTTTTAATTTAAATAAATAAGAATAATAAAATTTAAAATACTTTTTACTTTAGACAACTAATTTAATTCTTTATATATTGTTATTGTATTTAAGAGTGGTTGCTCTATCGTTTCGATATATTTATTATATTTATTTGTATAGTTTGTGCTAAAGGTAATAAACAATATATTTAAGCATAAAAATAATACTGATTTATTTAAAAATATATATATTATCATTGAAGTGTGAGTTTTTGAAGTCTATTATCATTATCATTGTTGGACATGCAACTTCTCAGTAAATTTATTTGTACATTACTTAATCCAAAATCTAAATTTAATAATCCAAATAAAATTTTTATCTATTTTCTTAAAGAAATTGTATGAAATGGTATTTATTTAATGTCTTATATAACAATTATTTTATTTTTAAATGATTTAATTTTAATATATATATATATATATATATCACGTTTTGGATAGATGGTGATCGAGTGTTCTGTTAAGGCACTCTTTGATGTGAAGTCACTACCCACCCTGATTGGGGTGATATATTGGACATGATGAAGATGTAGTCCTCCCAAGGATACAAAAAATTATATATATTTTTATATATTATTTTGAATGCATCTATTGAAAAAAAAAAGTTTTAAACTTGTGTTTATATTTCAATCACTTTTGACTAAATTCCTCTTTGTAATCAGAAGAAAAATTATTGAACTCGGTTTAAATATTTTTTTCTTTCAAACTTGTACCTAGAGGTCACATAGAAATTTTTAAGTACGTGAAGAATTTGAAGCCGAAGGTAGACAATAAAACTCTGGGGAGTATTCTCCAATGGTAATAGTAATTGGAAATTCTGGAAATAATCAAAGTTTTCTACATTAAAATTCCCATAAGCCCTAAGAGTTGAGCCTAGGATCTGATACCATATGTAAGAACCATGTTTAAAATACACAAATAATTACATCAATTTATATGATTAATAATCAAGTCAAAATTACTCAACTATTTAACATAGAATTTTCAAAAAACACGAGTAGAAACAACTTACCTATATCGACGATATTCCTTACTTATGCTTTTCGAGTTGAATGTTCTTTGAATTTTGGTAACCGCTGTCAGACCAGGAGTAACTCCAGACTTGGCAGAAAAATTGATTCATTTATTTCATTAGGTAGCTATTGTTATATACATGAATGTGACTGATCAGTTCATCTTCTTGATGACTGTTCGCATTCCAAATTCACCCAATCGCAGAGGATTAGGTGTCAACATTCCCCCCCTTAATCTGAAGGGATGTTGGTGAGTCCAAGAATCGTTCTGAATCTTTCAAGCTTTTCTCTTCCAAGCGCTTTGGTGAAGATGTCTGCAATTTGCTCATTTGTGGAACAATGACGGAGATGGATTGTTTTGGCCTCAACATGATGTCGGATCAGATGATATTTAGTATTGATGTGCTTTGTACGATCATGGAACTTTGGGTTCTTGGCCAACTTTATTGCAGAGGTGTTGTCAATCATGAGTGGAGTTGATTGTACTTGTTTTACCTACAAATCTTTAAGAATTTTCCTGAGCCACACAATTTCTTTCGTTGCTTCAGCTGCTGCCACATATTCTGCTTCTGTTGTGGAATCTGCTGGAACTGATTGTTTGCGTGATCTCCAAGAGACAGCTCCTGATCCAAGACTCATAGCATATCCTGAAGTAGATACTCCAGTTTCTTTGTCTCCATCGAAGTCTGAATCAGAGTATCCAATCAAGCTGAAGTCATCCACCTGTGTATACTTGATTCCAAGGTCTTGAGTTCCCTTCAAGTACCTTAGAACTCTTTTTGCTGCAGACCAATGTCCCTCACAAGGCTTTTGCATGAACCTGGAGAGGATTCCAACAGTAAATGAAATGTTTGGTCTGGTAGTAGTGAGGTAGATGAGACTTCCTACAAGCTGTCTATACCTTGTTGCATCCTCAAATTCCTTTCCTTCAATAGATGTGAGCTTTAAGTTTTGTTCCATTGGAGTAGAAAGAGGATTTCACTCTGTCATGCCAAATCTATTTAACAAATCTCCAATGTATTTCTTTTGAGAAAGAAATATGGATTTTGGATGTTGGGTTACTTCAATGACAAGATAGTAATGAACATAGCCCAAATCAGTCATTTCAAAACTTTTTCCTAATTCTTTCTTTATGGATGCAATATAGCTTTCATTGTTCCCTGTCATTAAAAGATCATCTACATATACCACAAGATATACAACTGTTTTGCCAACTTTCTTGACAAATAAAGTTGCATCATCAAGATCAAAATGATTGAAGTTGAGTTTCAGAAGATGCTCAGTTAGTTTTTCATACCAGGCTCGTGGTGCTTGTTTGAGGCCATACAAGGACTTCACAAGTTTGCATACTTTATGTTCATGTCCTTTCACAACAAATCCTTCAGGCTGGGACATAAAAACATTCTCTTTTAGATCTCCATTCAAGAATGCAGTTTTTACATCCATTTGATGGACTTTCCAACCGTTCTGAGCAGCTAGTGCAAAGAGTGTCCAGATGGTGGCCCATTTTGCTGTGGGAGCAAAAGTTTCCTCATAATCGACCCCTTCCTTCTGTGCAAAGCCTTTTGCCACAAGCCTAGATTTGTGCTTGTCAAGTGAGCCATCAGCTTTGTATTTGTTCTTGTAGACCCACTTGCAGCCAATTGGTTTGGTTCCAAATGGAGGATCAACCAGCTTCCAAGTGCCATTCTTTATGAGGGAATCATACTCCTTTTTCATCGCTTCTTTCCATTCATCATGAGAAGCAGCTTCTTTGAAGGAAGTTGGCTCAAAATCTGTAGACAATTTCAATTCACAATCATAAGTAACATCCATATCAACAAGTGAATTAGAGTCATCTACATCACCTCCATTTTGTCGGTTTGAATTTCTGGTTCCTTTTTTTCCAATTTCATCAGGATGAACACTTTCAAGTGTCTTTGTCAGCCACTTTGGGGGACCTTTCTGAGATGGTCCAGGCTGCTCTGTTGATTGAGTTGGGACTGAATCAAGATTGAGTCTCCCAATTCTATCAATTACATCACTTAAAGCATCATCCGTTGTTGGAGTTTCATGCAGGGGAGATTGTTCTTCAGAAGAAGATTCCACATGTTGATCTAGTATAGGAATCCCCCCTTCAAGATGTGGAATCTGATTATCAAATTCTTGAAATGATTTTGTTTTTGCGAATCTATCCAAGCGATCAAGTTGCCGCTCAACAACATTGTCAGATTTGGATGATTCCAGAAAAATGACATCTCTAGATACAACAAACTTTTTATTTACTTCATCATAGAGGCGGTATGCTTTAGAGGTGTTCGAATACCCCAGGAAGATACACTTACGACTTCTAGCACCAAGTTTGTTTCTATGTACCTTTGGTATCAAAGCATAACAGGTGGAACCAAAGATCCTGAGATGTTTTACCGAAGGAACATGTCCATACCACAATTCATAAGGAGTCTTGTTTCTTATAGCATTAGATGGACATCTATTCTTTATATATGCAGCACATAGAACATCATCAACCCAAAACATTATCTTTACATTTTTGAAAAAGAGCATGGATAATACCATATTCAAGATTGTTCTATTCATTCTTTCAGCTACACCATTCTGTTGGGGATTATAAGGCACAATTGTTTGATGTTTAATCCCATGTTGGCGAAGATAGTGTTCAAATTCATTTGATGTATATTATTTTCCATTATCAGTGCGAATAGACCCAATATGAGATTGTGCATCATTTTCAATCCATTTATGAAAATTCTTGAATGTTTGAAAAGCATCAGATTTGTTCTTCAATAAATAAACCCAACACATTCTGGTGTAATCATCAATAAATGTCATGATATATTTATTTCCATTTGCAAAAGGAACAGGCACTGGACCACATAAATCTGAATGAATGAGTTCAAGCTTCCTATGTGCTCTTGAATGTGAATCATGAAAAGACTGTTTGCTATGCTTTCCTAGAATGCAAGCATCACATTGCTTATGTTTCCTAGGAATTGTAGGCAAACCAGCAACACCATTTTTCTTCAATAAGCGGAGACTATCATAGTTTAAATGTCCAAATCTAGCATGCCATAATAAACTTGATGGAAGTGTACCTTCTTCATGATGAGAAATTTTGTGCATGAGCAGAGGTTCCTTGCAATTTTAGAAGCCTTTCCTCTTCTATTCCCCTCATGACAAGTGAGTGGTCAGATGCTTTTCTTACCTCAAGCTTGCCATCAAACATATGAATGGAGTGACCTTGCTGGCGGATGTGGACCAAGGACAACAAGTTTCTCTTGAGCTGTGGGAGATATAAAACATGATCCAGAAGAAAGTCTGGAAGACCAGGCAGTTTAAGCCTGATTGTGCCAAGCCCTGATGGCTTGATTTTTTACTGATCTGCAAAGTATACTGCTCCATCAACATTGTCATTGAAATCTTCAAAAATATCTTTTCTATGAGTCATATGACAGGTTGCTCCTGAATCAAGCAACCAATCATTTTTCGAAGAAGCAAGTGAAGCATTAAACAAATCTTCATTTACTCCAATGTTACATTGTGCCTCAATATAGTGAGCGGATTCAGGTGCTTTACCTTTGTCTGCATCATCAGTTTTACCTTTCTGCTGGTTTCTTTTCTGCTCAATTTTGTCCCATGGTAGCTTGCATGTAGAAGCATCATGTGATCCATTTCGTTTGCAGCGAATGCAATGTAAGTCTGCCTTTTCTCCTTGAGAATGTCTGCCCCCCCTGCCTCTAAAGTATCTTCCTCTTCCTCTTCGTCCACCTTTTCCTCTTGTAGAATCTTGAGCATGATGCTTTTCTTTATGAGCAAGGCAAAAACTCTCTTCAGAAGATTCAGGGACTGTCTTCTTTCCAAAGGCTTTCTCTCTTTCAGCAAACTTTTTCACAAGAGAATCAAAGGTTATATCTTTAAGATTTCCATTTTCTTGTAGAGACTCAAGATAATTGGAGTAAGTAGGATAGAGTGCCTTGAGAAAAGCAATAAGAGGGATATCCAGCTCAACCTTAGTGGATTTAATATCACGCATTATAGACTTTACTTCAGATGCAAGAGCAAGAGGATCATTATTTTTCAGTTCAAGAGTGAAGAGTTTAATCATGAGCTGAACAACTTCAAGTGCAGAATGTGAGTCATAGAGTTCTTTCAGCTTTTGTAAAGCTTCAAAGGCAGTTGAATATGATGAAATATGGCGACTTACTTCTTCATTTACAGATGTTGCGATTAATGCATAGGCTTTGTTGTTCTTGTTTTCCCAAATGACGAGCTCTTTGTCTGATGTAGGCTGCACTGGGTCATTTTCTCCTTCTCCGACACACACTCCCTTCCACAACTCATTGAAGATGAGGGTGTGTTTTATCATCCGGGACCATTCAGGATAGTTATCCTTGCCAGTGAGAACTATTCCTACCATAGAGATGATTGAATGCATTATGTAAAAAAATACTTCTGCTGATATACAGTGAAATTGTACTCAAAACGGCAAAAAAAAAATTCAAACACTTTTATGTATTGTTTCTTCAAATCCCTCTAAGGATCCTCATATAATATATCCACCATATTCCATATCTACAAACTATTCAAACAGCATCCAAAAATTTTCTCAAGCAAGATGGTGAATATATATATATATATGTTGGTCAATCATCAGGCGTCCAAAACTCAAACGCTGGTCAACATCATTCAAGCCACAGTTCAATGGGACAGCGCATTCAAAACATATATAAACCACGCATTAATTCAACACCGCTATAATATAAGCCACAGCAAATTAATTTAGCACCGCTATCTCAAATAAAAAGAACATCGCATACAGCTATTTAGGTCTTTGTCAGCACCATTATCTCAAAAAAAGGAGCACTACACGATAGCCTCATTCTGAAACACCGCATTGAGAAAATTCATGTTAAAAATTATCTCCCGCTAGCTTTAAGCGTATTGCTTAACCAATCCAATCCTTCACAACAGGCCTTCACCCTTTATTGCTGAAGTAATATTCATGTTAAAAATTATCTCCCGCCAGCTATAAGCGTATTGCTTAACCAATCCAATCCTTCACAACAGGCCTTCACCCTTTATTGCTGAAGTAATGAATATAGCCCATTGCCGACTTTTTATCTTGTGCAGTTCGAGAGCCTTAATTACTACAACATTGTCGACAGAGACCACCACGCTTCGAACCAGGGCGCAAAGAACCACGGGTATGCAGGAGAAGATGACTACAGAAATGGATGAGGCAACCCCTGAAGCAATAGCATTAATGCCGCTTAGAATTGAACAAATTCCTCAATCGCTGTTCGGCGTTCAAGACGCAGCGACGGCAGCCAAAATTGATGAGAATGCCAATGGAATCGAACAAAGCAGCAGGTCTGATGTCGATCATCCAAACACCGCAACACCTCAACACAATGTCTCAACAAATGTCTCAACACAGAATACGACCCCTTCAGCACATCATGCAGTGACACGCTTCAACGGATGTATTCAGGAATGAATGAGATTTGCAGAGTTTCGACAGAGATTTTAGCATAGAAGCGAAATGAGCTCGGACAGGCCATCATCAGGACAGAAGGGAATATGGCAGTGGCAAATCATTTCAGGACAGAGGCAGAGGAGCGCTCAGTGGACAGAATGACAGAGGCGTTTGAGGACAGAGCTCAGGCCAGCGTACAGCCCACAGTAGCAAAACTGAAGGGAGTTACAACTATTTTTAAACCTGGCTCTGATACCATGTCAGACCAGGAGTAACTCCAGACTTGGCAGAAAAACTGATTCATTTATTTCATTAGGTAGCTATTGTTATATACATGAATGTGACTGATCAGTTCATCTTCTTGATGATTGTTCACATTCCAAATTCACCCAATCGCAGAGGATTAGGTGTCAACAACCGCAACAAATATTTTGGGGACAAATCTCCACCCAACCCTAGGCTTAGATGCACATAATCTTTCTACAACTAACCACCCTCGAGCCCTCAATCAATGTACTATGATTAGGGAATCATTTGTCTCACAACACTTTCGATTAGGTAATCCTTTGTCTCACAACACTTTTCTCCCAAGAGAACAGATGAAGGAATGGATAAATCTCATCTTCCTCAACATCCATTAAATAGACCAAAAAACATCCATTAAATACACCAAAAAATGGAAAGGAATTTATATTCACACATTCCATGTGTCAACATGCCAACTTTTATTTCTTTATTTTAAGTTTGACTTAATTAATATTTCTCTTATTTTAACTCTTTCTTATTTTATTCATTTTTACTTTTTGTTAACTTTACTTATTCTTACTATTTTTATAGTTTACTTATATATATTTATTTAAAACTCTAATTTATTATTTTCTATTTTATTTATTTATTATTATTATATTCTCTTCATTATTTATTAGTTGTTTAATATTGTTATATTTTCTTTATTATTTATTATTTACTATTATTATCTTCTCTTTATTGTTCACTATTTATTAACTCTTATTATCTTTTCTTTATTGTTTATTATATATTTACTTATATTTTAACATTATATTATTTTTTTTATTATTATTACTATTCTTCTTCTTATTATTATTATTATTAGAGAGCATTACAAATATGGTTTCATTCCTTGTTAACACTAGAGTTGCTCTCTAGGAGGTGGATGAAATGATTAAACAAATGAATTTCCCTCAAGGAGGGGTTTTTCCATATGGTCCACACAAAATCACATCAAATAAAAGAACTGAATAGGGTTTTGCACCCTAGATACATGTGTCCAAACCAAACGCTAAAAGACTATCCAACAAGGATACTTGGGAAATGGAGTAAACTCATGGTACAAAGAAAATTGTTGAAGTTGCATGGTCCTCACATTCTCTTGTTTTTGAAACTCCTCAATCAAAGGAGAATACTTTGAAAATAACTTATAGACAAATTATTCAAACATTTTTTGAGACAGCGGAAGAGTATTAATAATTTCCATCCTTCTTTGGAATTATTATGAGGGGTGACCCACATGTGAGATACTTGGTAGAATCACACCCTACTCCAACAATTGTTACAACTGATTCTTCACTTCGATTTCTTTCAGAATAGATGATATGTAAAGTCTAATATTTGGCAATGCATAATTTGGAAAGAATTGGATTTTGTGTTCCACTTCCTTCTTAGATAGTAGCCTAATCCCTTTAGGCTACTGAAAGGCTCCCCTGTATGCCTACACCAACCCTTCCAGTTTTTGTTTTTGTTCTTTAGTACACCCATCAAGGAATGCCTTTGCCCTTATTAACTCTTCATTAGATTGATTTTCTCTTAAAAATAGTAAAACGTACTTCTTTCTAGAACAAATTTATTTCTTAGAGTGGATGGCACTTATAAGAGAAATATTGCACTTTCCCTTGTGCATGTTTATAATAAATGATTTCCCATCCTCAATGAGGCAATATTGGTTGGCTCTTCACATGAAGATATCATATACATGTAGGGACTCCCAAACACAACCCCACATACATCAAGTGGTACTACATCCAAGTCTACTTAATCAATATAATAAAAAGTGATAACAAATTTTATTCTACACTGGTTTGTTACCTTGATTTTTGCCTCCTTAGTTACCCATCCCAATGGATATGGGTGATGATCACGAACATTCAATCCAAGTTTGTTGATTAGATTCAATGTTATAAGATTAGCATATGAACCTAAGTCGAACAAAGCAACAATCTTTGTCTTCTTGAACTAGATCTTAATATGGAAGAGTTTGGTCATCTTCTTCTCTTCTCGGTGATGAAAGCCACTCAGATTCACCTCCTTTAGAACTAATGTGTAGATAATATTCTTGTCCACATGAAAGCTTCTTTCCACCTGACTACTTGAATTTGTGGTGAAAATATTATTTTTCTTTCCATCCTTCTTTTGGTTCTTTAGATTCAACTCTAGATGTAATTTCTAGCACTTCTCCTTAGTGTGGCCATCAATGTTTTAGTGTTTGCAATGATTGTGAGGATCCTTGTGTTCATGTGCAACAATTGTTATATTCTTATCCTTTCCCCTAAATTTTTGTGTATTCTTCCCTTCCTTAGAAGCTTAATGGTTCTCTTTCTATTTCAAACCACTTGACTACCCTTTATTTGGGCATGTACTTTCTAGGTATTATGTCTCTACACAAGCCTCATTCATTATTATTCGCTTTAATAACATCACTTTATTTTGTAGATGGTTATGTAGGCCCTTGAGAAACTTGAAGTGTACATATGGGCTCTTAAGAGAGATACCTAATGACCATCTTCCTGAATTTAGTGGTATACTCATGTACACTTTGCCTTGCGTCTTCGTGAAGTAGTGACATCGGATCCATTGGTCCTCTACATACCCGATCAGATAGAAT
This sequence comes from Pinus tabuliformis, assembly GCA_031772625.1. Lineage (NCBI taxonomy): Eukaryota > Viridiplantae > Streptophyta > Pinopsida > Pinales > Pinaceae > Pinus > Pinus tabuliformis. Next base: position 792,029,475 of record CM062812.1, read on the forward strand.
TGGGACTTTATGAGGGATATAAATTCCTCTCACTTAGTTACTAAGGGATCACCCTCTAGCCTAAGTGTCTCTGTATGGATTTCCCACTAGGTTAGGGCATGGCCCTCTAACTTCAATCTAGAAAATGATATTTTATGCTCCTCATCTATGTGGTGAACACTAAAATATGCTTCATAATTTCTACAACAAATTATTCAATTTCAAGGTATCAATCTCACCTTGGTATGTCTTTATGTCGACCTTTGCTTCCATCTTGCAAGGGGACTTTGAATGGATAATAACACTCAAACAGAGTTGCACTTTCTCAAATTATTTCCTTGACCTCTTTTTTCAGGTCTTCATAATCCCTTGATTTTCCCTCTGAGTTAGAAGCTCCATTTATGATTCCAAACTTATTTGTTAAATCTTCCATAAGGAGTTGCATAGTGTAGCTGACATTATAAACCTATGCTTCTAGCCTTGAGAGTCTCTCTTTTGGAAAATCAAGGTTATTATGAACATACTTGTTGGTCATGGTTAGAGTTGTGTGACTTTCTACTTAAGCCACTTCTTGGATCCTTTGAAACTTCCCATGAGATTCCCCAAAGAAGTGTGCTTTAATACCAACATGATCTGTAAATTTTCAAGGATATTCCACTAGATAGTTCGTCACAACATATATGATAAAATAAACTAAAATATATTCTATGAGGATTAAATTCCTTTAGATTATAGATTTGTTAATTATTGATTTTCTACTTATGCATGAAATAACTAAAATGCAAAAATAAATAAAAACAAATACAATCACACACCAACCACAATGAACACAAGGATTTAATCTAGGACGCCCTTATGGGAGAAAACCCGTATGGAAGGTGAGGTTGATTAGCTCTCTTTTGTATCATATGGAAATAATACAACTACAAAGGAGAAGGCACTCTTTATGAAGCTACATGAGACTTGTAGCTTATTAGGCTACTATGTAACACTAAGTTCCTCTATTATGCTCTATCACTCCCACTCCCAGTTGCTCCACTCTACTATTGAACAAGATACAAATGCATAGAATGGAACCATTTCTCCTCCTAGTGGCCCAAGTTTTTAACATATTCTGGATAGCCAACTAGGCGTTAAGTTTAGCTCCTTCAACTCTCAACTAGGAATTTGACCCTTCTAGAGTCTTCTTCATAGTCCACAAATGGATAACCCCTTTTCCATGAGTAACGAGAGCTGACATGACATCCTCTTGAATCATGGATGTTAATCACGATAGGTCAACTTATGGGAGGCATATCTTTTTGCATATGAACTCTAATTGGTGCAATATTTACATTATTGGATTGGTCTCTGAGTATAGAATAGTATTGTGTGCCCCATCCCCTCCCCCCTCCCTTCCCCCCTCTAACCATAATTTGGGGATTTTTGACCCCAAAAAACATTATTTAATTGCTCAAAATGGCCCTCTAAGTTTTAAAACCCAAATTCTCCAAACTGGGACCTACTAATATAAATGAACCTACAAGTTGATTTCTCTAAATTTTCCACTCTAAAACATCAATATGGATGAAAATTAATATAATTATCCAATTTTAATTATTATTTCACATGTTCATATTGGTGTGGGATGGGTATTTTTTTATTTTTCTGGTTGGGGGAGAAACGAAAGGGGTGAGGATTGATCATGATATCATTAGTTTGATTCTAGCCACATTTGTTGGTGTTCTTATATGGTGATGTGCCTTAAGCATTCATTTTCATATGGATACAAGTGCTTATTGAGATAGAGGGGATGAAAGGAAAGAATAACCTAGGGGCTAGCAGAGCATCCTCCTCAGGCCACCTCACTCACTCATGATGAGTAGTTGGTGAAGTGTGGGAGGAAGAGAAAATTTATCATGGTAAATGCTTGTAGGTGGTGAAATAAGAAATAGAAAAACTAGAGAAGGAGGTGTAGGAGAAAGGGAAAAGTCTCTTGGGGGCACAGGTTCTAGTGGAGGTTTAGAAGTGGGTATCTAACTCAGTCTATTCATGCACAAGGAAATCTAATTTTTTTAAAATTATAGAAAGTTATTGGATGGTAAAGATGTTAATTTTACAAGCCTCGGAGAAGATCATGGTAGACCGAGAAGATACTTTACACACAATTAGAACTTTTGAAGGGAAATTTGAAGCAAGTGAAAAGGTGATTTTGGCATTGCATTCTTAGCCACCCGGGTCACTAAGGAAGCATCAAATTAGGGAAGGGATAAGAGTGAGATAACCTTTAGCCCAAACCAACTCCTAATGACGGGCTAGTTTTCATTCTATGCTCAAAACTAGGCGAGGATTGTTGTGAGCTTTGGAGATAGGTTGATTGAGGAGAAACTTCCACCTCACTCTATCTAACTCTAAGCTTATGTATCGACAAATTATCTTTTTATTTAAATATTATTATGAATAGTCATTGGGAACTACTTCAAGCACAACCTGTTTTTTATATACTAGTTGACGAAGAATACATAACAATAAGTCTTTAAACTTTAAGTTGGTGGGGGTGCACTTTCCCTTGAGACTATCACCAATAATGAACATCTATATTTATATTTTGTTTATCAAATAAAATATCTCTATATTTTTTGGATTGAAAATAAAAATTATTTAAAATTTATGATTGTTCTCATTATTCCTATTAATGTTTTGTTTAGTTGATATTATTGTGAACATTTTTTCTAACTTTCCCTTATAAAGTAGAGTTTAGTTGGAATATTAAAAAAAGAAAAGTATTCCAATAAGATTTTGATAAAGATATTGTCCAATCTTCTATTTTACTAATTATATTTCTAATGAAGCACATGACGTGCATGATGTAATGGTTGGGGCGGATGGCTTTCACACCCCCCACCCAAATTCGAATCCTGCAAGGTTGTAAAAAGTGGAAAATGAGAAGTTGTAAAAAAGTGTAAAATGAGTGGGTCCTACCGAAGCTTACAAAAAAAAAATTATATTTCTAATGAATAATTGTATTTCGGTTTTGTTTAACATTAAATATTTTTCCAATTTTTTAAATGCTTTTCATTATTTTTATTAATATTATAATATTGTGAACACCTTTTCTCCTCTTCTATGTAGAGTATGAACACATTTTAGAGTAGAATTCTAATTATAATATTTATAAAATAAATTTTAATTTTAAATATTTTAAAAGTAAATATATTTCAACCATATTTTAATAAAAGTATTTTTTAACCCTTATAAAACCATATATGATAATTAATAATAATTATTATTATGTATAATTTATAATAAAAATAATAGTTTTGTAACTTTATTGAGCATTCCATACTCCCAATAATATCTTTACAAACTAATTAAAAAAAGTGAGAAAGGTGACAAACACGGCAAAGGAGCCTACATTTCACCCTTCAATGTAAATGAAAGCGATGATCAAGTTACTTGTTAAATCGTGAATATATTTATATCGTAAGCTATTAATGTTTTTCCAACTATTTTGGTTGTGGTATTTTATTTGTATAATTAGAATTATATATATATATAGATATATAAATAATAAGTTTTTTTAATAATAATAATTTATTTTTAAATTTATAATTAAGTTAAATATTAAATGGATATATCATTTTTTTTTTAATAATAGTTATTTGGTTTTTTATTATTAATTAAAATATAAATAAAAAATGTTATATAATTAATTTAATAATAATAATTTATTAGGCAAATTATCTCTTAAATCGTGAATATCTTAAGCAAAGCTTCCTTACGATGTACTCCCTAGTATTTTGGTTTTGATCTTTTATTCTACGGTTAGAATAATTTATTTATTTACTATAAAACAAATATTATATATTTAATTTAATAATAATAATTTATTTTTAAAATAGTGATTAAGCTAGACATTAAATTGGTATATGAGGCAAATAGTCTTGAGAGTTAGCTTAATTGGTCAAGTTCATGTTGCTAAAGCATCTCACTAATGGGAGGTCACAGGTTGTCACTCCCTATCTTAAATTCATTTTAACTAGAGATTTATTAAATGTGAAGAGGGATCAAACCTTATAATGTATGAATTGTAAATGACTAAACTCTCAAAATAATTTACAGCTTAAAATATCTGATCTCTCTGAATGCTTTATATGCCTTGGGGTTAAGAGAAATTTAAGTGGTTATGAATATCATGCCATTATCAATAATTGATTTTAATTGTTGTGTGAGAAGTACATATTACAACCTAGTATGAAGGTGATGTAAGGTGATGTGTGATTTTGTCTGTGCTTAGTGTGGAGTTGACACGTGTCCCTTTTAAAATAAAAATAAAATATTCTCTAAATAAAAATATGAAATCTACTATAATAAAAATAATAATTAATATACATGTTTAGTTAGTTTTCTCACTCGGTTAGTTGGTATTACAACCCAATATGAAGGAGAAGTAAAAATCCTTCACCCCCACTCTCAACCATAAATAAAATATTTAGATATCCATATGAAGTAACATAATTGTATTTTAAGCCCCAAGGGTTAGCTCAATTGATCGAGTTCCCGTCGTTAAAAGAACATTCCTAATGGGAGGTCATGGGGTCAATTCTCCTCAATGCTCTTGAGGTTGGGATTTGCTAATGAGCTGACAAGAAGTGATCTCTTTGGGTGGATCTACCCGAATAGCTAACGTGAACATAGCAGCCACCAATCTCCAGTGTCCATGAACCACACATTAAAAAAAAAACAAACAAACAAACATAATTTTTATCAAATTTAGAAAGATACACAACTTAAAAATAAAAATAAAAACAAAAACAAAAACAAAAAAATCTTATATTTTCTTTTTTGAGTGTTAAAAATATATAATTTGTATGCATTTTAAAAATATTCCAATATCTCCTATGGGACCCCGTTGAGCATCAAGAAATTAAGTTTGTATGGGTGTTGGGTAAACAAACCAACAACATGGCCGCTAAATAAATAGCCAAGGACCTTAGAATCTCCATGATTACTATTATAGGAGACTCTCTCACATCCATTCATCTTCTAGAAAAAGACACATCCTCTAAAGCTAATAAGCTAAATCTACTTTTCCAATGGATCAAGAGCATGTTGGACTCCTTCGAGTACAAAATATTTTATCATATCCTAAGAAGTCAGAATAAGATGGCAAACCAACAACCTAATCAAGCCTACAGGGTAGAGAAGGGTAAAATAGAGGTCAATGGGAAAATGAGTTGGAAAATCTTTCCATGAATTTGAAAATGTAAATCATATATCTCTCTTATGACTCCAAATCTCAAATAATTCAAAGCTAATGGGTGCAAGCATAGCTTAATTATCAAATTCATGGGTATTATTACAATTCAGGTACAATCATTGTTATTTGATGTGAGTTCCTTAATTGGAAATCGTCTTATATGGGAGGGGGCATTCGGCCATCATGCTAGTCGCGTGCCCTCTTGTACTAAGGTTTCAGTGATTTTTCTTAGCAGGTCTTGACCATGAAGTCCCAAGCGTGAGACTCATATCCTCTCGTTCTTGGTATCTATAATATCTATAGCGAGAAGGATTCAATTTGTGTGGAGAGATCAGAGATCCCATCAAGCATTCATAGAGGAGGGAACTTGGTTCTCCAAGCTCAGTATTTATCTACCAAGAATGGATTGTCACTCTTGGAGTAAGGAAGACAAGCTCCCTAGAGTCTTCGCCTTTGGGAGGAGAAGCAAGAACCAAGGCTTGGTTTGCCTAGGACTTGTAATTTTAGACTTGCAGCCATGCTTTTTCCTGGAATGTGTCAAATCCATCTCTAGCAAAACTTGAATTGGAAGTCTTTGCAAGTAGCATTAGACAAAGGCAAGGTCATATTACACACCTAGCAGACCAAGCGAACAAGAAGTAATAGTAAAAACGGCTCTCAAGTTTCCTTCCCGCAATTGACTTCGAATTCAGTAATACATTATTTCCAAAATTCGTTCAACTTTCCAATTTTGTCTGCGGGCTCTTTAGAAGGAGTTGTCTATCTGCATCTATGTTGGAATTTCAGGGTGGGATCCATACTTATGTTGCAAAGAGACAAGCTTTGGAATAGGAGAAGGAATGGAATTTTGGATTTAATGAACCCTCATAGGCATCATGATGATGCGGAAGATCCCCTAGAGTTTCCTCATTGCACTCACCCACCTATATCCAACAATATATATTGTCACTTCCTTTTGTAGATTATTCAGTAGCTCTCCCTCCAAGTAGTTGATCAAGCAGACAAGTTGCTTGCCATGCAACAACAGATGGATTGTTAGAATGAATAAATTGACACTCTTCGACAACATGTGGAGAACATGTCAAGGCCAAGCTCTACAGCAGGACTGCATCTAGCAGAAGGAATTGTAAATATTGAATTGGAGGATGTAATTTCAAGAGATTCCCCTCACAACGAATGAACAAATACTGCAAAACAATGTTCCTTTGTGGTCAAATTTGTAGGATATATGGTTGTAAACAAGTCAACAGAAAGGATGCAGTTTCTAGTTTTGGTGGTATGGAGGTAGAACCTCCCATAAATATTCATGTTGTCATAGAATATGGACTTAAAAAATTCCCTATTTTGTTTCGACAGGGGTGCAGATTTTATAAAATCTCTACTCATTACTATTTAAAAAAAGTGTGTGTATATATATATATAGATAGATATATATATATATAACCCCTAATAGGGGTGTTAATGAGGATGAATCAAGAGATTTGAAGGTATTGCCCGACACCCCCTAGACATGATGTGCATTTAAGCTAGTTGGGATGTGACCTTCCCTCACATGCATCTACATGCAAATCTCTAGTTTTCAATTGTTTTTTATTTCTTGACTCATTAAAACTTTGGAATATGTTTGTGACAGTTTGAGTGGAGGAAAGGGTTGGTCCTCGACCTCTTGTCAAATGTATTATGCTTTGGTTTCAATAGTGGGGTGTATTGGGCCCTAGCATGAGCCTATAATTAAGGGTATGGGACGTGAATTTGTGGGTCTGCATGGGAATTAGAGGATGCAACTAATTTTCCTTAGTGAATGGGTTTGTGCATGGTTGTCTAGTACCTGGTTTCTTGGTGGGATTTTGAGGACATCAACTACTTATATCTGCTTGAAATTTTAGGTCAAATTCCTTTATTTCCTGGCTATTTATATATTCAATAGATTGTTGTCCAAGTCTGAATTGCTTGGGTTAGTGTGTCCATGTTTTGAACTCTAGTCTTAGTTTGTAGAAAGGGGTTGGGGGACCTTGGTAGTTCACATTCGTATTCAGATTTGGTCCTCTTTGTTCTGTTAATGTCATAGCAAGAGTTTATTGCCTTGATTAAAGAATTGGAATGTTGTTGTGTGAATTTTTTAGTCTAGTCGGATGGGCTCTTAGGGTTTGTTTGTCGTAAATATATGCTCATCTTAATCTCTTGGGATTTTGTGTTTTACCTGAGTCCATGCTATTGTTTCATTTTGTTATGGTGTGTGTCTCTTGTTGAGGGCATTGCGACCTTTGTTATCTACATAGCTACCCTATTGAGTTTGAAGCTCGTACTTTCAGCTATGGGGATGATTTACTCGGTCTGAGTCTTGGTTTTGTAGTGAGTTCATCTGGTTTCTTCTCTTACTTCTTTATAGGTAGAGGAATCTACAGTGGGTGTTCTAGGTATCTACCCTGTGTCTTAGTTATGCCTCTAATCCAGGTGGATATTGGTTGCCACCCGCCTATTCCACTTAGACCCCCAACGCTGTCTCTTTCAGTTTTTCAGTTTCCTTAATTGTAGCATAGTTTACTATTTTTGGCATTTTTTCGGGTCCTGAACTTCGGAGTTGTTTTGAGGCCCTAAACAATGTTTTTAGGGGAAAAGGAGAGACCGAAAATGTCCCAAAGTGGCTCAGTTAATTTTTGGGCCTTCTCTTTGAGATCTTCGAAACGAGGTATTATGATAGCCAAACGGAGATCATATGCTAAATTTATGACCCTAGGAAGTTGATGTACCAATTTACCCAAACGGGGCCCACAGTTTTGGCACTTCATTTCCTAGGGTTAGGTTTTTAGATGTTTAGAGTTTTCCATTGTTTCTCAATAATAAATAGGCCTTTGAGCCTCATTGTAACACAGTTCAGAGGCATGTAGCCACCACATCTCTTCTCATAGATAAGCTACCGTCGCCCGACATAGCCTTATTTCCATTCTCTTTGTAAGCATATTTCAGTATTTGATAATAATGAAATGAAGTGTTGTTTCTACTACATTTATGTATTTATGGTTATATATGTAATTTGTTGTGTTCTTATTAAATTTAGGATCAATGGTATCAGAGCGGTGTGTTCTTTCTCTGTTTTTCTTTGCATTTCCCCAATGAGGTCGGGATATAAGGAGTTAGGGCTTGAACTGGTCGAACCTTTGAAAGATCAACCTCACAAATCCCAACAATCTCCCAGGGTCGATGAAAAGAAAGATGAGGGGGTAGGAGATCCTATCAGAATCTTGCTTGAAGAAGCCCTCAAGCGACAAAGGAACATGATGATGGACAACTTTTCCCTAATCCTTCATTGGCTACCCAGGGGCCACGCATCTACTTCCAACAGCTACTTTGGAAGTGCCACACCCTTTAAGGTACAAGTTAACTTTCACATTCCCATATTTGAGGGTTAGATAGATGTGGATGCTGTAGATAAATGGTTAAATATGCTAGAAGGATATTTTTTCTATTCATGATTTTTCCAGCCGGAAAAAGATCACTTTTTCACTTCTCAAAGCTACCCCCCACTTCAAGGACTGGTGGTAAACCTACTGCGAGAAGAAGGATGAAAGTATGGCCTCACTGTTTTCAGTCGCACCCACTTGGAATTCATTATGGGATGTCATCAAGGATCAGTACTACCCTGTCAGAATCTATGAGGATAAATACATAAAGTGGGCCACGCTGCGGTAGGAAACAAACCAAGATGTGCTAGATTTTACCAATATTTTTCATACCCTTCACACAAAGTTGGGTATCAAGGATTCTATGCAGCATTTGGTACTCAAATACCGCGGCTACCTACACAGGTACATCCAGGATGATATGGAGTTCCTGGACATCTCCTTGCTTAGTACGGTGTACCGATACACTATCAAGATCGAGCAGAAGTTTAAACAAAAGAAGTGGGACTTTGGATCTGTGAATCCGAAGAACAAAGGACAAGGCAGGGTGACCCAAGACAACCCGTAGAAGCTCCAACAAAAGAGCACCATCACGAAGTCAAAGAAGGATACAGAAAAGTGGTGTGAGATCCAAAATATCCCCACTCACAACACAAGTGAGTGTCACACCAAGCAGTCAATGGTGGCCGAGTTGAAGGCTTCGGAATCATATGCATGTCCCGACCCTAAATCAGAACCCGACGAGAGGAATGACAAAGGGAAGCATATTATTGATGCAGAGGCCAATGCCATTGTTGCCACCACCAAAATCCAGAAGAATGAGCTCGAAGATCCAGAGGAGGGGGAGTGTCTTTTCCACTCACAAATGTGGGTGAAAGGTTCGCCACTGCAATTCATTGTCGACAGTGACAGCCAAAAGAACCTAATTTCAGCAAAGGTCGTGAAGCGGCTAGGACTACCGACCATACCACAACTACAGTCGTACAACATCGGGTGGCTTCACCACAAACGAGATCTCTGAGTCAGCTAGCAGTGTCGCCTTCCCTACAACATCAATCCCTTCATAGATGAGGTATTATGTGATGTTGCTCCTCTCGACGTTTTTGATGTATTATTAGGGAAACCATACTTGTGGAAGCAACATGTTGTATATGAGTCTAGATCTGGCTATGTGATTATTTATTTGGGTAATACATTATCCAGGATACCGGAGGTAGCCCCACCTACCGCCACCTCTTTGATCTCTGCCAAGAAATGTAGTAAGATCATCTCCCATACTAGGAAATTTATTTACTTTTTGGTTCGCTCTCAAAGTAAGGGGAAGATCGTAGCCACATCCATGGCCCCTAGGAAGGGTTCCTCCATTAAGCAGAAGAAGGTGGATACGATCATGAAAGAATAGAGGGACATCTTCTCCTCACCCACAAGGGTACCGTTGCACTGTCAAGTCAATCATTTGTTTGCTCTGACTCCTGGAATACCTCTACCCAACGGGCTGATATATTTTCGCTCCATTGTGGAAAATGCCAAGTACAAGCAACGACATGATCAGCATTCGGTGCCACACAAGTTTCAGGGGGGCAACAAAGTCTAGTTGCATTTGCAGAAATAACGCCTTACAAGAGCCCATAGAAAGCTCATACCACTTTGATATGGTCCTTATACCATTACCAAGGTTGTGGGAAACAATGCTTTGAAGCACAACTTTCCCCCATTCCTTAGCTTGCACCCAGTGTTCAATGTGGACCGCCTTCGGCCATGCTTTCCACCATTGTTGGACACATCCAACGTTGCAGAACAGCTCACACCAACAAAGCTAAACCCAGACTGCATCGAACAAGCCACCACTGTTCGGATCATGGACACACATATCAAGAGCACTCGCCAGCAGAAGATCTAACTATATCGATTTGTCAAACCTGGCCAACTCCTTCACCAAAGCAAGCAGCTCACCAGGGACCAAGTTCAACAGAAGTTTCCCCATCTCATGGAGGCACTCAACGCAATAGGGACCATTGCTTCCTAAGGGGCGTGGAATAATCTAGGTGGATATTGGTGGCCACCTGCCTATTCCACTTGGACCCCCATGACTCTCTCTTTCAGTTTTTCGATTTCCTTAATTGTAGCACAGTTTATTATTTTTGGCAGTTTTTGGGGTCCTGAACTTTTGAAGTCGTTTTGAGGCCCTAAACGACGTTTTTATAGAAAACTGAGAGACCAAACACATCCCAAACACACACATGGTTTGTTTTCGACCTTCTCTTCGAGATCTTTGAAACGAGGTATTATGATAGCCAAACGAAGATCGTATGCCAAAGTTACGACACAGGGAAGTTGATGTACCAATTTACCCCAATAGCGCCCACAATTTTGGTGCTTCATCTCCTAGGGTTAGGTTTTTTGATGTTTAGGGTCTTCCATTGTTTCTCAATAATAAATAGGCCTTTGAGCCTCATTGTAACATAGTTCATAGGCATGTAGCCGCCACATCTCTTCTCAGAGATAAGCTACCATCGCCCGAGCTAGCCTTATTTCCATTATGTTTGTAAGAATATTTCAGTATTTGATATTAATGAAATGAAGCTTTATTTTTGTTGCATCTCTATATTTATGGTTATATCTGTAATCTGTAGTGTTCTTGTTCAAGTTCGAATTAGTGGTATCAGACAGGTCTATTTTTTCTCTGTTTTTCTTTGCATGTCCCAAAAGAGGTCGGGATATAAGGAGTTAGGGCTTGAACTCGTCAAACCTTTGCAAGACCAGCCTCACAAATCCCACTGGCGTCCCATGGAAAATGAAAACAAACACGAGGGGGTAGGAGATCCTATCAAAATCCTGCTCGAAGAAGCCGTCGAGCGACAAAGGAACGCGCTGATGGACAACTTTTCCCAGATCCTTCAGCGAGTACCCAGGGGCAATGCATCTACTTCCAGCAACTACTCTTGAAGCGCCACACCCTTTAAGATACAAGTTAACTTTGACATTCCCATATTTGAGGGTCAGATAGATGCGGATGTCATAAATAAATGGTTAAATCAGCTAGAAGGATATTTTTCTGTTCATGATTTTTCCAACCGGGAAAAGATCACTTTTGCACTTCTCAAAGATGCCCCCCACGTCAAGGACTGGTGAAAAACATACTACGAGCAGAAGGATGAAAGTACAGCCTCATTGGTTTTAGTCACACCCACTTGGAATTCATTCCGGGATGCCATCAAGGAGCAGTACTACCCTGTCGGAAGCTATGAGGACAAATACATAAAGTGGACCACGCTGCGACAGGGAAGGGACGAAGACGTGCTAGAGTTTACCAATATTATCCATACCCTTCGCGTTGGGTATCAAGGATTCTAAGCAGAATTTGGTACTCAAATTTTGTGGCTTCATCAAAGGTACATCCAAGACGAAATGGAGTTCCTGGATATCTCCTCGCTTGGCACGACGTACCGATACGTTTCCAAGATCGAGAAGAAGTTTAACCAAAGAAAGCGAGACTTTGGATCTGTGAATCCGAAGAACAAAGGACAAGGATAGGTGACCTAAGACAACTCATCGAAGCTACAAGAAAAGAGCACCACCATGAAGTCAAAGAAAGATACAGGAAAGTGGTGTGAGATCCATAAGAGCCCCACTCACAACACAATTGAGTGTCAGGCCAAGCAGTCATTGGTGGCCGAGTTGAAGGCTTCAAAATCATATGCATGTTCTGACCCTAAGTCAAAACCCGAAGGGAGGAATGAAAAAGGCAAGCAGATTATTGATCTAGAGCCCAGTGCCACTATTGCCACCACCAATATCTAGAAGAATGAACCCGAAGATCCAGAGGAGGGGGAGTGTCTTTTCCACTCACAAATGTGGGTGAAGGGATTGTCGCTGCAATTCATTGTCGACAGTGGCAGCCAAAATAACCCCATTTCAACAGAGGTCGTGACGCGGCTGGGCCTACTAACCATACCACGCACGCAGTCATACAGCATTGGGTGGCTTCACCAAGGATGAGATCTTTGAGTCAGTCAGTAGTGTTGCCTTCCCTATAACATCAAGCCCTTCATAGATGAGGTATTATGTGATGTTGCTCCTATCGACGTTTTTGATGTATTATTAGGGCAATCATACTTGTGGAAGCGACATGTTGTATGTGAGTCTACACCTCGCTCTGTGATTCTTTCTTAGGGTAATACGTTATCCAGGATACCGAAGGTAGCCCCATCTACCACCACCTCTTAGATCTCTACCAAGAAATGCAGTAAGATCATCTCCTAGACTAGGAAATTTATTTTCTTTTCGGTTTGTTCTTAAAGTAAGGGAAAGATCATAGCCACATACATGGATCCCAAGAAGGGTTCCTCCACATAGCAGAAGCAGTTAGATACGATCATGAAAGAATACAGGGACATCTTCCCCTCACCCACAGGGGTACCATTGCAGTGTCAAGTCAACCATTCATTCGCTCTAACTCTCGGAGCACCTCTACCCAACAGGCTGATATATCACCACTCCATTGTGGAAAATGCCAAGTACAAGCAGCGACATGATCAGCGTTGGGTGCCACACAAGTTTCAGGTGGGTGACAAAGTCTGGTTGCATTTGCAAAAATAACTCCTTAAAAGAGCCCATCGGAAGCTTAGACCACTCCGATATGGTCTTTACACCATTACCAAGGTTGTGGGAAACAATGCTTTGGAGCACATCATTCCCTCATTCCTTGGCTTGCACCCAGTGTTCAATGTGAATCTCCTTCGGCCATGTTTTCCACCATTGTTGGACACATCCGACGTTGCAAAACAACTCACATGAACAGAGCTAAACCCAAACTGCATGGAATGGGCCACCACTGATCGAATCATGGACACACAGATCAAGAGCACTCGCCAACAAAAGATCCAACAATATCGGGTTGTCAAAGCTGACCAGCTCCTTCACCAAGGCAAGTGGCTCACTAGGGACCAAGTTCAGCAAAAGTTTCCCCATCTCATGGAGGCACTCAACGCAATGGGGACCATTGCCTCCTAAGGGGGAAGGAATGATCCAAGTGGATATTGGTGGCCACTTTCCTATTCCACTTGGACCCCCAACACTGTATTTTCAGTTTTTCGGTTTCCTTAATTGTAGCACAGTTTATGATTTTTGGCATTTTTTTGGGTCCTAAACTTCCGAAGTTGTTTTGAGGCCCTAAACTGTTCTATTTTTAGCCTGGCAGTCTAAAAATAGACTCTGCCCATATGTCTAAAAATAGAAGTCCATCTATTTTTACCAACATGACCAATCATCCACAAATATCATCTTGCAACTCATGGACCATGATCCATATGTCTAAAAATAGACATAGGCTAAAAATAGACTTTGCGCCAAAAATAGCCTGCGGGCCCACTTAGTGAAGGCGACTTATTCTCACTAAGCTCCATCATCTTGTTGCATTTTCAACACTCCCTCTCAACAAGATATGGATTATCTGCAACCCCTATCCTACCTCGGTGGTATTCGAATTTGCTCCTAGTGAGAGCCTTCGTCAAGATATCAGCATCCTGATCCTCTGTTGGAATGTATGAAAGTAACATGATTCTCCGTTGCACACAATCTCTGATATGATGGTACCTGATGTTGATGTGCTTGGATCTATCATGAAATACTGGATTAGTCGAGATTTTAATGCAACTCTGGTTATCACAATAAATCACAGTAGGCTCCAAGTGTGACCCGAACAACCCAACCAGGATCTTCCTCATCCATATAGCCTCGCATGCAGCCAAACTTGGTGCCATATACTCAGCCTCTGCTGAAATGAGTGCCACGGATCTCTGCTTCCTGCTGTACCAGGAAACTGTTGTCGACCCGATACTGAAGATCCCTCCAGATGTGCTCTTTCTGTCCATTGGGCTTCCTGCCCAATCTGCATCAGTGAAGCCACATAGCTTCACCTCATCCTCCTGTCTGTACCACAATCCATATCCCGATGTGCCTCCGAGATAATGCAATACATGCTTGTCTGCCTTCCAGAAGAGCTTGGTTGGCTTAACCATAGCTTGTGAAAGCTAGTTAACAGCATACCATATATCGGGTCGTGTATTGACCAGATACATAAGCGACCCCACCAACTGTCGATAAACAGTGGCATCCACTACCTCCGCTGAAGTAGCATCCTCCTTCCTCCAACCTCCAGGAAGAGGAATATCAATAGGCTTGCAGCCATGCATGTTGAACTTCTCGAGTATCTCCCGAGCATACTGACCCTAAGAAACAAATAGTCCATCACTGCACTGCCAAATTTCCAATCCCAGGAAATAATGAAGGAGGCCCAAGTCCTTCATCTCAAACTCTCTAGCAAGATTCTCCTTGCACGAAAGTATCAACAGCTCATCTCCCGTCAAAATCAAATCATCTACGTAAAGTACAATGATAAGCAACTTATCCTCCACCACAATCTGGTATAGGTTAGGATCCGCCTCACTCTTCGAGAATCCAAGTCCGGTGAAATAACTTTCTATCCGTGTGTACCAAGCACGCGGTTCTTGTTTCAACCCATACAGCGCTCTCTTGAGCCTGCACACATGCGACTTGCTGCTGAAGATCTTGAAACCTTCGGGCTTCTCTATGTACACCTCCTCCTCAATGACTCTGTTGAGGAACGTAGTCTTCACATCCATCTGATGAATGTGCCACCCCATCTGCGCTGAGAGAGCAAGAATCGTTCGTATGGAAGAATACCTTGCGACAGGTGCAAAGGTCTCCTCATAATCAATCCCCTCTATCTATGAGAAGCCTCGGGCAACAAATCTTTCCTTGTACTTCTCCACACTCCCATCAGCTGCCTGTTTCACTTTGTAGATCCATCTCAAACCCACCACTGATTTCCATTCCGGTCTTGGGACAACCTCCCATGCACTGTTTTTGATAATCGAATCATACTCTTCCACCATGGCATCTACCCATGCGGGATCCTCCACAGCTTCCTCGAAAGAGAATGGCTCAGTCACGACACATTTGGTCACAAGAGCCATGTATCTAGTGTACCGATCAGGTGACTATCTCTTTCTACGCAGTCCTGTAGGTGGTCCTACAACCTTCTCTACATCTTGAGCCAGTCGCTCAACTTCTGTAGTGCGCTTTCGCCCTCTGATGGTTGGCGCTACATGAGTGGTCTCTTCCACTCCATGAACTTCATCTTGTGGCTGATCCACATCCTAAAGCTCATCCTTAGGAACTAATAGCTCCTCATCTGCATGCAAGTGTGGCTCCTTCTCAAGCGAACACTTCATGGCTTTCTCCCCCTGAAATTTGATATCCTGTCGCACAACAGTCTTGCGACTATCTGGCAAATACACACGATAGTTGTGGGGCGTATCAGTGTACCCCACAAATATCCTAACCTCTACGGTCGGCTCTAGCTTCTTCCTGGCATCCTTCGTCACATGCATGTAAACGTTAGAACCAAAAATTCTCAAATGGGAAATATCAGGCCTCTTACCAGAATAAGCCTCCTCGGGTGTACTCATGCCAAGTATCTTGTGAGGACAACGGTTTTGCACATATACTGTAGTATTGCATACCTCCGCCCACAAGTGAAGGGGTGGCCCTGATCATGCAACATCGCCCATGCAGCACCCACAATCGTTCTGTTCTTCTGCTCAGGAACCCCGTTCTGCTATGGTTTATGGAGAGCTATGAGCTCTCTTCGAATCCCTTCTGCGTTGCAGAAGTCCTTGAACTCGCCAGAGATGAATTCACCACCAATGTTGCTCCTAAGAGCCTTCACCTTCTTCCCCAATTCCTTCTCGACCAGTGCTTTGAACTCACAGAACTTTGAGTATGTCTCGCTCTTCTTCTGCATGAAGAAGATCCAGCACTTCCGAGAGAAATCATCAACAATGATCACATAGTACCTATGCTTTGCTGTCGAAGCTACTGATAAAGGTCCACACACGTCTGTGTTAATTCTCTCAAGGATCGTTGTAGTGTGACTATCCTTCTCATGAAAGGTGGCTTTCACAAATTTTCCCAAAGTACACCCCTTGCACTAATCTGACTGTGCAAGGGTGCCTTTAGGAAGCCCAGTAGAAATCTGCTACAGTATCTTCAAGGCTCCATGGTGAAGGTGGCCCAATCTCCTGTGCCACAACTCGCCATCATCCCAGCTCACCAATCCTTCTACCTTGCATGCCATTGTTGCGCAGCCATCTACATGCAATTGATAAAGGTTCCTGACTCGAACCCCTATCTTCCGGGTTTCTCCAGTTGTCTTACTGCGCAGGAAAGCCTTTCCCTCGTTGAAAACAACATCATATCCCATGTCTTCTAACATCGCCACAGAGATAAGATTCTTCTTCAATCTTGGAACATGCATCACTTCCTTCAATACGAAGGGTTTACTAGACTCCCTCTCAAAGGAAATGGTACCGATACCAGTCGCACTGTATCTACCATCATCGCCCATCTTGATGTGCACTCCAAGATCTTTCTCATCCAGATTAGAAAACAAATCTCGATCTCCTATCATGTGAAAAGACGCACCACTGTCCAAGAACCATATCGATCCCATCACACTTGATACCAAGCATGTGATCAGTGAAAAATCCAGCTCAAACTGCGAGGTTAAGGCCTCTCCCGCTGCAGGTCCAGCAGCTTGCTTATTTTTCTTCTTCTGAGGAACACTTGTGGCATAATGTCTGTGCTGGTGACAGTGAAAGCACTTCACCTTGGACATGTCCTGCTTCTTGCCTTTCGCACCGGAATGAGAAGCTTTCTTGTTCTTCCCCTTCTTTGCTTTGGTAGCCAAAGCGCAATTTTCTTCATCAGATGCCTTTGATGAAGATACGTCCCTGGTATTCCGCCTGATCTCCTCTTCCACAAGATCTGACCAAAGTCTCTCCCATCTTGGCAATTTCTCCCGACCATTGACAGAGTCCTGATAGGAATGCCAACTCTTCAAAAGGCCAAGGAGAGCCAAGCTCACCAAGTCCTCATCATCAACAGTCACCCCCACACTTCCCAGCTCATCTCGGCATTGGGTGAACTTCGTGAGATACTTGGGCATACTGTCTCCTTTCTCACACTTAATGTTTCTAAGTTTATCCTTGAGCGCCAACTTCCTCTGGTTGCTCTTGCTTTGGAATAAATCTATCAACGCTTTCCACATCAAGTATGGAGAAGCCTTTCCATGCAGGCTAGATACAATGTGATCCTTCACGCCCTCCAACAGAATCCTTTGACACTTTGTTGTCTTCTTTTGCCAAGCCTCAACATGAGCAACATCAGTAGGCTTTGGGACCTCAGCCTCTATGAACTCCTTCAACCCATTTTCATCTAACACCGCATCCATCCTGTCTTTCCATGCAATATAATTTGAGCTGCCTTCAAGAGCATACTCCAATCGCAATCCGTTGAAAGACATTTCAACTTTGACACCAAGAAAAAACTGTTGCAAATTCGAATTCCACTAGCTCAAAACTCAACCGCTTCTAATCTAAAATTCGTGAGAACAAAGTATTTCTCATACAGAGATTGACTGTATGGGAAATTACAGGATATCTCACCTTCTAAAATAAGGATGAATCCAGAGGCTACCTGGCCCGATTACAGACTCTGCCTGAAGAAATAAAATGTAATCACTTTCTGAATAATAGATCTGATGATCAAATCTGCTCTGATACCATGTAGAAATTTTGAATAATATGACACTTATTCACAGGGATTATCCTGATTATACACTATTTGCGGAATGCATGCATAATACATAACCTCCTCTACGTTGATAATCAATTTTGCAGAATTAAGAAACAATCGCATGCGCACATTGAAACATCAATCACACATATCAACACAGTATGTACTGGGGAAAGCATACAGCTGAAAACCCCCAACTATTTGTATATTATAATGATAGAGAACATGTAACAATACATAGTACAATACTCCTCACAAGTACTCAGTACTATCTCCACCTGCTACACACAAACTAGCTCAGATCTGAATCAAGTCACAGGTTCAAATCTCCTCCACTGTTTTCCTGCCTCTACTGCGCAATCCAAAGTGAGAATAGGAATGATCCAAGCTCGTTTTCCTTGGCTTGTACTGCGCAATCCTCATTGGAAATCTCCATCATTGATTGTGCAAATCTCATGCACAGCTATAGTCACAACTGATAGTAGTCTCCACCTTTAACACCTGTCTCCACTGAACTGTCCATGCACTGAGTTAACTGATGTATTCTTTAGTTGATTTATGAGTTAATAATTAGTGAATTAATTAAAAATTAATTCACATCACTAATCACTAGTGTATTCTGCAGTTAGACTAAATACAACTAGTTCAACTAATTCAAACTGAACACAACTCCATCAACTCCTCAATCAACTCCACCAAACTCAATCACTTGAGTTCTAACTGAAGTCCATCATGCGATAGCTCAACTGAACCATAAGAAAATCATATTTCCTTCTGGCAGTTGCATGTGCCACATCCGTAGCTCGAACTAAAGTGCTCCAAGAGGATAAGATAATGTTAAGATAATGTTTATAGTCCAAATATTATTAAGAGCTAATAATATTCGACTGTTCTATTTTTAGCCTGGCAGTCTAAAAATAGACTCCGCCCATATGTCTAAAAATAGAAGTCCATCTATTTTTACCAACATGACCAATCATCCACAAATAGCATCCTGCAACTCTTAGACCATGATCCATATGTCTAAAAATAGACTTTGCGCCAAAAATAGCCTGCGAGCCCACTTAGTGAAGGCGACTTATTTTCACTAAGCTCCATCATCTTGCTGCATTTTCAACAAGATCAGTTGTTGCCTCTCTTTCTAGGGTCTCAAGGGACACTTCTGTCTTTTCTTCCCCTTTTTCTCCTCCTTCTGTCTCTTTCTCTGTCTCCGTTTGCTTTGTTTCTCCATGCTCTGTTTCTTCAGCTTTCTCCTACTCTCTTTTGATTTCTTCCTTCTTCCCTTCTTGTTCCTCTAAATCACTAGTCTCTTCACCTTCTCCCCCTTGCTACTCTTCCTCCTCACTACCAGTAGGGCTAATATCATAGGTCAAGGTCTTTATGTCATCTTCAGCAATCATGTTTCAGAAGATTTCCCATGCTATGGGGAGTGTAAATGTATGAAGGGCTTCTTCCACTAAAATTTTGATTAACCCATGGTGAGCTAGCTGCTCTGGATTTCCTACTTTTACTTTAGTAATGGAGTCAATGAGGGACTGCAGGAGGAAGTAGGGGATGTTGAGCTCCTAAGGGGCTGGAGTGTCCATGCCACACCTTAATTCATGCACGATTCTAAAGTGGTAACCATAAATAATGTTGTACCTCCCCTCATAGGAAATATACTTGATTATCTTATAGCTAACCTCATCCCAAGGATATGATATGCTATCCATTCTTATGCCATTTTTATCTTCTACAGGGGTTTCATTGTTTTGGAAGAAGTTTTTCTTGGCAGCCTGGCCAATTGGTTTTTCATCCTTACTCCAAGGCAACCCAAGAGGAAGGGTAGTGACCCTACTGATAAATTCAGGGGTTATCTCCATGGAAATGCCTCTAAAGGTGACAGTGGCATGTGTTCTGGTGTGAGGGACCAAAGAGTGGGAAAATTCTTGAGCAATTTCCTCATCAAACCCTCAGAATTTCTCAAAAAAGTTCATCCAATTTGCTCTTGTGAATATGTCCACTACTTGGGGATGTGCATGGAGCCTGGAGGAGTTGGTGGGCTCCTTCCTCATAAAACCTCCTGTCATTTTTTTTATGCTTCCTTGGAAAACCAAATATGGAAATGGAGAGAACAATTTTTGAAGAAAAATAGAGAGACAAAGAGACTGTGTTTTTTTTAAGAAATAAGCAGCAATTTTTTATGAATTTCCTCCACCCAAAAGTTTTATTTCCTCCCCAAAATTAAACCACTTCTTGCATATTTTGATATTCAGTGGAGGTATGCCAAGAACCTACCCCTTTAGCCCGAGAATTGTGCTAAAACCCGTGTTTTCCCTCTCCAAAACATCTTACTGGCCCTCCTGTAGAATTCCTATATGTTCTCATGTAGAACCTGTAAGTGCTCCTGTAGAAAACGCTGAGAGCAGGGATATAGGAGAGATTAATGGAAAACGATGGTTGCGAGGCTGTGGGGGAACGAGAAGGTTGCAGAAGCAGAGTTTCGAGGAGAGAATGAAGGAAAAGGTGGTGAGAGTGCTCGGGGAGGAGTACTTATTGCTTTTTATGGATATTTCCGGTGATGGAGGGTGAGATGGCCAATTGTACGTTGGCCATATTAGGACCATTGGTCCCCACCTGCCTTGTCATCATGGACCTTCCCTCATAATCATCCCACATGATTGCATCGGAGTTCACACTACCTCCACTACCTGTCCTTGAAATTCCTCTTGAGTTGACTGTGCGCACGTGTGGGTGGCATCTTTGGATGAGTGGAGTCAACTAGATGAAGGTGGCCCAATTAACTAGCCACTTTTCCCTCATTCAACCTCAATCATCTTGTTTTTGTTGCATGCCTTCTAATTACACAAATGCAAACAAAGGAGTGGGTTAGTTACTACCTGAGATCCGAATGCATTTGCTGTGAGGTGTTGTGGCCCTCTCCCTCTGTTGCATGCCTTTATTTCCTTTGATGCATGCTTGTCTATTTGTTGATGTGTGGTTGTGCTTTGTGCAAGTTCCTATCTCGCTAGATATGATATTTAGATGTCTTCCTCAACCTTCATATTTGCACCTTCTTGCTGCTGATGCTGGATTTTAATGGGATAAACTGCTACAGGAATTCCTACAAGAGCTCTTGTAGCTGCTTCTCCCTTTGAAATTTTAGCTTCTTTCTATGCTTAGAGCTATGAGGATGATGCCAGAGATGTAGATAGAGATGGAGAGGTAATGGGTGGCTTTAGGTGAGGTGGATGGTGCTGTTTCTTTTCTCATTTTTTGTTTTTTTTCTTTCTTCCTAAAAACTGTTTTTCTGTGCTTTTTTCTTGGGTAGGAAAAAGAATGATGCTTCGAATGTGATGCGGGCTTGGAAATGATGGAAAGGAGGTTTGAAGACTGCAGAAGGATTTATAGACCTTTTATGAAGCTTCCTTATTCCTCAAACTGCTTTTTATGTCCATTTCTGGCTCTCTGTAATTCCTACAGGAGCCTCTTGTAGAAAACACAGAGCCTCCTGTAGAAAACACAGTTTTTGGAAAAGAAGCATAGTGAGGTGGAAAGAATGCTAAGAATGATGGAGAAAGGTGTGTGAAGGTAGGATAGGTGTTGGTATCAATTTAAGGGCTCCCTTGGCACCTTCTGCTGCTTCCTACAGTCCTATGAAATTCATTTTATTTCTGTTTTTTTTTTTTGAAAACAACCAAGGTGCCTCAGGGAGGTTTTCACGTTGGTTGCCTGCCCTGGGCGCCTCCAAGGGAGGTTTTCACCCAGGGATCTTATTTTCTTTCTTCTCTTTTTTGACATCACTGGGCCACCTCAGAAGAGGTTTTCAACCCAATGATGGGACCCAAGCGCCTCATGGAGGTTTTAACTTGAGTCCTTATTATTTTTTTTGTTTTTTTCTTTTCCTTCAGTGAGTGGATGAAGTGGAGGCTAAGACATGCTCCACTACCATCACTATTTTATTCACATCTTCAATGAACTCTCGCTTGGAGAGGGGTTTCTTATAGACTTTCAACCGGTGTCTATTGACAAGCATGGGGATGGCTTCATCATCAATGGTTCTGATCAGAACTGAACCATTGTCATTGCATTTCTCCATAGTGTAGGGTCCCAACCATCTTGTCCTCAGCTTGCCCTTGAAATATTTGTATCTTGAATCATAGAGTAGTGCCCAATCTCCCTCTTGAAATTTCTTCTCCTTGATGTTTTTTTCATTCCATATCTTTCTTTGAAGCTGAACTAACTCTGTATGGAGAAGGGCCTGCATTCGGTGTTCATCCAATCCATTGAGCTGGAGTAATATTTCTTTCTGTGCATGGCTGAAGTCTAGGTCCAGCTAATTTTCCATCCTCAGGGTATTAAATTCAAATTCTATTGATAGCAAAGCCTTCTTCCCATAGACCAGCTCATAGGGTGTGAACCCTGTAGTGGTCTTCCAGTTTGTATTGTAGGCCCAAGTGGCCTCAACTAATCTGTCTGCCCAGTCTTTCCTGTTGTTGCTCACTACCTTTGTCAGGATTCCTTCCAGTGCTCTGTTAGTGACCTCCACCTTCCCGTTGGCTTGTGGATGGTAAGGGGTGGAAGTACTGTGCTTGATTCTATGATGTGTGAGCAAGCCTTCAATCAAATTGGAAGTGAACTAGCTGCCTTAATTTGTGACCAACTCTCTTGGATACCCGAACTTGTAGAATATGTTCTCTCTAAAAAATTCAGCTACTTTTTCCTCTGTCGCTGCTTTGATTGCTTTTGTCTCTACCCACTTTGTCAGGTAATCGGTGCACACAATGATGTATTGCTTCTACTTTCAAGGAGGGTTGATAGGCCCCACAAATTCCATGCCCCACTTCTCAAATGGCTCAAAGGTCACTTGAGGTTGCATGGGCATGTCATCCATTGGAGTAGGTTTCCCCATCCTTTGACACCGATCACGTTGGCTGGTGTATCTCCTCATATCCTGATGAAGAGTTGGCCAATAGTAGCCTGCTTGCAGTATCTTGAAGGCAGTTTTTTTCTGCAAAATGACCTCCACAAGGCCCATCATGACAGGTTAGGAGGATGTCAAAAACTTCCTCCTCCCTGACACATCTTCTCAAGATCTAATCTAGGCCAAGTTTGAAGAGATTTCCCCTAATCCAGGTGAAAGGGGTGCTTTTCCTTACTATCTTGCTCTTGTCTTTTGAGGATAAGTGTGGTGGGAACTGTGCTGAAACCAAGTAGTTTGTTATATCAGCAAACCATGGAGAGAGTACTGAGATAGAAAACAGGTGTTCATCTGGCATTAGATCATCCACCATTCCTTCTTCACATGCAAGCAAATTTACTCTAGACAAAAAGTCAGCAACAACATTTTCTTTACCAGGCTTATCAACAATGGTCAAATAAAACTATTGCAGTAAAAGAAACCATCTAATAATGCAGGAATTTACATCTAGCTAGTTCATTAAATATCTAATTGCAACATGATCAGTGTGCACAAAGGTTTGATAGCCTGTGATATAATGTCTGAATTTGTTTAATGAATGCACTATAGCTAGGAAGGCTTCTCCTATCGCTTTGTTCGAGGCATCAGTGTGAATGTGGAAAGGTAGGGCCCAATTTGGGCCTCTCAAGATTGGGGTAGTCACGAGTTTTCTCTTCAAGGTATCTAGGGCTTCTTGACAGTTTTCTGACCATATAAACTCGACATCTTTACCTAAGAGGCCAAACAACAGAGAGGCTAGCTTGCTGAAATATTTAATGAATCTCCAGTAATACCCAGCTAAGCCTAGGAAACTTCTGACATCTCTCACTTTTTGAGGAGGTGGGACCCTTTGGATGATGGCAATTTTGTTGGGGTCCACCTGCAGTCCTTGTTGAGATATTGCATGACCTAGCACAGTCCCTTTAGTCATCAAAAATTCACATTTTTCCGGACTGAGGGACAGGTTCATCTCAATACATTTGTCTAGAACTTTTCCTAGATTAGATAAGGCTTCCTGAAAGTCAGAGCCATAAGGAGTAAAGTCATCCATATATATCTCTACTGCATCATGAACTAATTCAGAAAATATACTCAGTACCGCTCTTTGGAAAGTGGCTGGAGCATTACACAAACCAAAAGGAAGGACTCGGTATGCAAAGGTACCCCACGGACAAGTGAAAGTGGTCTTATCTTGGTCTTTCGAGCTGATTTGAATCTGATTGTACCCGCGAAACCCATCTAGGAAAGAGAAAAACTTCTTCCCCGCTATACCGTATAACACTTGATCTATGAAAGGTAAGGGGAAATGGTCCTTTTTAGTGGCTTTGTTCAATTCCCGATAGTCAACATAGATTCTCCACTTACCATTTTTCTTTGGCACTAGCGCCAAAGGAGAGACCCATTCACTGTTAGAGATGGGATAGATGAACCCTGCATCAAGCAATTTCTGCAATTCTTCCTTTGCAATATCTTTAAGTGTTGGATTCATCCTCCTTTGAGGCTACCTGACTAGCTTGCAACACTCCTTGATGTATATATGATGAGCACAGACTGAAGGGTGCACTCCCTTCATCTCCTTATAACTCCAGGCGAAGGCATCTAAGTGCTTTCTCAGCAGGCTACACAGTTCCTTCTCCTAGGAAGTGGATAGGGATGGATTGATTTTCAAGTTTCTTTCTGGACTGGACTCTATATTCTTAATATGGAGAGAAGTGGAGTCGGCCGCACAGAGATCAATTGAGGGGTTGTTTTGGGTTTCTCTTACTATGTCCTCTAAGGGTAATACACTGGGAGGTGGATTCTGAATCAGATTTTCAATTATATCATCCTCATCTTGTTGTTCCCCCCATGGCGATTCCTAATGTACAAAGTGGTGCAGAATAAACTTCATCCTCATCTTCCTCCTCCAACCAAAGGGGTAGATCATGTTCTAACAAGGGTTGGGCAGGAGGATATAGGATTAACTACTTGGACATATGCCCATTCTTTATGGTCATGTTCCCAGCTCGACAGCTAATGTAGGCATCAGCAGTAGCCACTTAGGGTCTTCCCAGAATGAGAGAATACCCAGTGAGCTTTGCCTTTGGTTGGAGAACTAAGAAATCAGCAGGGTACTCCCAAGAATCAATGGAGACCATCACATCTTCCACAATCCCCTCAGGGGTCACGGTGGAGCAGTCTGCTAACTGTAGCACGGTTGTGGTCTTCCTCAAGGAACCCTGGAGGTTGAGTTTGAGCATTGTGTCCTTTGTCATCACATTAATGGCAGCTCCCAGATCAATCAAAGTGTGTGGGATCATGGTGCCATTGATGTGGACATCAACTACTGGGCTTCCAGGGTCTAGATATTTTGGACAGATTACCTACCCCAACATCAGGTCAGACAGTTGTCCTATGACATTGATGGTTGGGGCATCTCTCTTGCGCCTTCCTAGATGCCTGAAGCACTTCTCTTTGATCAACCTTGTTATGTACCTAGGGGGGATAATATGGGGTACCAAGGGTGGTACCCAAGGTAATAATGTAATAATGGGATGGGCCATAGTAATAAATAAGGTGGTTAACCCATGTCATGTAAGGGACCACAAGTAGTTAATAATAATGTAATGGGCTCATGGTATTAGTAGATGGTATAAGGAAACCATGGTAATGGTACATGGTATTGTAGGTATGAGGCCTATATAAAGGCTAGAGACTCCACATAGGAGGAGGAAGAGAAGTATTATTGTATGAACGAGCATATGGCTTGTGGAGTGTTCTCCTTCCTTAAGGAGTGAATGTATGGTGTTGCCCTACCATAAGGGTTTGATAATAAAGAAGCATTCTATCTATTTCTATCTTGTTATTATTGGGTATATTTGTTATTTCTCATATATTTTGGACCAGAGCTACAACAAGTGGTATCAGAGCTACAACAAGTGGTATCAGAGCTCTTTCTTGGGCAAACGGTGGGAGAATTTTTTTTTCATTTTTGCAGGGATTTTTTGGGTGGCGAATTTTCAGATCAGATTTGTACGTTTTGGTGTAAGATCTGTAGAATCTAATTGCAGATCTGTATTCCTTGTGCAAAAATAGCTGATTTCAAAAAAAAAATCAGTTGAATCGGAGCCCGGATGAAGGAGATATCGCTGATCTAAAAATCAGTGGGGTTGTAGACAATTTTCAGGACAGCGACTTTGCGGCGCAGATCTAGACATCTTGGTACAAGATCTGAAAAATCTAATTGCAGATCTGGATTCTTTGGAAAAAAATACCCAACTTCAAAAAAAAAATCAGTCGAATCGGAGTCCGGATGAAGGAGATATCACTGATCTAAAAATCAGTGGGGTTGTAGACAATTTTCAGGACAACGACTTTGCGGCGCAGGTCTAGACATCTTGGTATAAGATCTGCAAAATCTAATTACAGATCTGGATTCTTTGGAAAAAAATACCCAACTTCAAAAAAAAAATCAGTCGAATCGGAGCCCGGATGAGGGAGATATCGCTGATTTAAAATCAGCTCTTTTTGCAGAAATTTTGGGTGACGCCGAGAGAGTAGCAGCGCAGATCTGAAATTCCAGTGTGTGAATCAGGATTTCTATCACATGGGCAGATGCAGAATGGTTGTCCCATTTCTAAAAACAGGTTATAATAGAGATTCTGAGCAATATTGACGAGACTGTGACATTTCCACATTTTCGCCAAGTAAGTGAATTTTTTACAACCATTCATGGCTTCTAGCAAGGTTCTATACTTTACTGGAAAAGACGATGGTCCTACTATTGAAGAATACATAAAAAGAATAAAGTCTGTACATGGGGAATCTTGGAAAACTATAGCACGGTTTAATTTGACAAAAGAGGCTGACAGATGGTGGAGATCACTTGGCATCGAAAAATTATGGAACCTGCCTGATGAAGAATTTGAAAAATTACTTTTTGACAGATGGTCTCATGCTAGAAAACAAGACAAGGAGAAACATGTGGGGTTATTTCCTACTGGTATATCCTTATTGCAGGTGCATGGATTGATTCAGAAAGAGAAGATCATTGTTTCTATCAATCCTAGTTGTAAACATAATTGTATCAGTGTTAATTTGGCAAAAAAATTGCAAGTCCCAGCAAAACAAATTGAACGTACAAAGGTTGATGATAAGGATGTTCAAATCTATAAGGATTTGAAGCTTTCTATGGATAAGTATGTGTTTCATGGTGATTTTTATGCTTCAGATATGGATAACATGAATATTGTTTTGGGATACCCTTGGATGGAATCCGTGGGTACTATCAATATTAATGTGCAGAAGAAATTCCTGAAGCTATGGTATAAAAAGAAGAAAATCACATTACAGGATATTTCCATCCATAAACAGGTAGAGCACATGGAGGCTGAAGCAGAAGATGTTCAAGGGACTGACATATCAGATGATGAGCCTTTGATGATCGACAATCAAACACAAACAGAGGCTGCAGAAGAAAAGGTTACAGGTGATGATACATCAGAGGAGGGCTCAGTGGTTGAAGTCATATTGAAAAAGAAGACACCACAACAGGCACCACAACAGGGTGAAGTCAAGCAAAAGCCATCGTGGGTTAAAACTTCAACATATCATCACCCACATCACCCCGCAAGACAACCATCATGGAAACCAAGTAGTCACATGATGGATATAAAGGAGAGAAGATCCACCCACAACACATCAACACAGAAGAGCTGCCACGGTCAAATTCCATCTCAAGCGAGCGAGGCACCAGCGAGATCGAAGGTTCACCTTTCTCTTGGATGGCTAGATGCACGTGCATGGTATCAGTGGACTACTCTTTTGAGTAGATCTTATTATTTATGTTCTTCCCATGTTTCGGGGACGAAACATGTTTAAGGGGGGTGGAATGTTATGTACCTAGGGGGGATAATATGGGGTACCAAGGGTGGTACCCAAGGTAATAATGTAATAATGGGATGGGCCATAGTAATAAATAAGGTGGTTAACCCATGTCATGTAAGGGACCACAAGTAGTTAATAATAATGTAATGGGCTCATGGTATTAGTAGATGGTATAAGGAAACCATGGTAATGGTACATGGTATTGTATGTATGAGGCCTATATAAAGGCTAGAGACTCCACATAGGAGGAGGAAGAGAAGTATTATTGTATGAACGAGCATATGGCTTGTGGAGTGTTCTCCTTCCTTAAGGAGTGAATGTATGGTGTTGCCCTACCATAAGGGTTTGATAATAAAGAAGCATTCTATCTATTTCTATCTTGTTATTATTGGGTATATTTGTTATTTCTCATATATTTTGGACCAGAGCTACAACAAGTGGTATCAGAGCTACAACAAACCTATTGTAGATAGGCACATCTTTTATGGCTTGGAGAAGTGGTATCTTCACACATAAATTTTTTAATTCCCCCAGGAGTTCAGTTTCTTTTGGGGTAGGCTGAACTGTCATGGATAGTCTTTCAGGAAATGGTGGAATTGCTTTTGGTTCACTTCCCTCTTTATCTTCCTCAACCTCCCTGGGTAGAGGCTGACTGTCTAGGAGAAATTTCCCAGATCGTAAGCTAATTTCCTGAATCTCCACAGCATAAGTTGGGCATGATGGTTCCTCACTATACATTTATTGAGCCTGTTTGTTGTTCGGGTTTGGGTTCAGCTAGGCAGGAATTTGGGGTTGCTTTGGAGGAGTAGGAGGTAACGATTGTGGTTGGGCAGGTGGTGGAGGCAAAAGAGCGGGAAGAGAGTTGTATTGGGGCCTCCACCCCTGATGAGGTGCATTCCACTGAGGTGGTGGCTGAGCATAGGATTGAAATGAATGGTTGGCTGGTTGGGCATGATATTGAGATGTGAAGGACCAAGGAGGAGGCGTGGACCATGAAGGATGAGCAGGGGGACCCCAAGAAGGTATGGAAGTGACTGGGTTGGGGTTGTAGTATGCCTGGGATGTCCCTTGCATCCCCTGCTAGTATGGTCTAGGTCCATGCGGGCTTCTTCAATTTATGTAATAGAGTTGTTCAGTAACTCCCTCAGCCCCTTGATATACAGCTTTAAGTCTGGGCAAGGAAGGGCACTTATCTGTAGAATGATTTTCTTCACAGACTGAACAAACCTCTATAGAGTTCAATGGGCATTCATTCCTAAGATGCCTCCTGGTGCATCTAGGGCAAAAGATGGCCAAAGCCCTCTCTGCTTCCTCTTGTTTCCTTTTGATATGCAAGGTATCCATTTTCTTGGCAAGAGTTTGTAGCATCTCACTCTTGAAGTCTTCAAGCATGTTTCCAATTTCTCCCTTAATGGATGAGTTAGAGGAAGAGGTATTGGCTATGGGTTGACTCCCCCTACCTTTCTTTCTGGCTGCTCTAGAATGGTTTCTAAAAACAGTTTGTATGTCTTCATAGGATAGTTGGTAGATGTCTCCCCCAGCCAGTAGATGAAGGGTGTCTAAAAGGTCTTCCCGAATTCCCCTGAGCAGGAGCATCTTCAGAGACTCAGGGTTAAGTGTACACCCAGCCCTTTTGTAACTGACTTGGAACCTCTCCTCATAGTCCTCCAGGGACTCTTCACTTCCTATAGTCATTCGGAAAATTTCTTCTTTAGTATCTTTTGACCTACAATAATCTCGATATTGTTGTTAAAGGCTTGTTGTGTCTGAGCCCAAGTTGTGATACTATTGCCAGGTAATCCCATGAACCAGCGCAATGCTGCATCTTTGAGAGTAGAAGGGAACAATTTCAACTTTTTCTCATCTTCTGCGTAGTGTTAGGTTCGACAGATAATAGCATTCTCAAACAAGAAGGTGTCAGGATCTTTTGTAGTCAGACCATGGAAATGAGGTAGGGCGGAAGGGCTTATATTCTTCATTTTGGTGTCCCCATTGGTCTCCCGAATGGGAAAGGTACCCTCTATTCTTTCTCCATTCCCCCTAGCATTTCTATGTTCAGCCATTGGCTCTAAAGGAATGTCTTCTTCTTCTTCTTCCCCTATAGGTTCTTCAAATATGTCTAGCTGTTCTCCTAAGGGTTCTTCTTGATCGCAGCCACCGAAGAAGAGAGAAGGTTGGCTGTGTGAAGCAGTGGGGGTGTTGGGAAAAAAATTTCCTAAATTATCTCTATTCCTACGAGGCATGAAAGGAAATATTTTTGGTTGGTTTTTGTTTCTTTTTCCCCACACTGATAGTACCTACAAAACTGAAATTGATTGAACAAAACAATTTGCAACTAACTGAAATGAACTTGCTGAAATGAAATTTGCAGAATTGAAGAGGAAGGCAAGGAAATGCAGAACTGAAAGAAAGGAAATGACTAATCTACTTTTGCTAAAATGGAAATTGCAGAATTGAAAAGGAAAGCAAAAGAAATGCAGGACTGAAAGAAAGGAAATGACTATTCTACTTTTTCTTAAATGAAATTTGCAAAATTGAAAAGGAAAGTAAGGAAATGTAGAACTAATGGAAAAGAAATGACTATTCTACTTTTTTTGAAATAAACTATTAGCAGAATGTTGCAAGAAGAAATAGAAGAAATCAGTAATCACAGAATACTCTGACACTTCTCCGGCAACGGCGCCAAAAAGTGGTGAGCACCAATATTGCAGCAATAATGCTGCAACTCTTGGGCTACCTACTTTACTCTTATCAACTCGGTAGTTCGTAACAAACATGGAAGCGACGGTGTTGTATGCACAAGTACTAGTTCTTACTGCAGGTTGTCACTTGGTCAGCCGACGCAAGATCACTAGGAGCTCAAGCCAACTTCTATGGATTTCGGAAGAAGCTCTATATGTGATGAAAGGAAAAAGAGAGATTACTCTACAGATGCTATTCTACTTGCAGAAAGGAAGACTGAAATGTAAAGAAAACCAAGGAGATCCTAATTAACCAACTAATCCTACTTTTGCAGAAAGCACTATGAAAACCATGGAAAGAATTCCATTACCTATTCAAGGAAGTAAACAACATCTAACTAAACTATTTATAGAATAAAATGAGCAAAAAACATCTTTTTGGATTTTTATGTATTTTTATGCGAATTTGTCATGCATGTAATTTATTGTTTGTGAATGTGGCAGCAAATAGGTGGCGTTGGAGGGTGGTTTTGAGACTTGAGAGGATGTAGGATGGTGTGGATGGGTCCTAGGAGGTCTCAAGTGGCCTTCTAGAGGCTTTTCCCACACTTGGCCTTCAAAATAAAGCCTACAGGAAAATCTATAGGAGGACACAGGAAATCTACAGGAGGAAAAACAACGTTCTATAGGAGGCCTACAAGAGGAGGCCGAGAGCAGTTTTCACTATTTTGAGGGTGTGAGAGTGGGTGAAAAAGGTGGATGAAGGTTGGAATGAGGTGTTAGGGTGCCTATGGTCTACCATGAACCACCAAGAGAGAGAAAGATGATTGGATTTGCTCAAGGAGAGAGGAAGAAGTCCTAGGAAAAATGCAGGAAACTAAGGCAGAATTGACGTGAGGCTTGGGAGACCAATAGGGCATGGATTAGATGGAGGGTGTGATTGCTGATAAGCTGACCTACTGCTGAAGATATTTGCTACATAGAAATGGACATTCAACTAAGGAAATCAAGCAAGAAGTGAAATGAATGCATTGAGGAAAAATAGAGTTTTGCATAAAAAGTGTCTAAACTATGATCTATGAAAGGAAATGTTGTGAAATAATGTAGGAAAGGAAAGCATGAAAGAAGACTATTGAAAATAAATAAGTGAGCATGATGAAGAAGATCTAAAGCAAAGCAAACTGGACTATTAACCTACTAAAAAGTTGCAAACACTAGAAGTCCTGTGAATGAGGAAAATCTGTGTTTTTGGGGCAGCAAGAGGGTCTTTGCCTCAAATCATTGTCCCAAAGGGAGGAAGAGAGGCCAAGGCACTGTTGCTAGCCTTTTTAATCTTTTCTTTATCACTACTTAATTTGCTATAGAAAGCACAAATGGAAGCAAACTACTAAATCATCAAAAGCAACCTATTCTTGACCATAAAAGAAATGCATCTAACAGCAATCTAATCTACAAACTAAAATGAAACATACAAATACAAGTAAATAGGAGCTTGGTTGCTTGGATTGGGCCCTAACCCAAGAGCGTCAACCCTCTGAGGTAACTCAAGGCTAACTCAAAAAGGATTCCATCTTTATTCTCAAAACAATAACAAGATTACATGAACTATCAAGATAATAAGCTTAAAGTTGAGTAGAGTATAAATAAGCGAAACTGCAGCAAAAATCCGACCCTAGTGAGGCCCTAGGCCTCTCTACTTACACAAATGAACCTAAAAACATCTTTCTTAAAATCAGGGAGGCTTGGCTCCCAAAACTCGAGATAATCATCAGTCATCCTCCACTTGCTCGGTTGCCCGCTAATGCATGACTTGGCTGCTTGTACTCTGAGCTGAATGAAGGGGAATTCAAAATGAGGAGTGATAAATGAGGGGGATTCTCTCCTATAAGTCCTCTCCTTTGTCCAACTCGATTTATTGCTACCATTTGTCCACTGGATCCTTGACTTTGACCCCAAAATTCATCAATAATCTACATTAAACACATATTAGACCACATGGCATCATAACTAACTCAACTCAATCTATAAGCATAAATATAATTAGAAAATCATACAATAAGCTAAGAGAATGGTTGATTTGACTTGGTTAGGAGGTAAAATGAGCCCATATAATTACCCATTTATGAGGCTCGTCACCTGAGTCAGAACCCGATGAGATGAATGACAAAGGGAAACATATTATTGATGCAGAGCTCAGTGCCACTGTTGCCAGCACCAAGATCAAGAATATTGAGCTTGAATATCCAGAGGAGGGGGAGTGCTTTTTCCACTCACAAATGTGGGTGAACGGTTCGTCATTCCAATTCATTGTCGATAGTGGCAGCCAAAAGAACCCCCTTTCAGTTGAGGTCATGAAGCAGTTGGGCCTAGTGACCTTACCACACCTGCAGTTGAACAACATCAGGTGGCTTCACCAAGGACAAGACCTTTGAGTCAGCCAGCAGTGTTGCCTTCCCTACAGCATCGAGCCCTTCATAGATGAGTTATTATGTGATGTTGCTCCTCTCGACATTTGTGATGTATTATTATGGCTACCATACTTGTGGAAGCGACATGTTGTATATGAGTCTACACCTCGCTCTACGATTATTTCTTTGGGTAATACGTTATCAAGGATACCGAAGGTAACCCCACCTATTGCCAGCTCTTTGATCTCTGGCAAGAAATGTAGTATGATCATATCCCAAACTGGGAAATTTATTTTATTTCTGGTTCTCTCTGAAAGTAAGAGGAAGATTGTAGCCACATCCATGGCCCCTGGGAAGGGTTCCTCCACACAACAAAAGCAGGTGGATATGCTCATGAAAGAATATAGGGATATCGTCCCCTCACCCACAGGCATATTGCTACACTGTCAGGTCAAGCATTCGTTCGATATGACTCTGAGAGCACCTCTACACAACGGGCCGATATATTGATGATCCATTGTGGAAAATGCCAAGTACAAGAAGTGACATGATCAGCATGGGATGACACACAAGTTTCAGGTGGGTGACAAAGTCTGATTGCATTTATAGAAAGAACGTCTTACAAGAGCCCATCGGAAGCTCAGACCACTCTGATATGTTCCTTACACCATTACCAAGGCTATGGGAAACAAAGCTTTGGAGCACAACATTCCCCCATTCCTTGGCTTGCACCCAGTGTTCAATGTAGACACATCCGACGTTGCAGAACAGCTCACACCAACAGAGCTAAACCCAGACTGCATGGAACAGCCCACCACTGATCGGATCATGGACACACAGATCAAGAGCACTCGCCGGCAGGAGATCCAACTATATCGGGTTGGCAAAGCTGGCCAACTCCTTCACCAAGGCAAGTGGGTCACCAAGGACCAAGTTCACCAGAAGTTTCCCCATCTCATGGAGGCAAACAACGCAATAGGGACCATTGTTTCCTAAGGGGGAGGAATGATCCAGGTGGATATTGGTGGCCACTTCCCTATTCCACTTGGATCCCCAACACTGTCCTTTCAGTTTTTTAGTTTCCTTAATTGTAGCAAATTTTACTATTTTTGGCAATTTTTCGGGACCAGAACTTCCAGAGCCGTTTTGAGGCTCTAAACAGCATTTCTAAGGAAAATGGAGAGACTGAAATCGTCCCAATCTTACTTGCTTATTTGTTTTTTTCTTCTCTTCAGGATCTTTGAAACGAGGTATTATGATAGTCAAATGGAGATCGTATGCCAAAGTTACGACACCGGGAAGTTGATGTACCAATTTACCCAAACGGGGCCCACAGTTTTGGCGCTGCATCTCCTAGGGTTAGGTTTTTTTATGTTTAGGGTTTTTCATTTTTTCTCAATAATAAATAGGCCATTGAGCCTCATTGTAACACAATTTAGAGGCATGTAACCGCCACATCTCTTCTCAGAGATAAGATACCATCGCCCAAGCTAGCCTTATTTCCATTCTATTTGTAAGAATATTTCAGTATTTGATTTTAATGAAATGAAGCGTTATTTCTGCTGCATCTCTGTATTTATGGTTATTTCTGTAATCTGTTGCATTCTTGTTTATGTTCAGATCAGTGGTATTAGAGCGGTCTGTTCTTTCTCTGTTTTTCCTTGCATGTCCCCAACGAGGTCGGGATACAAGGAGTTAGGACTTGAATTGGTCGAACCTTTGCAAGACTAGTGTCACAAATCCCAACGGCCTCCCATGGCGGATGAAAATAAAGATCAGGGGGTAGGAGATCCTATCAAAATATTTCTCGAAGAAGCTCTCGAATGTCAAAGGAATGCGATGATGGACAACTTTGCCCAGATCCTTCAACAGCTACGCAGGGGCAACACATTTACTTCCAGCAACTACTCTGGAAGCACCACGCCCTTTAAGGTACAAGTTAACTTTGACGTTCCCATATTTGATGGTCAGATAGATGCAGATGCCATAGGTAAATGGTTAAATCTGCTAGAAGGATATTTTTTTGTTCATGGTTTTTCCAGCCAGGAAAAGATCACTTTTGCACTTCTAAAAGTCTCCCCCCACGACAAGGGCTGGTGGGAAACCTACTGCGAGCAGAAGGATGAAAGTACGGCCTCAATATTTTAGATCGCACCCAATTGGAATTCATTCCGAGATTCCATTAAGGAGCAGTACTACCCTGTCGAAAGCTATGAGGACAAATAAATAAAGTGGACCACGATACGGCAGGGAAGGGACCAAGACGTGCTAGAGTTTACCAATATTTTTCATACCCTTCGAACAAAGTTGGGTATCAAGGATTCTAAGCAACATTTGGTACTCAAATACCGCAACTTCCTACAAAGGTACATCCAAGACAAGACGGATTTCCTAGACATATCCTCGCTTGGCACAGCATACCGATACATTGTCAAGTTCGAGCAAAAGTTTAACCAAAAGAAGCGAGACTTTGGATCTGCGAATTCGAAGAACAAAGGACAAGGTGGGTTGACCCAATACAACCCGTCGAAGTTGCAAGAAAAGAGAACCACCAGAAGTCAAAGAAGGATACAGGAAACTGGTGTGAGATCCATAAGAGCCCCACTCATAACACAAGTGAGTCTCGGGCCAAGCAGTGACTGGTGGGCGAGTTGAAGGGTTCAGAATTAGATGCATGTTCCGACCCTGAGTCAGAACCCAATGAAAGGAATGACAAAGGGAAGCATATTATCGATGCAGAGCCCAACGCCATTGTTGCCACCGCCAAGATCCATAAGAGTGTTCCTTAAGATCCATAGGAGTGTGAGTGTCTTTTCCACTCATAAATGTGGGTAAGGGTTCGGCGCTGCAATTCATTAGCGACAGTGGCAGCCAAAAGAACCTCATTTCAGAAGAGGTCGTGAAGCAGTTGGGCCTACTGACCTTACCACACCCACAGTTGTACAGCATCAGGTGGCTTCACCAAGGACAAGATGTTCGAGTTAGCCAGTAGTGTTGCCTTCCCTACAGCATCGAGCCCTTCACAGATGAGTTATTATGTGATGTGGCTCCTCTCGACATTTGTGATGTATTCTTATGGCTACCATACTTGTGGAAGAGACATGTTGTATATGAGTCTACACCTCGCTCTATGATTATTTCTTTGGGTAATACGTTATCGAGCATACTGTAGGTAGCCCCACTTACTGCCAGCACTTTGATCTCTGCCAATAAATGCAGTAAGATCATCTCCCAAACTGGGGAATTTATTTTCTTTCTGGTTCGCTCTCAGAGTAAGGGGAAGATCGCAGCCACATCCATGGCCCCTAGGAAGGGTTCCTCCACGCAGCAAAAGCAGGTGGATACGCTCATGAAACAATATAGGGATATCGTCCCCTCACCCACGGGGATATTGTTGCACTGTCAGGTCAAGCATTCGTTCGATATGACTCCAGGAGCACCTCTACCCAATGGGTCAATATATCAATGATCCATTGTGGAAAATTCCAAGTACAAGAAGTGACATGATCAGCATTGGGTGGCACACAAGTTTCAATTGGGTGAAAAAGTTTGGTTGCATTTACAGAAAGAACGTCTTACAGGAGTCCATCGGAAGCTCAAACCACTTCCATATGGTCCTTACACCATTACCAAGGCTATGGGAAATAATGGTTTGGAGCACAACATTCCCCCATTCCTTGGCTTGCACCCAGTGCTCAATCTGGACCGCCTTCGACCATGCTTTCCACCATTGTTGGACACATCCGACGTTACAGAACAACTCACACCAACAAAGCTAAACCCAGACTGCATCGAACAAGCCACCACTGATCAGATCATGGACACACAGATGAAGAGCACTTTCCAGTAGAAGATCCAATTATATCGGGTTGTCAAAGCTGGCCAACTCCTTCACCAAGGCAAGTGGCTCACCAGGGACCAAGTTCAACAGAAGTTTCCCCATCTCATGGAGGCACTCAACGCAATGGGGACCATTTCTTCCTAAGGGGAGAGGAATGATCCAGGTGGATATTGGTGGCCACCTGCTTATTCCACTTGGATCCCCAACACTGTCTCTTTCAGTTTTTCGGTTTCCTTAATTGTACCACAATTTACTATTTTTGGTAGTTTTTCGGGTCCTCAACTTCCGGAGCCGTTTTTAGGCCCTAAACGGTGTTTTTAGGGAAAACAGAGAGACCAAAACTTTCCCAAACCAGCAAGGCTATTTGTTCTTGGCCTTCTCTTCAATATCTTCCAAATGAGGTATTATAATAGCCAAATGGAGATCATATGCCAAAGTTACGACACCGGGAAGCTGATGTACAAATTTACCTAAATGGGGCCCACGGTTTTGGCGCTTCATCTCCTAGGTTTAGGTTTTTGGATTTTTAGGGTTTTCCATTGTTTCTTAAAAATAAATAAGCCTTTGAACCTCATTGTAAAATAGTTCAGAGGCATGTAGCCACCACATCTCTTCTCAGAGATAAGCTACCGTCGCTCAAGCTAGCCTTATTTCCATTCTGTTTGTAAGCATATTTCAATATTTGATATTAATGAAATGAAGCATTATTTCTACTCCATCTTTGTATTTATGGTTATATATGTAATCTGTTGCATTCATGTTTAAGTTCCGATTAGTGGTATGAGAGCGATATGTTATTTCTCTATTTTTCTTTGAACGTCCCCAATGAGGTCGGGGTATAAGGAGTTAAGGCTTGAACTAGTCGAACCTTTGCAAGACTAACCTCACACATCCCGACGGCCTCCCATGGCAGATGAAAAGAAATACAATGAGGTAGGAGATCCTATCAAAATCTTGCTCAAAGAAGCCCTCGAGCGACAAAGGAACGCGATGATGGACAATGTTGCCCAGATCCTTTAGTGGCTACTCTGAAAGCGCCACACCCTTTAAGGTACATGTTAACTTTGACGTTCCCATATTTGAGGGTCAGATAGATGCAGATGTCGTAGATAAATGGTTAAATATGCTAGAAGGATATTTTTATGTTCATGATTTTTCTAGCCGGGAAAATATCACTTTTGCACTTCTCAAAGTCGCCCCCCACGTTAAGTACTGGTGGGAAACCTACTGCGAGCAGAAGGATGAAAGTATGGCCTCATTGTTTCGAGCCACACCCACTTGGAATTCATTCTGGGGAGTAGTACTACCCTGTCGAAAGCTATGAGGACAAATACATAAAGTGGACCATGCTACGGCAAGGAAGGGACCAAGATGTGCCAGAGTTTACCAATATTTTTCATACCCTTCGCACAAAGTTGGGTATCAAGGATTCTGAGCGGAATTTGGTACTAAAATATCGCAGCTGCCTACACAGGTACATCCAAGACGAGGTGGGGTTCCTGGACATCTCCTCGCTTGGCATGTCATATCGATACGTCGTCAAGATAGAGCAGAAGTTTAACCAAAAGAAGCGAGGCTTTGAATCTACGAATCCAAAGAACAAAGGACAAGGCAGGGTGACCCAAGACAACCCGTCGAAGCTGCAAGAAAAGAGCACCACCACGAAGTCAAAGAAGGATACAAGAAAGTGGTGTGAGATCCATAAGAGTCCCACTCACAACACAAATGAGTGTCAAGCTAAGTAGTCACTGGTGGCCGAGTTGAAGGCTTCAAAATCATATGCATGTTCTGACCCTGAGTCAGATCCTAACGAGAGGAATGATAAATGGAAGCAGATTATTGATGCAGAGCCTAGTGCCATTGTTGCCACCGCAAGATACAGAAGAATGAGTCTGAAGATCTAGAGGGGGGGAGCATCTTTTCCACTCACAAATGTGGGTGAAGGGCTCACCACTACAATTCATTGTCAACAATGGCATCCAAAAGAATCTCATTTCAGCAGAGGTCGTGAAGCGTCTGGGCTTACTGACCATACCACACCTGTAGATGTACAACATCGGGTGGCTTCACTAAGGACGAGATCTTCGAGATAGCCAGTAGTGTCACCTTACCTACAGCATCAAGCCCCTCACAGATGAGGTATTATGTGATGTTTCTCCTCTCGACGTTGTTGATGTATCATTAGGGAAACCATAGTTGTGGAAGTGACATGTTGTATATGAGTCTAGACCTCGCTCTATTATTATTTCTTTAGGTAATACATTATCCAAGATACCGGAGGTAGCCCCACCTACGGCCACCTCCTTGATCTCTGCCAAGAAATGCAGTAAGATCATCTCCTAGACTAGGAAATTTATTTTATTTCTGATCACTCTCAAAGTAAGAGTGAGATCATAGCCACATCCATGGGCGTCGGGAAGGGTTCCTCCATGTAGCTAAAGCAGGTGGATACGGTCATGAAAGAATAAAGGGACGTCTTTCCCTCACTCACAGGGGTACCATTGCACTATCAGGTCAAGCATTCATTTGATCTTACTCCCAGAGCACCTCTACCCAATGGGTCGATATATCGTCGTTCATTGTGGAAAGTGCCAAGTACAAGCAGTGACATGATCAGCATTGGGTGCCACAAAAGTTTCAGGTGGGCGAAAAAGCTTGGTTGCATTTGCAGACAGAACGCCTTACAAGATCCCATTAGAAGCTCAGACCACTCTGATATGGTCCTTACACCATTACTAAGGTTGTGGGAAATAATGCTTTGTAGCACAACAGTCCCCCATTCCTTGGCTTGCACCCAGTGTTCAATGTGGACTGCCTTCGGCCATGTTTTCCACCATTGCTAGACACATTTGACATTGCAGAACAACTCACACCAACAGAGCTAAACCAAGACTGCATGGAACATGCCACCACTGATTGGATCATGGACACAGATCAAGAGCACTCACCAACAGAAGATCCAACTATATCAGGTTGTCAAAGATGGCCAACTCCTTCACCAAGGCAAGTGGGTCACCAGGGACCAAGTTCACTAGAAGTTTCCCCATCTCATGGAGGCAAACAACGCAATAGGGACCATTGCTTCCTAAGGGGGAGGAATGATCAAGGTGGATATTGGTGGCCACCTGCCTATTCCACTTGGACCCCCAACATTGTCTCTTTCAGTTATTCATTTTCCTTAATTGTAGCACAGTTTACTATTTTTGGCAATTTTTTGGGTCCTGAACTTCCAGAGCCGTTTTGAGGCTTTAAACGGCGTTCCTAGGGAAAATGAAGAGATTGAAAACATCCCAAATACAATTACTTGACTGTTTTCGGCTTCTCTTTGAGATCTTCGAAACGAGTTATTATGATATCCAAACGGAGATCATATGCCAAAGTTACAACACCGGGAAGTTGATGTACCAATTTACCCAAACGGGACCCATAGTTTTGGCGCTTCATCTCCTAGGGTTAGGTTTTTGGATGTTTATGGTTTTTCATTGTTTCTCAATAATAAATAGGCCATTGAGCCTCATTCTAACATAGTTCAGAGGCATGTAACCGCCACATCTCTTCTCAGAGATAAGCTACCATCGCCCGAGCTAGCCTTATTTCCATTATGTTTGTAAGCATATTTCAGTATTTGATATTAATGAAATGAAGCATTATTTTTGTTGCATCTCTATATTTATGGTTATTTATATAATCTATTGTGTTCTTGTTTATGTTTAGATCAGTGGTATCAGAGCAGTCTGTTCTTTCTCTGTTTTTCTTTACATGTCCAAAACGAGGTTTATATATAAGTAGTTAGGGCTTGAACTTGTCAAACCTTTGCAAGACCAGCCTCACAAATACCAACGGCCTCCCATGGCGGATAAAAAGAAAGACGAGGGGCTAGGAGATCCTATCAAAATCTTTCTTGAATAAGCCCTCGAGCAACAAAGGAACGCGATGATGGACAACTTTTCCTAGATCCTTCAACAGCTACCCAGGGACAAATGCATCTACTTCCAGCAGCTACTCTAGAAGCACCACACCCTTTAAGGTAAAATTTAACTTTGACGTTCCCATATTTGAGGGTCAGGTAGATGTGAATGCCATAGATAAATGGTTAAATCTGCTAGAAAGATATTTTTTTGTTCATGGTTTTTCCAACCAAGAAAAGATCACTTTTGCACTTCTTAAAGTCTCCCCCCACGACAAGGACTGGTGGGAAACCTACTGCAAGCAGAAGGATGAAAGTACGGCCTCAATATTTTAGGCCAAACCCAATCGGAATTCATTCCAGGATTCCAGCAAGGAGCAGTACTACCCTATCGTAAGCTATGAGGACAAATAAATAAAGTGGACCACGCTACGGCAGGGAAGGGACCAAGACGTGCTAGAGTTTACCAATATTTTTCATACCCTTCAAACAAAGTTTGGTATCAAGGATTTTGAGCAGCATTTGGTACTCAAATACCACGACTTCCTATAAAGGTACATCCAAAGACAAGACGGAGTTCCTCAACATATCCTCGCTTGGCACAGCATACCAATACGTTTTCAAGTTCGAGCAAAAGTTTAACCAAAAGAAGCGAGACTTTGGATCTGCGAATTTGAAGAACAAAGGACAAGGTGGGGTGACCCAAGACAACCCGTCGAAGCTACAAGAAAAGATAACCACCACGAAGTTAAAGAAGGATATAGGAAACTAGTGTGATATCCATAAGAACCCCACTCATAACACAAGCGAGTCTCGAGCCAAACAATCACTAGTGAGCGAGTTGAAGGGTTCAGAATCAGATGCATGTTCTGACCCTGAATCAGAACCCGACGAAAGGAATGATAAAGGGAAGCATATTATTGATGCAGAGCCCAACGCCACTATTGCCACCGCCAAGATCCAAAAGAGTGAGCCCGAAGATCCATAGGATGGTGAGTGCCTTTTCCACTCACAAATGTGGGTGAAGGGTTCGACACTGCAATTCATTATCGATAGTGGCAGCCAAAAGAACCCCCTTTCAGCAGAGGTCGTGAAGAAGTTGGGCCTACTAACCTTACCAAACCTGCAGTTGTACAGCATCGGGTCGCTTCACCAAGGACAAGATCTTCGAGTCAGCTAGCAATGCTGCCTTCCCTATAGCATTGAGCCCTTCAAAAATGTGTTATTATGTGATGTTGCTTCTCTCGACATTTGTGATGTATTATTATGGCTACCATACTTATGGAAGCGACATGTTGTATATGAGTCTACACCTCGCTCTATGATTATTTATTTGGGTAATACATTATTGAGGATACTGATGATCTCTACCAAGAAATGCAGTAAGATCATCTCCCAAATTGGGAAATTTATTTTCTTTCTGGTTCGCTCTCAAAGTAAGGGGAAGATCATATCCACATCCATGGCCCCTGGGAAGCGTTCCTCCACACAGCAGAAGCAGGTGGATACGGTCATGAAAGAATATAGGGATATCGTCCCCTCACCCATAGGGGTACTGTTGCACTGTCAGGTCAAGAATTCATTCGATATGACTCCAGGAGCACCTCTACCCAACGGGCCGATATACCGATGATCCATTGTTGAAAATTCCAAGTACAAGAAGCGACATGATCAGCATTGGGTGCCACACAAGTTTCAAGTGGGCGACAAAGTCTGGTTGCATTTACAAAAAGAACGTCTTACAGGAGCCCATCGGAAGCTCAGACTACTCTGATATGGTCCTTACACCATTACCAAGGTTGTGGGAAACAATGCTTTGAAGCACAACATTCCCCAACTCACACCAACAAAGTTAAACCTAGGCTGCATGCAACATGCCACCACTGATCGGATCATGGACACATAGATGAAGAGCACTTGCCGGTAGAAGATCCAATTATAGCAGGTTTTCAAAGCTGGCCAACTCCTTCACCAAGGCAAGTGGCTCACCAAGGACCAAGTTCAACAGAATTTTCCCCATCTCATGGAGGCACTCAATGTAATCGGGACCATTTCTTCGTAAGGGGAGAGGAATGATCTAGGTGGATATTGGTGGCCACCTGACTATTCCACTTGGACCCCCAACACTGTCTCTTTCAGTTTTTCGGTTTCGTTAATTGTACCACAATTTACTATTTTTGGAAATTGTTCGGGTCCTCAACTTCCAGAGCTGTTTTGAGGCCCTAAACGGTGTTTTTAGGGAAACCAGAGAGACCAAAAGTTTCCAAAATGAGCAAGGCTATTTGTTCTCAGCCTTCTCTTCAAGATCTTCCAAACGAGCTATTATAATAGCCAAATTG
Organism: Pinus tabuliformis; assembly: GCA_031772625.1. Lineage (NCBI taxonomy): Eukaryota > Viridiplantae > Streptophyta > Pinopsida > Pinales > Pinaceae > Pinus > Pinus tabuliformis. Next base: position 792,072,735 of record CM062812.1, read on the forward strand.
GGATCTTATGCCAAAGTTATGACGCCAGGAAGTTGATGTACCAATTTACCCAAACGGGGCCCACAGTTTTGGCGCTTCATCTTCTAGGTTTAGGTTTTTGGATTTTCAGGGTTTTCCATTGTTTCTCAATAATAAATAGGCCTTTGAGCCCCATTGTAAAACAATTCAAAGGCATGTAGCCACCACATCTCTTCTCAGAGATAAGCTACCGTCGCCCGAGCTAGCCTTATTTCCATTCTGTTTGTAAGCATATTTCAATATTTGATATTAATGAAATGAAGCGTTATTTCTGCTCCATCTCTATATTTATGGTTATATATTTAATCTGTTGCATTCCTGTTTAAGTCCGGATTAGTGGTATGAGAGTGATCTGTTATTTCTCTATTTTTCTTTGAATTTCCCCAACAAAGTCGGGGTATAAGGAGTTAGAGCTTGAACTGGTCGAACCTTTGCAAGACCAACCTCCCAAATCCCGACGGCTTCCTATGGTAGATTGAAAGAAATACAATGAGGTATGAGATCTTCGAGACAGCCTGCAGTGTCACCTTCCCTACAGCATCAAGCCCCTCACAGATGAGGTATTATGTGATGTTTCTCCTCTCGACGTTGTTGATGTATTATTAGGGAAACCATAACTGTGGAAGCGACATGTTGTATATGAGTCTAGACCTCGCTCTGTGATTATTTCTTTGGGTAATACATTATCCAAGATACCGGAGGTAGCCCCACCTAATGCCACCTCTTTGATCTCTGCCAAGTAATGCAGTAAGCTCATCTCCCAGAATAGGAAATTTATTTTATTTATGATCGCTCTCAAAGTAAGGGTAAGATCGTAGCCACATCGATGGCCGTTGGGAAGGGTTCCTTGACGCAACAAACACAGGTGGTTACGGTCATGAAAGAATAGAGGGACATATTTCCCTCACCCATGGGGGTACCGTTGCACTGTCAGGTCAAGCATTCGTTTGATCTGACTCCCGGATCACCTCTACCCAATGGTTTGATATATCGTCTTTCATTGTGGAAAGTGCCAAGTACAAGCAGCAACATGATCAGCATTGGGTGCCACAAAAGTTTCACATGGGCGAAAAATTTTGGCTGCATTTGTAGAAAGAACGCCTTACAAGAGCCCATCAGAAGCTCAGACCAATCTGATATGGTCCTTACACCATTACTAAGGTTGTGGGAAACAATGATTTGGAGCACAATAGTCCCCCATTCCTTGGCTTGCACCCAGTGTTTAGTGTGGACCGCCTTCGACCATGTTTTCCACCATTGCTAGACACATCCGAAGTTGCAGAACAGCTCACACCAACAGAGCTAAACCCAAACTGCATGGAACAGGCCACCACTGATCGGATCATGGACACACAGATCAAAAGCACTTACCAGTAGAGGATCCAACTATATCGGGTTTTCAAAGCTGGCCAACTCCTACACTAAGGCAAGTGGGTCACCAGTGTGATGTAGGAAAGTGTTCCCTCTGCGGACAGAGGCAACCCCTCTAGCTCTAGAGTGGGTCTAGTCACAAACAAGGATAGATCAACAATAACTTTCCTTAAACAGTCATAGTTGGAGGCCTACCTCAACCGATGGTTGATGGAGTTCCGTTGCACTGCTCCAGTTTCTGCTTCCTTCTCCTAACGAGTGATCAACCTGAAACAATGCAAAGGAAATACAACAAAGCACGTAACCGGAAACAACAATGATTTGTTTATTCACAAAGTCAAGAAGTCATGAGCTATCCAGTAAATTACATACAAGACATAGGAAAACATCATTTATTTTATTAATAATGAAAAAAGAGTAATCTTACAACCAAAGTCTTGACGTTACAAGCCTTCTCAGAGGGATCCAGCCAACCTGTTCTTCAAACATTCACTCTTTGAAGATGGATCTCCCAACATACAAGTCTCTCTCACTCATAAGTTTTACACAAGATTAAGGGCACTTCACAACCTTCCACAAGCTATCAACAATCCCACACTTGTCACACTCACACCAGCTATCTAGCAAACTCACAAACACTAACAGCACTGCTCAACTAGCCAACTATCCAAAAACTAGCAATGCATAGAAATGGTGAGAGTTTAAATAGGAGAAGGAGTCTCCATGAAAGGTGGAAGAGTGAGCTTATCTCCAAGGAAGGTAGCACAAATGACGGAACAGCCACGCCAGAGAAAGGAGGGTGATACAAACTATGCCAACAACTAGGTCTGGAGTCATCTGGAACGTCGACTGTTGGAAAAAATTCGCCTAATCTGGATCATCGCAGGTACATAACTGATCTATAGTGCTGACATCACTATTGAGTAATGCAGCCAGTCAAGTCATCACTAAAGATTATAAGCAACCTCGCGCTAGCACATAAAATCGAACCATCGCGGGAATAAGGTTTACTTCTGCGATGGCAGCGCTTCTTGACTGTTTAGGAGCGCCCTTCAATGCGTTTATTTAGCCAAAAGACGTGATGAGGCAGATAACTTAGAAAAAGTGGGTCATTTGGAAACATCAGAGAGCATTTGTCTAATATGAGCATGTTTGACTTGGACACATGACACAGTAGAAGGACTGGGAGTAAGACAGTGACAAATTATTGTGTAATATATTCCCCCTAAAGTATGAAGCCTGAGAGAGTGGGAGGGGTGAAATGCTTTATGACACTAACTGAGCTAGAACACCATCTGGAAGAACCTGCACACAAGTAAAACTGATATCTCTGATAATGAAGTACATGTAGTCTAGGCATGGGCCCAACCATCCAAAAGACATACGAAATAGGTCTGTGGTATGGACGCAGCCATCCAGCTAATGAGACCATAATGATAATAAAGGTATGGTCACAACCATCCATGAAGACTCAGGTATGGTCGCAGCCATCCATCAATGAGTCATGTAATCATAAACCAATCCACGCAGCCTGAACATGTGTAATATGAGTTCGGGGTCTTGAACCCATCCGATCATAGTACAAATTCTAGCATGCGAATAGATGTGTTGAGGTCGAGCATGATAGAAAGTCGCTTGATTACCGGTCAATGATGAAAACCGTTAACAAGCACGAGAGAAACCACCAATAATGCCAATGGTTCTCAAGGTACTGTCTAGCACAATCCACGAAGTGTGAAAAAGGAGCTGGAGTCGAACACTCGTGGAATCACCCAATCGACGACCAATGATGAAAGTCGACCGTCAGGTGCGAAGAACTTGCCATTGAGGCATGCAAGCTCTAAGGTACCAAAGGGGATCTCTAGATCAATCTCCTGGATAATGAGCTGATGTCGACAGGAGACGACCCGTCGCAGGAGGGCCATAATGTTTCCCCCATCAACGACACGAGATAAGGAACAAGTGGTAGATGGCGAAACAGAGAATCAAAGGAGAAGGTGAGGGTGTAAACTGCAGAAATATTATACTCTTGAACATGTCGGCGACACGACTCCGGAGGGTGGCAGCATTCAGATACCAAGGGATCATAGGCTCGATGGAGACGGCGTGAATCAAATGGAATGAGGCTAAATGGTAACCCAAACCCGCGGAAGGCCAAATGACGATGTATGGATGTCCCAACCCGAAAAGAAGCAAAAGTGTCGATGTTCAAGAGTGACTAGCTGCCATAGACAATCAATGATAAACCTGTTGTTAAGTCCAACCTAGTAATAATTTAATGAGCGCTAGGAAGGAGAAGCTTGAGTCTCGTCATGGTGACGAATCCAATGTCGTCAGGGTTTAATGAGCCCGACATAGGTAAAACTCGGAGTCTTTTTCATGTTTAGAGAGTTTGAAAAAGACACGGAAAAGAAAACTCCAGAGGGGGGTCCTTTTTCGTAGATTTGTGTCTCTCAAGCTCGAAAAAGTATAAAACGATACTTGAAAGAACCGCCTGACCATTACGATCAAGGAGTACTTTTCGTAACTAGTGACTTTGACCCGAAAAAGTATAAAAGCGGTCGAAGTCACGTCGCTTCGTAACCAATAACTAGCTTGAAATGACAAAGGTCGGGCAATCTTTTCATGTTTACACGGTCGGAAAAGAGCTTAAATTCGACCTCCTCTTATTTCTTTTAACGAGTCAAGAGGGAAAACTCGGCAATCTTTTCATCTTTAAACGGTCGAAAAAGCGCTGAAAGTAGACCTCCATTTTTATTTTCTTTAACAAGTCAAAAAGGGAAAAATACTCAGCAATCTTTTCATCTTTTACAAGTCATAAAAGAGCTTAAAGTAGACTCATCCTAGAGGAACGAGTGGTATAAAGGGTAGTGACTAGTTCCGGCAATGGTGGAACTGCTCAAAACATGTAATGGTCAAGAGGCTAGCTAATAAAACCACTCATCGCTGGAGTTCCTCAGGAAGGGATAAACAATCAAGTGAAAGCATATGATCAGCCAAAGAGATGGCAGTCATGGAATGAAACAACCAAGACTCATCTACGAAAATTTAGCTGATAAACGACAATCACGAGATGTAAATCAGGTATGGGTTCATTTTTACACAAGCTTGAAAGTAGACCTCCATTTTTATTTTCTTTAACGAGTCAAAAAGGGAAAAATACTCGGCAATCTTTTCATCTTTTACGAGTCAGAAAAGAGCTTAAAGTAGACTCGTCCTAGAGGAACGAGTGGTATAAAGGGTAGCAACTGGTTCTGGCAATGGTGGAACTGCTCAAAACATGTAATGGTCAAGAGGTTGGCTAATAAAACCACTCATCGCTGCAGTTCCTCAGGAAGGGATAAACAACCAAGTGAAAGCATATGATCAGCCAAAGAGATGGTAGCGATGGAATGAAACAACCAAGGCTCATCTAGCAAAATTTAGCGGATAAACGGCAATCAGGTATGGGTTCATTTTTACACAAGCTTGAACAATGGAGAACTCTGCTTGGATTCGGTTTCATGTTTACACAAGCTTGAAAAAAAAACTATGCTTTTTATAAGTTCACATGCCCCCATCATAATGACGCAAATTGAGGTACATGCCCCCCAAGCTTCATTGCATTCAACGAGGTGGATGGAATGAAGGTTCACTTTCGAGATCTTGGAAAGACTCAACTTGGATTTTACAAGATCTTAATCAAAGACTCGATTTGGAAAGGGAGTTGTTTCATTTTTTAATGAGGTTGACACAGTAAAAGAACTATCCTCATAACCCTTGTTTCATTTTTTAATGAGGTTGACACAAGATCAAGAAACTATCCTCAGGCACCTTGTTTCATTTTTTACTGAGGTTGACACAAGAAAAGAACTATCCTCGACACTCCTTGTTTCATTTTTTAACGAGGTTGACATAAGATCAAGAAACTATCCCCGAGCACCTTGTTTCATTTTTTACCAAGGTCGACACAAGAAAATAACTATCCTCGACACTCCTTGTTTCATTTTTTAACGAGGTTGACACAGGAACAAACTATCCTCGTACCCTATTCATGGGCCACACGAGAACATGGCTCCCAAGAGGTCTTCGCGGGATGGAAGAAACACACTCTGGGAGGAATACATATCATGATGCACCAATGACAGATCGGGTTCCAATGCCACCAATACATTATGTACGAGACTATCTGCATGATCATCAACAGAGGTGGAGACGGAACGGGTAGCCACATAATTGACCTGTGGCAAGGAAGGTACTACTTGCGAGCAAGAACCGATAGGGGACGACGACTACGTAGGAGGCACCGAGGGACTAAGGAAAGATAATTGATCTATGGTCACCATTCTTCATCGTGTGGAAAACAAATCACATGGAAAAGTGAAGAGACGAGGGCCCCCATGGCATAAACATAGTCACGGCCAAGGAGAAGACTGAAATCTAAAGCACCTTGGATAACCATGATGTCTATATAGATGGTTTTACCCCCCAGAGTAATCGGAAGCTTCGGGAGGATCCCTAAAGGTTGACTGGTTCCTCCGTCAAATGCCAATAGATTCTGCGTGACTGGCACAAGTTGTGGGGAGCCCAAGGCTTGCCAAGTAGTGGAAGGCATAAGACTGACAGACGCACCCTCATCCAAGTTAGTGTCAGGTATTGCCTTATCATAGGCATGTACTGTAATCTGGAAAGGCACATGGGATGGAAGGCGAAAGGCAGTCAAGTGACTCCAGTCAAAGGAAACGACTGAGCTACTCGGTGGGGGAATCGTATGATTGCCCCCCTGCTCTACAAGAACCGAAGAGGGACCCTCTTGACCAGTAGGGATAGGACGGTCATTCTCGGACTCAGGAGAATCTGACGAGACGAGAAGAATATGAGCATGATGCTCTTCTGGAACGAAGTGATCAACAGGTGGTGAACCCAAGTCGACACTCTTTCCGACTAATGGTTGGTCTGGAACAGGCTGAGCATAGCCAGGTTCAGAAAGAGGAGGATGGACAAGAGAAGAATCTAAGGAAATCTCTTTGTCAACAAGGAGAGGGTCTGAAGAGAGCCTCTTATAACCAATAGGAAGTTGGGGTGAAGAAGCTGTAAGACTTTCCAAAATGGCGGAAGCTTTATCCATGAGTGGACAAAGGTGAAGGGGATGGTTGCCTTCACATAGCCTACAGGGGAATCGAATCTTCCCTTTCTTCTTACCGTTGCCAGTTGATAGGGTGGCATCGTCATGAGCTTCAGAGGATGATGAGGGATGAGCTGGATCGTGAGACCATACTTCTAAGATCCTAGGAATGCCAGGACAATCACGAAGAAGATGGTCACCCTTGCACAATTTACAAGGAAACTTAACCTTCCACGGAGGAGCAGAAGGTGTTCCGACCTGAGATGTACTTGGAGCAGTAGTTGCACAGGTGGCCTCACATTTATCAGACTTCTTCTTCTTCTTCATCTTCTTCTTCTTATTCTTAGCCTCCTGGTTACTATATGTGAAACTTTCACCAGGGGGAGGAGGAAGAAACAAGGGAAGAAGGCATAGGCTCAACCTTGGAATCAACATGTCGTGGTTCGGACGAAGGAGACGGTGGAACAGGAGTCATGACACTTGGGACCACCAAGGTTGAAAACAACCAAACGGGTAAACCGATGGTTAACCCAGGCAAGGACAGAGTTGCCATATACAGAGCACCGGCATTTCCAAAAGGAGGAAACGGACCAGGGTTCCCATCTGGGGGAAGACCTTGGCCGGTAGACTCAGGGACTGTTGCCATCGGGAACGAGCCTGAGAAACACTCTTATCACAACTAAGAACTTGAACTATTACCAGGAATATTTCGTGGGCAGTAAATTTTATGACGCAGGAACAAAACTTGACCTTTTCATCTTTAAAGAGTCAAGAAAAGGACGAAAAGATGACTCTAGTCGCCTTTGAATATTTAATGAGCCTAAAGTGACAAGTGCTCAGATGGACCTTTTCTTTTAGGGAGTCCGAAAAGGAACGAAAGTGACTACTCTGGAGAACTAGGCAAAAGGTTTACCAGACAAATCCGTAAAACTGCATATACACCTTGGCAGTCATATGAAAACCAAGGACTTTCCGTACGGTAGTCAATCTTCCCAAATGCTATGTTCAGTGCGTTACGGTTTGCAAGGTGACGGACACTTCTTCATAAGGATAAAGGATGATAACCTAGTGGGGTCTCCCAGCATATACTCGATGGTACATGGGAGCACAATTCCGTGCTAGACCACTATTGAGTCACAGAAGGAGGAACCACCCAACCTTGAGTGGAAACAAAAGTGACTAGGTTTAATGACGCCAGAGCACGTCTCTAGCCTAAACTTGAAATGCAAATTCACTTTCACTTTTGTATACTAAATGAATGCAATTATTTTGATTTTGATGTCTTTTAAATCTAAAGGAAACAAATAAGCAACAAGCAAGTGTGGAAAAGCAATTGATCCAAACAATTTTGATCTATGTTCGGGTAGTGAAGAGAAATCGAATCAATGCCAAAGATTGGTCCAATAACAATCACCAAACAATCAACCAAAAACGAGCAAAGGGGAAGGCTCAATCAAACCAACAGCAAGCTGCAAACGAATCTTTGAGCAAACAAGCAACCAAGCCAAACTGATCCAAAAGACTTGAAACAATGAAACTAGGTCATAGAAACAAAAAAACAAGATTCATTCAACAAAGCTCACAAGAGAGTGCCTCAACCTATAAACAGTGAAAAACAAGTCATCAAACAAGTGAGAACAGCAAGGGACTAGCAGGACTGATGGACTCAGGAGGCAGAATTGAGAAAATCAATTCTACAGCAATCAGCGTGGGTAATACACAAGCAACAAGTGCTGATAAAGCACTAGCCGCAGCAACAAAGCGATGTCAGCGCGGAAGTACACGACTTTTCCGCAATGGCCCGATTTTCAAAACTGTCGCGACTGTTAGGCGTAATTACGTGATGAACAGGATACTACAAAAGGGTGAACGCGATGACAGCGCGACTGTTAAAATTAAATCCGCAATGACTTTCAAAACAAAAACGGGCGAACCAAAACTCCCAAATCAAGAACAGTCAAATCTTCAATCAAATAAGGGCATTTCCCGGATCGGGCTAGGAAACTCAGAAGATCGGTAACTAATCCCCAAAACTTCAAAAGAGACCAAAAACAAAAATTCAAGACAAGAGTAAAGAAGAAAAGAACAAAGGCCAAATCTCCCCAACGGAGTCGCCAATTTGTGATGTAGGAAAGTGTTCCCTCTGCAGACAAAGGCAACCCCTCTAGCCCTAGAGTGGGTCTAGTTACAAACAAGGACAGATCAACAATAGCTTTCCTTAAACAGTCATAGTTGGAGGCCTACCTCAACCGGTGGTCGATGGAGTTCTGTTGCGCTACTCCAGCTTCTGCTTCCTTCTCCTGACGAGTGATCAACCTGAAACAATGCAAAGGAAATACAACAAAGCACGTAACCAGAAACAACAATGATCTGTTTACTCACAAAGTCAAGAAGTCATGATCTATCTAGTAAATTACATACAAGACATTGGAAAACATCATTGATTGTATTAATAATGAAATAAGAGTAAGCTTACAACCAAAGTCTTGACGTCACAAGCCTTCTCAGAGGGATCCAGCCAGCCTGTTCTTCAAGCATTCACTCTTTGAAGATGGATCTCCCAACATACAAGTCTCTCTCACTCATAAGTTTTACACAAGATTAAGGGCACTTCACAACCTTCCACAAGCTATCAACAATCCCACACTTGTCACACTCACACCAGCTATCTAGCAAACTCACAAACACTAACAGCACTGCTCAACTAGCCAACTATCAAAAACTATCCAAAAACTAGCAATGCATAGCAATGGTGAGAGTTTAAATAGGAGGAGTCTCCATGAAAGGTGGAAGAGTGAGCTTATCTCCAAGGAAGGTAGCACAAATGACGGAACAGCCACGCCAGAGAAAGGAGGGCGATACAAACTATGCCAACAACCAGGTCTGGAGTCATCTGGAAGGCCAACTGTTGGAACAAATTCGCCCAATCTAGATCATCGTGGGTACATAACTGATCTATAGTGCTGACATCGCTATTGAGTAATGCAGCCAGTTAGGTCATCGCTAAAGATTACAAGCAACCTCACGCTGGCACATAAAATCGAACCATCGCGGGAATAAGGTGTACGTCCGTAATGGAAACGCTTCTAGACTGTTTAGGAGCGCCCTTCAGCGCGTTTATTTAGCCAACAGACACGATGAGGCAGATAACTTAGAAAAAGTGGGTCATTTGGCAACATCAAAGAGCATTTGTCTAATATGAGCATGTTTGACTTGGACACATGACACAGTAGAAGGACTGGGAGTAATACAGTGACAAATTACTATGTAACAACTAGGGACCAAGTTCACTAGAAGTTTCCCCATCTCATGGAGGAAAACAACGCAATAGGGACCATTGCTTCCTAAGGTTGAGAAATGATCTAGGTGGATATTGGTGGCCACCTACTTATTCCACTTGGACCCCCAATATTGTCTCTTTTAGTTTTTCAGTTTCTTTAATTGTAGCATAGTTTACTACTTTTGGCAATTTTTCGGGTCCTAAACTTCTAGAGCCGTTTTAAGCCTCTAAACGGAATTTTTACAGAAAACGGAGAGATAGAAAACGTCCCAAACTCACTAACTTATTTATTTTTGGCTTCTCCTAGAGATCTTCGAAATGAGGTATTATGATAGCCAAATGAAGATCGTATGCCAAAGTTACAACACCAGGAAGTTGATGTACCAATTTACCCAAACGGGGCCCATAGTTTTGGCGCTTCATCTCCTAGGGTTAGGTTTTTGGATGTTTAGGGTTTTTCATTATTTCTCAATAATAAATAGGCCATTGAGCCTCATTCTAACACAGTTCAGAGGCATGTAACCGCCACATCTCTTCTCAGAGATAAGCTACCATTGCCCGAGCTAGCCTTATTTCCATTATGTTTGTAAGCATATTTCAGTATTTGATATTAATGAAATGAAGCAATATTTTTGTTGCATCTCTGTATTTATGGTTATTTATGTAAAATGTTGCGTTCTTGCTTATGTTCGGATTAGTGGTATCAGAGCGGTCTTTCTTTCTCTGTTTTTCTTTGCATGTCCCCAACTAGGTCAAGATATAAGGAGTTAGGGCTTGAACTGGTTGAACCTTTGCAAGACCAGCCTCGCAAATCCCAACGGCCTCCCATGGCAGATGAAAAGAAATACGAGGGGGTAGGAGATCCTATCAAAATCATTCTTGAAGAAACCCTCGAGCGACAAAAGAACGCGATGATGGAAAACTTTGCCCAGATCCTTCAACATCTACCCAGGGGCAATGCATCTACTTCCAGAAACTACTCTGGAAGCACCACACCCTTTAAGGTACAAGTTAAATTTGACGTTCCCATATTTGAGGGTCAGATAGATGCAAATGTCGTAGAAAAATGGTTAAATCTGCTAGAAGGATTTTTTTTGTTCATGGTTTTTCCATCTGGGAAAATATCACTATTGCACTTCTTAAATCTACCCCCCATGACAAGGACTGGTGGGAAACCTACTGCAAGCAGAAGGATGAAAATATAGCCTCACTATTTTCGGCCGCACCCAATTGGAATTCATTCCAGGATTCCATCAAGGATCAGTACTACCCTTTCGGAAGCTATGAGGACAAATACATAAAGTGGACCACGCTACGGCAGGGAAGTGATGCAGACGTGCCAGAGTTTACCAATATTTTTTATACCCTTCGATCAAAATTAGGTATCAAGGATTCTAAGCAGCATTTGGTACTCAAATAGCGCAGCTTCCTACAAAGGTACATCCAAGACAAGACTGAGTTCCTAGACATATCCTCACTTGGCACGGCATACTGATACGTTGTCAAGTTCGAGCAGAAGTTTAACCAAAAGAAGTGAGACTTTGGATCTGCGAATTCGAAGAACAAAGGACAAGGTGGGGTGACCCAAGACAACCCATTGAAGCTGCAAGAAAATAGAACCACCACGAAGTCAAAGAAGGATACAGGAAACTGGTGTGAGATCCATAAGAGCCCCACTCATAACACAAGTGAGTCTCGGGCCAAGCAATGACTGGTGGGTGAGTTGAAGGGTTCAGAATCAAATGCATGTTCCGACCCTGAGTTAGAACCCGACGAAAGGAATGAAAAAGGGAAGCAGATTATTGATGCAGATCCCAACGCCACTATTGCCACCACCAAGATCCAAAAAAGTGAGCCCGAAGATCCATAGGAGGGTGAGCGTCTTTTCCACTCACAAATGTGGGTGAAGGGTTTGGCGCTGCAATTCATTATCGACAGTGGAAGCCAAAAGAACCTCATTTCAGCAAAGGTCATGAAGCGGTTGGGCCTGCTGACCTTACCACACCCCCAGTCATACAGCATCGGGTGGCTTCACCAAGGACAAGATCTTCGAGTCATCTAGCAGTGTTTCCTTCCCTACAGCATCGAGCCCTTCACAGATGAGTTATTATGTGATGTTGCTCCTCTTGACATTTGTGATGTATTATTATGGCTACCATACTTGTGGAAGAGACATGTTGTATATGAGTCTACACCTCACTCTATGATTATTTCTTTGGGTAATACGTTATCAAGGATACCGAAGGTAGCACCACCTACCGCCAGCTCTTTGATATCTACCAAGAAATGCAGTAAGATCGTCTCCCAAACTGGGAAATTTATTTTCTTCTTGGTTCACTCTCAAAGTAAGGGGAAGATCGTAGCCACATCCATGGCCCCTGGGAAGGGTTCCTCCACGCAGAAGAAGCAGGTGGATATGGTCAAGAAATAATATAGGGATATCGTCCCCTCACCCACGGGGGTATTATTGCACTGTTAGGTCAAGCATTCATTCGATATGACTCCGGGAGAACCTCTACCCAACGGGCCGATATATCGACGATCCATTGTGGAAAATTCCAAGTACAAGAAGCAACATGATCAGTATTGGGTGGCACACAAGTTTTAGGTAGGCAACAAAGTCTGGTTGCATTTATAAAAAGAATGTCTTACAAGAGCCCATCGAAGCTCATACCACTCCAATATGATCCTTACACCATTACCAAGGTTGTGGGAAATAATGCTTTGGAGCACAACATTCCCCCATTCCATGGCTTGCACCTAGTGTTCAATGTGGACCGCCTTCAGCCATCCTTTCAACCATTGTTGGACACATCTGACGTTGCAAAACAACTCACACCAATAGAGCTAAACCCAAACTACATGGAACTGCCACCACTGATCGGATCATGGACACACAGATCAAAAGCACTCGCTAGCAAAAGAGCCAACTATATCGGGTTCTCCAAGCTAGCAAACTCCTTCCCCAATGTAAGTGGCTCACCAAGGACCAAGTTCAGCAAAATTTTCCACATCTCATGGAGGCATTCAACACAATGGGGACCATTGCTTCCTAAGGGTGGGGAATGATCCACGTGGATATTAGTGGCCACCCGCCTATTCCACTTGGACCGCCAACACCGTCTCTTTTAGTTTTTTGGTTTCCTTAATTGTAGCAAAGTTTACTATTTTTGCAGTTTTTCGGGTCCTAAACTTTTGAAGTCATTTTGAGGCCCTAAACGGTGTGTTTAGGGAGAATGAAGAGATCAAAAAAAATACCAAATTGGCTACCCTTTTTTTTCGGACTTCTCTTCAAGATCTTTGAAACAATGTATTAAGATATCCAAATGGATTTGTATGCCAAAGATGCGATCCCGAGAAGTTGATGTACCAATTTTCCCAAATGGGGCCCACAGTTTTGGCACTTCATCTCCTAGGGTTAGGTTTTTGGATGTTTATGGTTTTCCATTCTTTTTCAACAATAAATGGGCCTTTGAGCCTCATTGTAACAGAGTTCAGAGGCATGTAGCCGCCACATCTCTTCTTAGAGATAAGCTACCATCGCCCGAGCTAGCCTTATTTCCATTATGTTTCTAAGCATATTTCAATATTTGATATTTTAATGAAATGAAGTGTTATTTCTTATGCATCTTTGTACTTAGTGTTATATATTTAATCTGTTGCATTGATGTTTAAGTTCATATCAGTGGTATCAGAGCAGTCTGTTCTTTCTCTTCTTTTCTATGCATGTCCCCAATGAGGTTGGGATATAAGGAGCTAGGGCTTGAACTCGTCGAACATTTGCAAGACCAGTCTCGCAAATTCCGACAGCCTACCATGGAATATGAAAAGAAAGACAAGGGGGCAGGAGATCCTATCAAAATCTTGCTCGAAGAAGCCCTCGAGTGACAAAGGAACACGATGATGGAAAACTTTGCCCGGATCCTTCAGCGGCTACCCAGGGGGGACACATCTACTTCCAGCAGCTACTCTGGAAGTGCCACACCCTTTAAGATACAAGTTAACTTTGACGTTCCCATATTTGAGGGTCAGATAGATGTGGATGTTTTAGATAAATGGTTAAATCTGGTAGAATGATATTTTTATGTTCATCGTTTTTCCAGTGGGGAAAATATCGCTTTTTCACTTCTCAAGGTTGCCCCCCACATCAAGGACTAGTGGGAAACCTACTGCGAGTAGAAGGATGAAAGTACAGCCTCAATGTTTTCAGCCGCACCCACTTGGAATTCATTCTGGGATGCCATCAAGGAGAATTACTACCCTTTCGGAAGCTATGAGGACAAATACATAAAGTGGACCACGTTGTGGCAAGGAAGGGACCAAGACGTGCTAGAGTTTACCAATATTTTTCATACCCTTTGCGTTGGGTATCAAGGATTCTGAGCGGCATTTGGTACTCAAATACTGCAGCTTCCTACATAGGTACATCCAGGAAGAAATGGAGTTCCTGGACATCTCCTCACTTGGCATAGCGTATCGATACGCTATCAAGATCGAAAAGAAGTTTTACCAAAAGAACCGAGAGTTTGGATCTGTGAATCCGAAGAACAAAGGACAAGTCGGGGTGACACAAGACAACCTGTCGAAGCTGTAAGAAAACAGCACCACCACGAAGTCAAAGAATGATACAGGAAAGTGGTGTGAGATCCATAAGAGCCCCACTCACAACACAACTGAGTTTCAAGCCAAGTAGTCGTTGGTGGCCGAGTTGAAGGCTTCAAAATCAGATGCATGTTCCGACCCTGAGTCAGAACCTGACGAAAGGAATGACAAAGGGAAGCAGATTATTGATGCAGAGCCCAACGCCACTGTTGCAACCACCAAGATCCAGAAGAATGTGTCCGAAGATCCAGAGAGCGGGGGGTGTCTTTTCCACTCACAAATGTGGGTGAAGGATTCTCCGCTGCAATTCAATGTCGAGAGTGGCAGCCAAAAGAACCTCATTTGAGTAGAGGTCGTGAAGCAGCTTGGCCTACTGACCATACCACACCAGCAAATGTACAACATCGGGTGGCTTCACCAAGGACAAGATCTTTGAGTCAGCCAGCAGTGTCGCCTTCCCTACTGCATCAAGCCCTTCACAGATGAGGTATTATGTGATGTTTCTCCTCTCAAAGTTTGTGATTTATTAATAGGGCAACCATACTTGTGGAAGAGACATGATGTATATGAGTCTACACCTCGCTCCGTGATTATTTCTTGGGGTAATACGTTATCCAGGATACCGGAGGCAGCCCCACCTACCGCCACCTCTTTGATCTATGCCAAGAAATGCAGTAATATCATCTCCCAGACTAGGAAATTTATTTTCTTTCCGGTTCATTCTCGAAGTAAGGGAAAGATCGTAGCCACATCCATGGCCCCTGGGAAGGGTTCCTCCACGTAGCAAAATCAGGTGGATACAGTCATGAAAGAATATAGGTACATCTTCCCCTCACCCATAGGGGTACCATTGCACTATCAGGTCAACCGTTCGTTCGCTTTGACTCCTACCCAACGAGCCAATATATCGTCGTTCCATTGTGGAAAATTCCAAGTACAAGCAGCGACATGATCAGCATTGGGTGCCACACAATTTTGAAGTGGGCGATAAAGTCTGGTTGCATTTGCAAAAAAGAACGCCTTAAAAGAGCCCATCGGAAGCTTAGACCACTCTTATATGGTCCTTACACCATTACCAAGGTTGTGGGAAACAATGCTTTGGAGCACAGCATTCCCCCATTCCTTGGCTTGCACTCAGTTTTCAATGTGGACCGCCTTCGGCCATGCTTTCCACCATTGCTGGACACATCCGATGTTGCAGAAAAACTCACACCAACAGAGCTAAACCCAAACTGCATGGAACATGCCACCATTGATCTGATCATGGACACACTAATCAAGAGCACTCGCTAGTAGAAGATCCAACTATATCAGGTTGTCAAAGCTGGCCAACTCCTTCACCAAGGCAAGTGGCTCACTAGGGACCAAGTTCAGCAAAAGTTTCCCCACCTCATGGAGGCACTCAACGCAATGGGGACCATTGCTTCCTAAGGGGGGAGGAATGATCTAGGTGGATATTGGTGGCCACTTGTCTATTCCACTTGGACCCCCAACACTGTCTTTTTCAGTTTTTCGGTTTCCTTAGTTGCAGCACATTTTATGATTTTTGGCATTTTTCAGGTCCTAAACTTCTAGAGCTGTTCCGAGGCCCTAAATGGCGTTTTTAGGGAAAACGAGGAGACTGAAAATGTCCCAAACCAACTTGAGAATATATTCTTTCCTTCGTCCTCGATATCTTCGAAACGAGATATTATGATATCCAAATGGAGATCGTATGCCAAAGTTACGACCCCAAGAATTTGATGTATCAATTTACCCAAACGGGGCCCATAGTTTTGGCACTTCATCTCCTAGGGTTAGGTTTTTGGATGTTTCGGGTTTCCCATTGTATCTCAAAAATAAACAGGCCTTTGAACATCATTGTAACACAATTCCGAGGCATGTAGATGCCACATCTCTTCTCAGATATAAGCTACCATTGCCCGAGCTAGCATTATTTCCATTCTATTTGTAAGCATATTTCAATATTTGATATTAATGAAATGGAGCGTTATTTTTGTTGCATCTCTATAGTTATGGTTATATATGTAATCTGTTGCATTCCTATTTATGTTTGGATTACTGGTATCAAACCAATCTCTTCTTTCTCTGTTTTTCTTTGAATGTCTCCAACGAGGTCGAGATATAAGGAGTTAGGGCTTGAACTGGTCGAACCTTTACAAGAACAGCCTCGCAAATCCCAATGGACTCGCATGGCGGATGAAAATAAAGACGAGGGGGCAGGATATCCTATCAAAAGCTTGCTCGAAGAATCCCTTGAGCGACAAAGGAACGCGATGATGAACAACTTTGCCCAGATCCTTCAGCGGCTACCCAGGGGCGACGCATCTACGTCTAGCAGATACTCTGGAAGAGCCACACCCTTAAGGTACAAGTTAACTTTGACGTTCCCATATTTGAGGGTCAGATAGATGTGGATGTCGTAGATAAATGGTTAAATCTGTTAGAAGGATATTTTTATGTTCATCATTTTTCCATCCGGGAAAAGATCAGTTTTGCGCTTCTCAAAGCCGCCCCCCATGTTAAGGACTAGTGGGAAACCTAGTGTGAGCAGAAGGATGAAAGTACGGCCTCACTGTTTTCAGTGGCACCCACTTAGAATTCATTTTGGGATGCCATCAAGGAGTAGTACTACCCTATTAGAAGCTATGAGGACAAATACATAAAGTGGACCATGATGCGGTAAGGAAGGGACCAAGACGTGCAATATTTTACCAAGATTTTTCATACCCTTCGCACAAAGATCGGTATCAAGGATTCTGAGTGGCATTTGGTACTCAAATATCATGGCTACCTACACAGGTACATCCAGGACGAAATGGAGTTCCTGGACATCTCCTCGCATGGCACAGTGTACCGATACAATGTCAAGATCGAGCAAAAGTTTAACCAAAAGAAGTGAGACTTTGGATCTGCAACATTCGAAGAACAAAGGACAAGGCGGGGTGACCCAAGACAAATCGTCGAAGCTACAAGAAAAGAGCACCACCACAAAGTCAAAGAAGGATACAGGAAAGTGGTGTGAGATCCATAAGAGTCCCACTCACAACACAAGTGAGTGTCGGGCCAAGCAGTCGTTGGTGGCCAAGTTTAACGGTTTAGAATCAGATGCATGTTCCGACCCTGAGTCAGAACCCGAAGAGAGGAATGACAAAGGGAAGCATATTATTGATGCAGAGCCCAATGCCATTGTTTCCAGTGCCAAGATCCAGAAGAATGAGCCCAAATATCCAGAGGAGGGGGAGTGTTTTTTCCACTCACAAATGTGGGTGAACGGTTCGTCGCTGCAATTCATTGTCGATAGTGGCCTATTGACCATACCACACCTGCAACCGTACAACATTGGGTGGCTTCACCAAGGACGAGCTCTCCGAGTCAGCCAGCAGTTTCGTCTTCCCCAAAACATCAAGTTGTTCACAGATGAGGTATTATGTGATGTTGCTCCTCTTGACATTTTTTATGTATTATTAGGGCAACCATACTTGTGGAAGAGACATAATGTATATGAGTCTAGACCTCACTCTGTGATTATTTCTTTGGGTAATACATTATCTAGGATATCGGAGGTAGCCTCACCTATCGCCACCTCTTTGATCTCTGCCAAGAAATACAGTAAGATCATCTCCCAGACTAGGAAATTTATTTTGTTTCTAGTTTGCTCTCAAATTAAGGGAAATATCGTACCCACATTCATGGCCCCCAAGAAGGGTTCCTCCACGTAGTAGAAGTAGGTGGATACGGTTATGAAAGAATACAGGGACATCTTCCTGTCACCCACAGGGTTACCGTTGCACTGTCAGGTCAAGCATTCATTCGCTTTGACTCCTGGAGCACAAATACCCAATGGGCTGATATATCGTCGCTCCATTGCGGAAAATTCCAAGTATAGGCAACGACATCATCAGTATTGGGAGCCACACAAGTTTCAGGTGGGTGACAAAGTTTGGTTGCATTAGCAGAAAGAATGCCTTACAAGAGCCCATCGGAAGCTCAGACCACTTTAATATGGTCCTTACACCATTACCAAGGCTATGGGAAAAAATGCTTTGGAGCACAACATTCCTCCATTCCTAGGCTTGCACCCAGTGTTCAATGTAGACTGCCTTCGTCCATGCTTTCCACCATTGCTGGACACATCCGACGTTGAAAAACATCTCACACCAACAGAGCTAAACCAATACTACATGGAATAGGCCACCATTGATCGGATCATGGACACATAGATCAAGAGCACTCGCCAATAGAAGATCCAATTATATCAGGTTGTTAAAGTTGGCCAATTCCTTCACCATGGAAAGTGGCTCACTAGGGACCAAGTTCAGCAGAAGTTTCCCCATCTCATGGAGGAACTCAACACAATGGGGACCATTGCTTCATAAGGGAAGAGGAATGATCCAAGTGGATATTGGTGGCCACCTTCCAATTACACTTGGACCCCCAACACTGTCTCTTTCAGTTTTTCGGTTTCCTTAATTGTACCACAGTTTACTATTTTTGGCATTTTTTTAGGTCCTAAACTTCAGGAGCCGTTTTAAGGACCTAAACATTTTTTTAGGGAAAACAGAGAGATCAAAAATTTCCCAAATTGGTTTACCAATTTTTTCTTGGCCTCCTCTTTGATATCTTCGAAACGAGGTCTTATGATAGCCAAACGGAGATCGTATGCCAAAGTTACGACCCCAGGAATTTGATGTACCAATTTACCCAAACGGAGCCCATAGTTTTGGCGCATCATCTCCTAGGGCCAGGTTTTTTGATGTTTAGGGTTTTCCATTGTTTCTCAATAATAAATAGGCCTTTGAGCCTCATTGTAAAATAGTTCAGAGGCATGTGGTCGCCACATCTCTTCTCAGAGATAAGCTACCATCGCCCGAGCTAGCCTTATTTCCATTTTGTTTGTAAGCATATTTCAATATTTGATATTAATGAAATGAATCGTTATTTCTGATGCATCTCTTTATTTATGGTTATATATGTAATCTGTTGCGTTCCTTTTTAAGTTCGAATGAGTGGTATTAGAGTGATTTGTTCTTTCTCTGTTTTTCTTTGAATTTCCCCAACGAGGTCGGGATATAATGAGTTAGGGCTTGAACTGGTCAAACCTTTGCAAGAGTAGCCTCACAAATCTCGACGGCCTCCCATGTCAGATGAAAAGAAGGATGAGGAAGTAGGAGATCCTATCAAAATCTTCCTCAAATAAGCCCTCGAGCGACAAAGGAACGCGATGATGGAAAACGTTGCCCAGATCCTTCAGCGGCTACCCAAGGGTCAGGCATCTACTTCCAGCGTCTACTCTGGAAGCGCCACAACCTTTAAGGTAAAAGTTAACTTTGACGTTCCCATATTTTAGGGTTAGATAGATGCGGATGCCGTAGAAAAATGGTTAAATCTGCTAGAAGGATATTTTATTGTTCACGATTTTTCCAGCCGGGAAAATATCACTTTTTCACTTCTCAAAGTCGCCCCCCATGTCAAGGACAAGTGGGAAACCTACTGCGAGCAGAAGAATGAAAGTACGACCTCACTATTTTCAGTCAAACCCACTTGGAATTCATTCTTGGATGCCATCAAGGAGAAATACTACCCTGTTGGAAGCTATGAGGACAAATACATAAAGTGGATCACGTTGCGGCAAGCAACAGACCAAGATGTGCCAGAGTTTACCAATATTTTTCATACCCTTCGCAGAAAGTTGGGTATCAAGGATTTTGAGCGGCATTTGGTACTCAAATATCGCAACTACCTACACAGTTACATCCAGGATGAGATGGATTTCCTGGACATCTCCTTTCTTGGCACGACGTATCGATACGTCATCAAGATAGAGCACAAGTTTAACCAAAAGAATCCTGAGCTTGCCTTATTTCCATTATGTTTGTAAGCATATTTCAATATTTGATATTTTAATGAAATGAAGTATTATTTCGAATGCATCTTTGTATTTATGGTTATATATTTAATCCATTGTGTTCATGTTTAAGTTCGGATCAGTGGTATCAGAGCGATATGTTCTTTCTCTTTTTTTCTTTGCATGACCGCAATGAGGTTGGGATATAAGGAGCTATGGCTTGAACTGGTCGAACCTTTGCAAGACCAGTCTAACAAATCTCGACGGCCTCCCATGGAAGATGAAAAGAAAGATGAGGGTATGAGATCCTTTAAAAATCTTGCTTGAAGAAGCCCTCGAGTGACGAAGGAATGCGGCGATGGACAACTTTTCCCAAATCCTTCAGCGGCTACCCAGGGGCGACGCATCTACTTCCAACAGCTACTCTGGAAGTGCCACACCCTTAAAGGTACAAGTTAACTTTGACGTTCCCATATTTGAGGGTCAGATAGATGCGGATGTCATAGATAAATGGTTAAATCTGCTAGAAGGATATTTTTATGTTCATGATTTTTCCAGTCGGGAAAAGATCACTTTTGCACTTCTCAAATTCGCCCCCCACGTCAAGGACTAGTGGGAAACCTACTGCAACAAGAAGGATGAAAGTACAGCCTCACTATTTTAAGCCGCACCCACTTGGAATTCATTTCGGGATGCCATTAAGGAGCAGTACTACCCAATCAGAAGCTATGAAGACAAATACATAAAGTGGACCACGTTGTTGCAGGGAAGGGACCAAGATGTGCCAGAGTTTACCAATGTTTTTCACACCCTTCGCACAAAGTTGGGTATTAAGGATTCTGAGCGAAATTTGGTACTCAAATACCGCAAGTGCATAGACGGGTACATTCAGGATGAGATGGAGTTCCTGGACATCTCCTCGCTTGGCATGGCGTACCAATACGTTGTCTGTAGAAATTCCCACTGTAGATCAACAAATTATGCAATATACTAAAGCAAAATACAAGATCTACTTCTACAACAAACTTTGTGGAAGCTTAATCGATTATGAGCAAGATCAAATAGAACACATATAACAAAGAATGAGAAATCAATCACACCTGAAACACAGAAGACTACTCTAAGGAAAGCCTCAGCTAAAAACCCCGCTATTTGTATTATCATACAAGTGGAAATATCTCGGGATTACACAAAGCTTTAGCCACAAGCTATCCAGCTCTTAGTACAATCCCTCACTGTTGCTCATAGACAGAATAAAAAACACATATGCCTTCCTTCAATCCTCCAAGCCTCCTATTTCCTTGCGCAGTTTCTCCAAGGTCCTCCAGCTGCAACCTGTGTGATTCTCACCTCACACGCAACACTGACCTCTGAAATAACTGCACAATCCTAAAGGAGATAATTCCTTCTGCATGGATGAGTTTCATATATAGGAAAAATCCTCCAACTGATAGTACACTCTCCCTTCCTCTGATCCCAACTGGGTCTCTGACTGAACTGACATGCAAGAGTTATTTATGAGAGAATATTCAGTTATCTAAAGTGCAGTAGTTACATGCATGCATGCATTAACTAACTGAACTCACAATCATTTCCACAAACTGTTGGAACTAATCTAACTGGACTTATCTCAGATAACTGAGCTAACTAATTACAACTCAAAGTACAACTCAACCTGATCTCCTTAATCAAGGGATAACTTCCTCAATCAAAGGAGAAATTGTTGCATGTCTTCACATAGACTCCATGTTTGATTTCCTACAACTAATTAACTCAAGATGAATTAATTAATTATTTTACAAATAGCTGCTAAGATCAAATTCGAATTTTAGTTCAGAGACTAACTAAAATTGGAATCTATCCTGAAATGCTATTTATAGCAATGCTATTTTTAACATTTCTATTTTATTCTTGTTGCTATTTCCAACACTGGTACCTGAGATGCTATTTATAGCAATGTTATTTATATCATTTCTATTTTTAGCATTTCTTGTTGCTATTTTCAACACTCCCTCTCAAAAAGAAAGGCATTCAACTCGAACCCAATCCTGAACCTTTGGAATGTTCTGCATGCAACACTTCTCCCTAGTGTTATTGCTCCAGCAACTTTAGAAATAAAAAAATCTCCCAACCTGAATCAGAATGATGCCTCTGTCATCAAAGTCTCTGACTGTTATTTCCTCTGTCGGCTGAAAACTCTCCACCTCTGTGCTCTTCAGTATCTGACTACTCTAGCCTCTGTCACTTTGATCTCTGACTGCATCAATCTCACTGATTCCTCTTATTGCATCCATGTTTTTGCTGGTCCTATCTCCCAGCACTGCATCTGCACTGCACATCCTCTCATCATGTTTCATTGCGCTACCCACTACTGCACTGCAACTCAGTTACTGAGAAGTAAGTAACTGACCTCCCTGTTGGGCTAGAAACATCCTCTGATGCTGAAGCTTCCTCTGTCGCTCCATCCGCAATCGTCTCTACCCACTTAGCCAGTCCTGCTACTCCTCGTCGGGGCTCCCGTAGCAAGGTCTAATCAAAGAGGTTGGGTACCTTAATGATCTTGCCCCTATTTCAGCCTTCTTGGGACTGTCACTCTACATCGCCCCACCTCCTACCAGGAGGTATGGATGCATGTGATCCCTCTACCCACTTGGCTAGAAATTTCCCCCTACTGGAGGTCTCTGCATGAGTGGACGCCTCCACTCGGTCTCCTCTCTCCTTCCCCAGTTGCGGTTGCTCCACAACCTCCTGAAGCTGCTTCACCAATTGTGGCTCCTCCACAATTGTCTGAGACTTCTTCTAGCGCTTCATGTTGAGAGGTAATGTACTCTGCCTCTCAACCACCAAATCTCCAGCAGTTGCCTTACTCCTCAAGGCTTTGCATGCATCTTGAACGTCAAGAGCATACAGGTTCTTGACTCGTGAACCGATTTGCTTCACCTGTCTCGTGGTGATGTGTCTAAGGAAAACCTTTCCCTTACTGAAGACTACATCATAGCCTTTGTCTTCCAACATCGTGGTCGATACCAAGTTCTTCTTCAGTCCTAACACATACTTCACATCTGTCAAGGTAATGCGAGCTCCATGCTCCCTTTGAAAGGAACTCGTGCCTACACCTAAGACACTATGCTTTTCCTCATTACCCATCTCTATGAGTATCTGGAGGCCTTTCTCCTCCAAGGTACTGAACAAACTCTTATCGCTGGTCATGTGGAATGAAGCTCTACTGTCAAGAAACCAACCAAAACCCATCATTGATGAAACCATGCATGCAATGAGGGTGAAATCCAATTCGAACTGTGAGGCCAATGCCTCACCTTCTGATCCTTACAAGGATCCCTTCTTGGATTTCTTCTGTGGACAATTCGTAGCATAATGGCCCACCTCATGACAATGAAAACATCTCACTTTCGATTTGTCAATCTTCTTCGCACCATGGGAAGAACTGGATTTGGAATGGGATGCCTTCCCTTTCCCTTTCCTCGCCTTACTCACTAAGGCTAGATTTTCTTCATCATCTTTCTTTAATGAAGATCCATCTCTGGTGCTTCTTCATATCTCCTCTTGCATCAGATCTGACCAAAGTCATTTCCAATCTGGCAGTTTCTCTCTTCCATTTACCAATTCTTGGTAGCTATGACAGCTCTTAGGAAGACCGAGGAGATCAAGACTCACCATGTCATCATTGGATGTCGTGATCCCTACACTTCCAAGCTCATCCCTGTAGGTGGTGAGCTTGTTCAAATATGTAGAGATCGTGTCGCCCTTTTCACACTTGATTTTTCGAAGCTTGTTTTTCAGTGCCAGCTTCCTCTTATCACTTCTGTTCTGATATAAATCTTTCAATGCTTTCCACATTAAAAACGGTGTCTCCTTCCCATGGATACTTAACACTATGTGGTCTCGAACTCCCTCCAGAAGGATTCTCCTCACTCTAGCCACACATTTCTTCCATTCCACCAATTCTGTAGCATTAGCTGCTACTTGCTTGGGGACTTCTTGATCAATGAAGTCCTTTAGACTGTTGTCCTCTAATACTGCTTCCATGTGATCCTTCCAGGCTATATAATTCGAGCTGCCATCAAGGGCATACTCGAGTCTCAAATCGTTGATCGCCATTGGTGAAATTTGAGATGTGATAAGAATTCGAATTCTATAATCAGGAACTTCAACCTTCGAACTTCTTCCTTCTTTGTATACTACTCTTCACTTTGATCACCTTTGCTCTGATACCATGTAGAAATTCCCACTGTAGATCAATAGATTATGCAATATACTAAAGAAAAATACAAGATCTAATTCTACAACAAACTTTGCAGAAGCTTAATCGATTATGAGCAAGATCAAATAGAACACATATAACAGAGAATGAGAAATCAATCACACATGAAACATAGAAGAATACTACGGGGAAAGCCTCAGCTAAAAACCCCGCTATCTGTATTATCATACAAGTGGAAATATCTCAGGATTACACAAAGCTTTAGATCACAAGCTATCCAGCTCTCAGTACAATCCCTCACTATTGCTCATAGGCAGAATAGACAACACATATGCCTTCCTTCAGTCCTCCAAGCCTCCTATTTCCTTGCGCGGTTTCTCCTGGGTCCTCCAACTTCAACCTGTGTGATTCTCACCTCACACACAACACTGACCTCTGAAATAATTGCACAATCCTGAAGGAGATAATTCCTTCTGCATGGATGAGTTTCATATATAGGAAAAATCCTCCAACTAATAGTACATTGTCCCTTCCTCTGATCTCAACTGAGTCTCTGATTGAACTGACATGCATGAGTTATTTATGAGAGAATATTCAACTATCTAAAGTGCAGTAGTTACATGCATGCATGCATTAACTAACTGAACTCACAATCAATTCCACAAACTGTTGGAACTAATCTAACTGGAATTAACTCATATAACTGAGCTAACTAATTACAACTTAAAGTACAACTCATCCTGATCTCCTTAATCAAGGGATAACTTCCTCAATCAAAGGAGAAATTGTTGCATGTCTTCACATAGACTTCATGTTTGATTTCCTACAACTAATTAACTCAAGATGAATTAATTAATTATTTTACAAACAGCTGCTAATATCAAATTCAAATTTTCATTCTCAATTTCAGTTCAGGGACTAACTAAAATTTGAATCTATCCCGAAATGCTATTTATAGAACTTCTATTTTTAGCATTTCTTGTTACTATTTTCAACACTATCAAGATTGAGCAGAAGTTTAACCAAAAGAAGCGATACATTGGATATGCAAATCCGAAGAACAAAGGAAAAGGCAGGGTGACCCAAGACAAGTGAGTGTGAGATCCATAAGAGCCTCACTCACAAAACAAGTGAGTGTCGGGCCAAGCAGTCGCTAGTGGCCGAGTTGAAGGTTTCAAAATCATATGTATGTTTCGACCTTGAGTTAGAACCCGATGAGAGGAATGGAAAAGGGAAGCATATTATTTATGCAGAGCCCAGCGCCACTATTGTCACCGAAAGAATGATCTCGAAGATCCAGAGGAGGGGGATCGTCTTTTCCACTCACAAATGTGGGTGAAGGGTTCGCCACTACAATTCATTGTTGACAGTGGCAACCAAAAAAACCTCATGTCAGCAGAAGTCATGAAGCGGTTGGGCCTACTAAACATTCCATACCCTCAGTTATACAACATCAGGTCGCTTCACCAAGGACAAGATCTTCGAGTTAGCTAGCAGTGTCGCCTTCCCTACAACATCAAGCCCTTCACAGATGGGGTATTATGTGATGTTTCTCCTCTCGACATTTGTGATGTATTATTAGGGAAACCATACTTGTGGAAGAGACATGTTGTATATGAGTCTACACCTCGCTCTGTGATTATTTCTTTGGGTAATACGTTATCTAGGATACCGGAGGTAGCCCCACCTACTGCCACCTCTTTGATCTCTGCCAAGAAATAAAGTAAGATCATCTCCTAGAAAAGGAAAATTATTTTCTTTCTGGTTCGCTCTCAAAGTAAAGGGAATATCATAGCCAAATCCATGGCCCCTGGGAAGGGTTCCTCCACGCAGCAAAAGCAAGTGGATACGATCATGAAAGAATAGAGGGACATCTTCTCCTCACCCACAAGGTTTCCGTTGCACTGTCAGGTCAATCATTTGTTTGCTCTCACTCTCGGAGAACCTTTACCCAACGGGTCGATATATCGTCATTCCATTGTGGAAAATGCCAAGTACAAGCAGCGACATGATCAGCATTGGGTGCCACACAAGTTTCAGGTGGGCGACAAAGTCTAGTTTCATTTGTAGAAATAATGCCTTACGAGAAACCATCGGAAGTTCAGGCCACTCTGATATGGTCTTTACACCATTACCAAGGTTGTGGGAAACAATGACTTAGAGCATAGCATTCCCCCATTCCTTGGCTTGCACCCAGTGTTCAATGTGGACTGCCTTCAACCATGCTTTCCACCATTGTTGGACACATCTGACGTTGCAGAACAACTCACACCAACAGAGCTAAACCCAGACTACATGGAACAGGCTACCACTGATCGGATCATGGACACATAGATCAAGAGCACTCACCAGTAGAAGATCCAACTATATCGGGTTGTCAAAGCTGACCAACTCCTTCACCAAGGCAAATGGCTCACCAGGGACCAAGCTCAGCAGAAGTTTCCCCATCTCATGGAGGCACTCAACGAAATGGGGACCACTAGTTCCTAAAGGGGGACGAATGATCTAGGTGGATATTGGTGGCCACCCACCTATTCCACTTGCACCCCCAACACTGTCTTTTTCAGTTTTTCGGTTTCCTTAATTGTAGCACAGTTTACTATTTTTGGCAGTTTATCGGGTCCTTGACTTCCGGAGCCATTTTTAGGCCCTAAACGGCATTTTTAGGGAAAACGAAGAAACCAAAAACGTCCAAAACCAATTTCATGGTCTCTTTTTGGCCTTCTCTTTGAGATCTTCGAAACGAGGTATTATAATAGCCAAACGGAGGTCGTATCCCAAAGTTACGACCTGGGGAAGTTGATGTACCAATTTACCCAAACGTGGCCCACAGTTTTGGCACTTCATCTCCTAGGATTATGTTTTTGGATGTTTAGGGTTTTCCATTGTTTCTCAATAATAAATAGGCCTTTGAGTCTTATTATACCATAGTTTAGAGGCATGTAACCGCCACATCTCTTCTCAAACATAAGCTATCATTGTCTGAGCTAGCCTTATTTCCATTATGTTTGTAAGCATATTTCAGTATTTGATATTAATAAAATGAAGCGTTATTTCTGATGCATCTCTGTATTTATTGTTGTATATGTAATCTATTGCATTCTTGTTTAAGGTCGAATCAGTGGTATCAGAGCGGTCTATTCTTTCTCTATTTTTCTTTGCATGTCCCCAACGAGGTCGAGATAGAAGGAGTTAGGGCTTGAACTGGTCGAACCTTTGCAAGACCAGCCTTACAAATCCCGATGGCCTCCCATGGCAGATGAAAAGAAAGACGAGGGGGCATGAGATCCTATCAAAACCTTGCTCGAAGAAGCCGTCGAGCGACAAAGGAACACAATGACGGACAACTTTGCCCAGATCCTTCAGCGGATACCCATGGGTGATGCATCTACTTCTAGTAGCTACTCTGGAAGCGCCACACCATTTAAGGTACAAGTTAACTTTGACATTCCCATATTTGAGGGTCAGATAGATGCGGATGTCGTAGATAAATAGTTAAATCTACTAGAAGGATATTGTTTTGTTCATGATTTTTCCAACTAGGAAAAGATCACTTTTGCACTTCTCAAAGCCACCCCCCACGTCAAGGACTTGAGGGAAACCAACTGCGAGTTGAAGGATGAAAGTACGACCTCACTGTTCTCAGCCGCACCCGCATGGAATTCACTCTAGGATGCCATCAAGGAGCAGTACTACCCTTTCGTAAGCTATGAGGAAAAATACATAAAGTCGACCACGTTGTGACAGGGAAGGGACCAAGCATGCCTGAGTTTACCAATATTTTTCATACCCTTCACACAAAGTTGGGTATCAAGGACTCTGAGCATCATTTGGTACTCAATACTATGGTTTCCTACATAGGTACATCTAGGACGAGATGGAGTTCCTGGACATCTCCTCGTGTGGCACGGCATACTGATACGCTATCAAGATCGAGTAGAATCTTAACCAAAATAAGCGAGACTTTGGATATGTGGATCCGAAGAACAAAGGACAAGGAAGGGTGCCCCAAGACAACCCGTCGAAGCTGCAAGAAAATAACACCACCACAAAGTCAAAGAAGGATAAAGGAAAGTGGTGTTAGATCCATAAGAGCCCCACTCACAACACAAGTGAGTGTCAGGCCAAGAAGTTCTTGGTGGCCAAGTTGAAGGCTTCGAAATCAGATGCATGTTCTGTCCCTTAGTCAGAAAACGATGAGAGGGATGATAAAGGGAAGTAGATTATTTATGCAGAGCCCATCGCCACTTTAATTGGGTGGGAAGGCTCCAACTCGGGACTTTACATGCTTTCGCAAGGAGCCATAACAACAAGGAATGCTACTCAAAAGAACATAACACATTGGAGCATTGCTAGTCAAAAGAAGATAAGAGATTGGAGTAGTGAGTAGTTCCACCAAAAACCAGTGGTGAGGATAAAGTCTGAAATTCAAAGATTATTTCAGCTATACATCCTATTCAAGTCTTGCCCTTTTCAATATTTGTGAAACCATCGTCTCAATGAAGATATATGCATTTGTGTTACATTTTCATACACATTTAATATGCTTAATGGGTCTAAGACTTTGCATGCCTCCACCCATATTTTCAATAAGGGATGTTGTATTCTTTAGTTGTAAAGCACATTTTACATCTTTGTTATAATGCTTACTTTTGTACCTATTTTACATATGTAGCAATCAAGGCATTTGAAAAATGTGCAGAATAGAGAAATGTGGAAAATTATAATTTGATACATTTTTCTACATCTCATAAGTAATCGTTTGTGTTCCAATGTAACTCATAAACATGAAATTTGAGTATTGAATTCTCAGATATCTTATTTTTCAGTGTAAGTTAGTGGTGATTTTTGTTTTTATTTTTCAACAAGTTCTTTCATATTCAAGTTGCCTTTCACATAGATGAAATTTAGTGTACTCCTCCTACTCCACAAGATGTGATGCTAGCAGGAATGAGTTACTATCATGAAATAATTTGGAAGGGTGTCCCTAATATTTTGTGATGTATTGATACTTCCCTGAAGTCAATTGGGATCAATGAACGAGTGTCG
This sequence comes from Pinus tabuliformis, assembly GCA_031772625.1. NCBI lineage: Eukaryota > Viridiplantae > Streptophyta > Pinopsida > Pinales > Pinaceae > Pinus > Pinus tabuliformis. The sequence continues at coordinate 792,102,229 of CM062812.1, forward strand.
TATAATGCACCTTTTATACAATCTTCATGGATGGCAGGTGATCGAGATGGTTAGTATATATTTTTAAGACTGTCATGATATTAGGTATAATCATCTATGTGTGCTCTCTTTTATATCAAATAATTAAGTGAGATTACAACCTCATCTCCAAACCTTGGTTCTCAAAGGATTTCCATCCACCAGTTCTTAATTTTTTATTCACACTCTTTCCATGAAAGCATTTATATTTTCTAAAAGAAAATTTAATTTAACATTTCTGAAATGCATCTCCCCTTCACAACTGTATAATTTGATGTTCAGATAAAAATGCAGGAGTTCGTCTCATTCTCTGTCATTTTGTAAACCTTTTGTCTATGGATATAGCTGAGGGGGTTTGGAGAGTTTTTTGTAAGTAATATACTCACTTGTTTCTGTTTAAAGAAAAATACAAAAAACACATAATTTAGCTTGAAGCCTCCTTTACCTTTAGTTTGCTTGAAACTCATCCCATGGAAAAATTTACATGCAATGATTGGAACTTGGCACCTTATTAACTTGAGACCCTCATCTGTGAGGTTTTAAACAGTTATGTCTACGTTATCATAGTATTCCAACCTAAAGGCATATGAATATTAGGATCACTAGCACTCAAAAAATTGACAAGGTACAACTCATAAATTCCACTTAAGTACCCAAATAACAAAGTTATGTAAGTGTTCATTAAAAAATTATACTCATGTTTCATGATGCTACATCCTTAAAGTAAAGATAATGAAGAACAACAATACCCAGAAACATGCTTATGTATCTATTTTTTTATGGTTATGATGGGTTGTCTTTTTACAAGCATTTGGACACTTTTTGTGACCTCTTCGAAGGCAGATGGGACAATATAAAAGTTGCAATTTTTCTTTAAAAAAAACAACATATGTACCTAATAGTACTATCAAAACTATTTTCACTAAGTCAGACAGTGATGGAAAAAGAGGAAAGTAGATTGAAAAAATATCCAAGAATTTGAAATGGATATTGATATTGCAAAGCTAATTAAAGGATAATGATTGTCTAAAATGTTAGCAAAACCAAACTATAGAGTGTAAGGAATAAACTCCATCCTCTAGATTTCAGATTCTCTTTCAAATAATCTTACAAATATGGATCCCCAAGAACCTTCTTTGATAGAACCCAAAAGGAATAATCCACAATAACCTTCTATGATAGAACCCAAAAGGAAGAATCCACAAAAAACTTCTTTGATATAACCCAAAATGAAGATTCCATAAGAACCTTCTTTGTGTTGGAAATTCAATTGCAAGCATGAATTTATACTCATGATAATTACTTGTGAAGATATTTAGTGTTCCTTATAGCCTTTGTTTTTTATTTATCAAGCAATTATTAATTTAACCATTCAAACAAAATACAACAGAGATCATAGTGCACAAGAGACACTATAGATTAGGCCAGTGGCCAAGGCAAAAACCACAAGGGGAAAACCCAACAATCCTTTCCTTATAGAATCTTAGTCAACAAGAAAAATCCAAGTCATAGATATAATAACTAGTTCAAGCAAGTCACTCGAGTTCAAAGTTAGCCCTCTATTAAACAATAATAGTCCACATGAAGTCTTTTATAGGTATATATACAAGATGCCATATGTTTGTCCATAAGTCTACCACATAAATGGCATTTGTATGTCTCAGAGTTATGTTACAAAAACATTATTTGTATGCATTAGAGATAACCTTCCTTTTTCCGTAGAAACATGTCATATCGTGTCTCAAAGTCACTTAATATCCTACCTCAGAAACTCATCATATTCTGCCTCAGATCCATGTCATATTCCACCTTTGAAACTCATTGTGTTTTTCCTTAGAACCATGTCATATATTTCCTCATAAACTCGTGTACTTTTTGCCTCAAAGCTTGTGAATATGCCTCAATAGATGTGAATTGTCCTTACCTCAGATGATATCGAAAATGTGTATTTGATGGAGATAAATTTTCTTTATTTATAGTTGTTCTTTCTTGTGAAAGGGACACGTCCTTTGGGTAGATTGACTTGTCTTCTGGAGGGTTGACTTGGTCAACTTGGAGACACTAAAATATGTCTTTTAAAAATTCAATTTTCTTTATTTTAAATGTCCAAATGGGACATGACACAAATAAATTTTCTTTTTTACTTTGGCATTTAAAACATGCTTGACAAAATATAATAAATACATCAATGATAAAATACATTTATGAAGACTGAACCTAGTTACAACTTCAACACTTTCATAGAACCCAAAAGGAAGAATCCACAAGAACCTTTCTTCGAGGGTAAAAATAAAAATTATCTTTATCAATGTGGTAGAAGGATATTGTCTTTTATTTGCATAATTTGGAATGGACACTAGAATTAAATAAGACCAAAATGAGATCTCTAAAACTTCAATCTATAAAGTTTTTCATTGTAAAGAAACAATTGTATTAGAAGGATTCATTAGGTGTGCTTTTGTTATGTTTATCTGAAGAATAAACTAATGGAAACATTGATGAATTTCATAAAGGAGTATATGGAGGACGCTATGCTTGGAGAGAAACAACCCACAAGATATTAAGAGTGGGTTTTTATTGGTCCAAGTTGTTTGTAGAAGTGAATGCTAGAGTTTGAGCCTATGTATAATGCCAAATATTTGCAGGGAAATAAAAGCTCCCTCCATTTCCATTTATTATAGTTCTAGTAAAATCACCCTTTATAGAATAGGGCCTTGATTTTATAGGGGAAATCCATCTACCCTCCAGTAGCTAGCATAAATGGATACTCATGACCACATATTACTTCACCAGGTGGGTGGAAGCAATCCCAACTAAGGATGCAAGAAATGTAGTTGTGATCAAATTTTTAGAAGAAAATACTTTATCTAGGTTCGACCGCTCACGAAATATTATCACAAATAATGCCCAAGATTTCAAATCAATGAACATCATCAATTTTTTTCATAAGTATAATATGTTTATTACTCATTATATAGCCTATTATCCTCAAGGAAATAGGCTAGCAAAATCTTCAAACAAGAGTTTAATGAGAATGATTAGAAAGGTTTTATCATACAACAAGAGAAAATGGAATGCAAATCTTAAATATGCACTTTGGGAAAACAAGGTTTCAACCAAAATGTTTACAGGTAAATCTCCATTTCAATTGGTATATGGAATTTATGCCATTTTTCCTACTCGATTTTCTTTTTCTATAATGAAGACCTTGCAAGACTCGTATGAAGAACTTAATGATCTTACAATGAGAATAAATCAAGTTATAGAATTACATGAGGATAGAGAAAAGGTAAAGGAGAAATTGTAGTAGTATCAAGACAAAATGAAGAAGATATTTGTCAAAATAAGAGCCATAGAAAGAGAGTTCAATCCTGGAGATATAATATTAAGAGGGGATGCTCAATAAGAAGACAAAGGAAAACATGGGAAATTTGACAACTTGTGGTTCAACCCCATTAATATTGTAGAAGTCAAAGGAAACAATACCTTCATTGTTTAGAATCTTGATGTGGAAATACTTACATTGCCTTTGAGTGGGAAATTATTCAAATTTTAGAACCTTAGTGATTCTAGTTCATTGTTCACATTGTAGATATTGATGTGGATTGGATTTAAATTGGCAAGTGTGATAGTTTTTTTGACACAACATATGACTCCATAATTCAAGGTGAATGAATTCTTCTTTGGTTCTTAGTGTCTCGCAAGGAGACACTTTTCCCAGATGGATTTGATGTTGTAGCACAAAATCTTTAAGATTTTTTTGGAGCACAATAATTCAAATTTTGAAGCTTGTACAGGTTCAAAATTTTAAGTTTCTTTCAAATAAAATTAGAAATTGAATGCCCCCCGATCAAGGTGCGAGCAGGAAAAGCTTGATCATATCAACATCTAATGGGTGTTCTACGGATCCCAAGGTGCCCCTACGCCACCCTCCACATGCTCGAAGCACATGGAGGGGTGGAAAATTGCATGATTGCAAACAATGCAAGGTGGGAAGGTGGTAATAGAATGAAAACGTGACAAGCTCCTGGATTTTTCTTCAGAGAGATTGATAAGTACTCCGCCTATGATTTGCTTTGGCATAGTATTGGAGTCGAGAAATTCGGAAGACCATTGAAGAATTTTGTGGAGGTATTTCGAAGGGCTCGGGTTCTCCTATAGTGGTTTCAGGTCATCAGCCTTGGGTATGTTCTCTGACTTTTGACATATCTCTTTGTCATGCCTCATCTTTCTGTTCTATGGGTTTCATGGAAGAAGGGATGTGTCGCGAATGGGTCACTCTAGAAGATGTTTTCCCTAGAAGAGGGTCTTGTTGTTACTGAACTATATTAAGGTTTTCTGGTTTTTTATATTCCTATGTTAGTGTTTTTTACAGTTATGTTGGCTCACATGGGCATGTTGTTGGTAAGGCCTATGGGCCACCCATGGTCTCTCTGGTTATGTCATTGGAGCACTCACTTAAGTTTTTCTTTGGTAATATGTGGTTGTGGCCCTGTATTATCAAGGTCTCGGCAGGGAAATGGCTTGGTTTTTAATGATACCCTCCACTGGTCTGCGTTCGGTTGGACTTATGTCTATGAGCCTTGGGATTACTCATATTTCAAGAGCCTAGGTTGCAAAAAGAGATATCGTTGGGTTTTGTATGGGTCATGGTTCTCATATTTGATCACCTTGACAGGTCCCTCGACTAGGTATGACCCTTGGAAGCTCTCTGCTCCTGGGTTTTGGCTCACTCTGGGTCAGCTTTTTGGTTTTAATTCAGTTGGTTTTAGTTTGTCTTGTTTGTTCCTCATCACCAGCACTATGGCTTGAGCTGATTCTGAGAGAAGAAATACAACTAGGGGTTCTCGTGGTCTCGAGAAGCAGACCAAAGTGGCCACAGCATCCCATTCTCCTAGTACTTCTACTAGAAAAACTCGTGAGCACAAGTCCACCTCCAGGATTATTGATGAAGCAACCACTACATATCATGTGGGCTTAGCCCCAGTTCATCGGCTCATAGATCAATGGGAAGAGGAGTTAAATAGGAAAGTTGAGCTTCTGGAAATTAATCTAGATGATTGGTAAAACCTAGTACCTGATCCTGGGCACTCTCGAGGTTGTACTTCTCAGTACAAGCAAACAGTTCACTTGTATTAGTTGATGAAGAGCCTTTTGGTCAAGGCCTTGGAAAAAATTCCTTTAAGCTCGACCACGAAAGCATAAGCTTTCTAATCAAGAGCTCAAAATTTGCCAATAAAATCAAAGTGCCAGAATCTTGATAAACTTAGCTTCAAATCAAAGAGCTCGTCATTCTGAATCCAACGATGTGAACGGGACTCAAAACTAAGCTCGTATGTAGAAGTTAGAGCCAATAAAAATTCAGGTTTGACTTGCTCACATGGCAAGATTGGATGACATGGAAAAGGTCCCAGCGAATGGGAAAGTGCCAAGTGGAAGGTTGTCATTGGCCCTAGCATATCACATATCATAGAAAAATGCAGGTCGGCATTAGAAATCAGCCCCCGAGAAGGAAGGATTGTGATGCAATAAGGCAATCACAAATCGTGATCGCAATCGGCGAAGGGGAAGGTATTGCAGAATCGGCCCCCGGTAGGATGGGTTGAGATGCGATATCACAATCACATATTGGAGGAGTTAAGAATCGGCCCCAGTCCAAACACGGTTGCGATGCAATTTATCGCATATCGCAATCATAGAAAGTCCTGCATTACATTATTGTTGGTTCTCTGCCGATGCAAAATGTGATAGGATATCCCGGATGCGATGCGACTTTAGTTTCCAGATTATAACCCCAGCGGGTCCGCTGCTATCACAGTGTATGGACTTTGATATCTGTCGAGGGAAAGTGCCAATTGCGATAGGATTGTCGGATGCTCTATGTTATATGTTGTGTTTCATAATCCTGACAAATCTGTGTATAGCTAAGTGCCTGTTGTTTGGGCTTGGGGTTATCCGCCGATTGCAATAGGCGTAAGTCCCAGACGTGATATGTTTTCAAAGTTGTAATTTATAAATCATCGGGTTGGCTAAATCAGCGATCGCAGTTTCTGAAGGAGTGTTGACATTCGTCTCTCCGTCGATAGTCAATTGCGATTGCGATATCCGACAGGGATGCGGAACCGTAGCCTTAACCGCCAGACCACCACTCCACATGTGACCACTCAGCCCTTAACCACAAGTTAGGTGGGAATGATGGTGGAACCACTGATTTCGGCGAAACTACCAGTTTTAACTACGGATATTGAATTTAACTAGCAATAAGCCAGATTTGGAGGAGAAAATTGTTGAGAGAGTGGCACAAGTCATAACTAAGGAAATTTTCGACCAAATGAGTTCAAAAAGAGGCCAGATTTCCATTTTTGGGCATTCTAAACTCATTGGAATGGGTTTCAGGAGAAAAGGAGGACTTCTTGATACGATTTTGCGCAAAGTGAAGCCTATGGGTGCTCCATTCAACTAGAGTGTTGATTCAGTTTATGGACGAGTATGAAGGTGGAGATGACCTTGCAAGGGTCTTCAAGCCTCCATGTGATTTTTACAGCAACCATTACAACATTTTTGTAGCTTTATTTCTTCTTTTCTCTATATGTGTATGGAGAAGGAGAATTTTTTTAAGTACTTCAAGTGGATTGTAGTATTCTTTGTGTTCTTGGAAGTTGGAGTATGGGGTCTTGGTGTAAGATGCCTATGTTTGCTGAATATTTACATGTTTAACTATAGGTTAACATGTGTATGGAGTGAGAAATTTTGTAGGAAGTTGTTTCTTTGAAGGAGAAACTAGCCATTCCATTTTAGCAACTTATGTACTCTTCTTTTCTTAATATTTAGCATAATGAGAAGAGGTCATGCCTTTAGAGCTGATCCAAGGAGATGTAGCCCAGGGGGGTGAACTCATTTATCAATGGCTGGTGTATTACTATTTGATGCATGCTTCCATTCAGTGTTTTGGTTTCATGTTTTAAGTTTTTTTCATGAAACTAACTTAAGTAGAAACACATAAAATTCATGCTTTTGCTTACTATTTTGGAGTCAAACCTCAAGCACATTTTTATATTCTAATGAGGGGAATTAGCATAGAATTACTAATCTTCCCTAATTCAGATCAAGTTGGTATTAGAGCTTTGGTTTCCTTTGTGCAAGGAGGAATTAACTTTTGTTTGCAAGTGAATGTGTTTTGAAGCTCATTGAGGAGAAGGTTTTGGAAAGGAGAGCAAGATTGTTACAATCTCTACCACCAAGTTCTACCTCAAATTGTAGTAGAAGCTTCAATCAAAGCATGTCCCAAGGAGGAGAGCCTACAAGAATGTCAGAGGATGTGAAGGCTTTTAGAAAGGCTTTCTTAGACATGGCAGAAATGGTGAAAGTCCTCTATGAAGAGAGGAATACCAAATTGCAAGGTGAAAGCTCTAGACCTCCAAGAGGAGAATGTTCTCCAAGGGAAGAAGGTAAAAAGAATGGTGATAAACCACCATCTTCTCCACAATCTTCATGTTTTTATACAACTATTATACAAGATGCTAGTGTAGAAATTCCCTCAGAGAAGGTAGATGGACAAGTTTTTACCTTTTGTCCACATGATGTGGAAGATGAGGTTCTATTAGCACCCAAATCCGAGGAGCTAAAAGAAGAGAGTCCAAGAGTCCAAGAGGAAACATCTCGAATCAAAAGGGAAATCAAAAACATCTTCATGTATCAATCGAAAGATGAAGAAAATGGTAAGAATTTAAATGCTTCTTCCTTATGTGAAAGTATTGACGTAAATTCATTTGCAGCCTTTGAAAAACACAGGAAAGGCATTGGATCCGAGATCTTGACCAAGATGGGTTACAAGGGAGCAGGCCTTGGCATAAATCAGCAAGGCATTAAAAATCCAATTGTGTCCAAGGAGAGGCCTAAATATGAAGGTTTAGGCTATGTTGCAAAAGAAGAGTGGTATCCTGGTGACAGTTCATGGATATCGTGTTCCTTTTTCCATAAGAAAGGACACGAGGAGGCAAGATGTTGGGAGTTGCATCCAAAAATGGTTCCTACTTGGTTCCTCAAGCGTAAGGAGGAATTACAATGCAGAGAGTCTCCAAAGAGAGATGAAGATGTTGAAGAAGAAGGGAAGCTAAATTCATCTTGCCACGTAGGCAGTGTAAGCCAAAGGATAGCAAACAGAGGTATAACCATTCTGTTAATTCAATAGTCGTTCATGATGGAAAACAACATGCAGATTTGAATAACATGTTGAGGAAAATGCCTCCATGCACCTTTTGCCTTTGATATAACCATTGTGTAGATAAGTGCGATAAAAGGAAAGAAATCATCAAGAAGATGTTTATGTCTATAGGAATTGATACCGAAAGGAGAAAATCTCATTCAAGGATAAAGGCAAGTGAGTCGAGAGGAGATCAAAAGAAATTATGCACTCAATGCAATATCAGTGGGCATTGGGTCGAGAAGTGTTGGAAATTGTTTCCACAACTTCATCCTGGTAAGGGCAAGTAAAGCATTCAAGCACCAGAAGTGGAAGAGACAAAAGAAAAAGTGGTTCAAGATGCGACCATCCCTGAAGTAGCTTCAGAAGAAGAGAAATTTCAAATAGAGGGTTCATCTACCTGGTCAGGTAACAAATGGGCAGACTATTTGTCCAATTGAAGTTTGTAAATTTCTGTTTTGCACTAGTTGCATATCCCCATAGTTGTGTAATTTGTAAAAGTTATGTTCATAAATAAATCACTTATATGCAACAATGTTTTCTTTAAGAAATTACAATGCTAGTTTGGCTTGTTCATAGTCAATTTGAATGGAAAATTTGGGAGTCAAGTTTACTCCATTTTGTTAAAAAAAAAAGGAATTTAAAATTGTTGTATGAGTAGTGACAGCACATTTAGTAGGTTCCAAATGTGTGTAGCACTCAAGTTATACAAGTATTCACTATGTGAATCTTGTTTGGGTTCATTTGGAAAAGTCTTTTAGGATCTTATCCTTGACAAGGATTTTGCAGATAAGCAATTCGAAGGTTCTCATCTTCTTGGGAAGGATGTTGCTGTGGATGGCCATAGTGACATGGACAGGTGTCGAATGATCGCTTATGGCTCCGAAGAACAAAGGTGAAGGAGAAGGAAGGATGACCTATAGGACACTTGCAGTGTAGACAAAATGTTGAACAATTGAAAGTAAAATTTTGGAGACCAAAAGTTTTCCAGTGGGGAAGAGTGATCAGGAGCTCAAAATTTTCCAAAAAAAATCAAAGTGTCATCATCTTGATAAGCTTTACATCATATCGAAGAGCTCGTCATTCTGAATCCAATGGTGCGAACATGACTCAAATCTGAGCTCATACGCAGAAGTTAGAGCCAGTCAAAATTAAGGTTTAACTTGCTCATATGGTAGGATTGGATGACATGGAAAAGGTCCTAGCGAATGGGGAAGCGCCAAGTGGCAGGTTTCCATTGGCCCCCGCATATTGCATATCAAAGCAAAAGGCAGGTCGGCATTAGAAATCGGCCCCCAAGCAGGAAGGATTGCGATGCGATAAGGCAATCGCAAATCACGATCGCAATCGGTGAAGGGGAAGGTGTTGTAGAATCGGCCCCCAGCAGGATGGGTTGCGATGCGATATCACAATCGCATATCAGAGGAGTTAAGAATCAGCCCTGGTTCAAGCATGGTTGTGATGTGATTTATCGCATATCACAATCGCAGAACATCCCACATTACATTACCGTCGGTTCTTCGTCGATGCAAAATGCGATAGGATATCCCGGATGCGATGTGACTTTAGTTTCCAATTTATAACCCTAGTGGGTCCACTACTATCATAGTGTATGGACTTTGATATCCACTGAGGAAAAGTGTTGATTGCAATAGGACTGTTGGATGAGATATGTTATATGTTGTGTTTCATAATCCCTACAGATCTATGTATTGCAGAGTGCCTATTGTTTGGGCTTGGGGTTATCCTCCAATTGCGATAAGCGATAAGTTTTGGATGAGATATATTTTTATAGTTGTAATGTATAACTTGTCGGGTCTGCTAGATCGGTGATTATAGTTTCTGAACGAGTGTTGACGTTCGTCTCTCCGTCAATAGCCGATTGCGATTGTGATATTCGGAAGGGTTGCAGAACCGTAGCCTTAACTGTCGGACCACCACTCCGCATGTGACTACTCAGCCCTTGACCGCGAGATAGGCGGGAATGATGGCGGAATTGCTAATTTTGGCAGAACTTCCGGTTTTAACTGTAGATATTGAATTTAACTGGCAGTAAGCCAGATTTGGAGGAGAAAATTGTTGAGAAACTGGAAGAAGTCATAACTAAGGCAATTTTCGACCAAATGAGTTGCAAAAAGAGGCTAGATTGTCATTTTTGGGCATTCTGAACTCATTGGAATAGGTTTCAGGAGAAAAGGAGCACTTCTGGATAGGCTTGTTGCAAAATGAAGCCTATGGGTGTTCTAGTCAACCAGAGCGTTGATTTAGTTTATGGAGGAGTATGAAGGTGGAGATGACCTTGCAAGGGTCTTACAGCCTCCATGTGATTTTTACAGTAGCCATTATAACAGTTTTGTATCTTTATTTATTCTTTTCTCTATATGTGTATGGAGAAAGAGAATTTTTTAAGTAGTTCAAGTGGATTGTAGTATTGTTTATGTTCTTGTAAGTTGGAGTATCGGGTCTTGGTGTAAGATGCTTGCATTTGTTGAATATTTACATGTTTACTTGTAGTTTAAAATGTGTATGGAGTGAGAACTTTTGTAGGAATTTGTTTCTTTGAAGGAGAAACTTGCCATTCCATTTCAGCAGCTTACGTACTCTTCTTTTCTTGATATTGAGCATAATGAGAAGGGGTCATGCCTTTAGAGCTGATCCAAGGAGATGTTGCCTAAGAGGGGTGAACTCCTTTATCAATGGCTGGTGTATTATTGTTTGATGCATGATTCCATTCAGTGTTTTGGTTTCATGTTTTAAGTTTTCTTCAGGAAACTAACTTAAGTAAAAACACATAAAATTCATGCTTTTACTTTCTATTTTGGAGTCAAACCTCAAGAAAGTTTTCATATTCTAATGAGAGGAATTAGAAAAACATTACTAATCTACCCCAATTTAGATCACTTTCCCAGGTTATATTCAAGAGTTTCGGCAAATCAAGTCCCGACTTCAGAAGCAAAACGGATGCCTCAGCTGCATAGAACAACACATCCCATGTATTCCACAATCTGAACTTCTTGGGTCAAGGGAAAAGGACCTGGCCCTGGTTGACTCAGCTGACGATGAGTAGTCTAGTGTATCACCTTTGTTTTGACTTTTAGTGCATGCACCAGTTTCTGTCTTTTCAGTACTTTCAGTATGTTTATATTTATCTAGATGTTAACTAGTATAAAGACAATCAGACCTTTTTAGCATGGTTGGATAGACTTATTCTATTTTTTTTATGGATGGATTATCATGTCGTTAGGTGGTCAACAGACCTAGTTTCCCTCAGGGCATGTTGAGGCCACCTAACCATTTAGCACATGGATGTAACCTGCTTGATTTTGAAAGATAATGAAAAGAAAGGTCCTACCAATCTTACAAAACAAAAAACAAAAAGAAATTGCATGCATTTTTTCCTTTCCATAGCATATGTTAAAGTTCGAGAAACCTAAAGGGTACATATTTGGTGCAGATAGATCGATGGCTATCAACCATTTCGGGACCCCCCAATATAATCGATGGTTAAATTCGGGAGAAGGGGGGTTGGGTACTAAAATCTACTAAGGTTATGTGACACTCAAAGAATTCCCTCCCCCCAATTTCCAAAACCACCATCACCCTCTCCCTTCCCCCCTAACCCCAATAATCATCTTGTAGTGATGTGACCAGTGCACACAATGTTTCACCGACTAACCCAAAAGGAAAGCAATACCAACCTATAAGACATCTAGGTGGCAGATAGTTGTCAGACTACTTGTAAGCCACGTAAGCATCACATCATCAAGATTCAAAAATTGGGCATGAAACCTATTTTCACATGGTTTTTCCAAATTGAAATGTTCCATGTGTCAAAAAGAAGATGGCTAAGTCGTAAAAGGAGAAAATGTGATCATTTGTCCCATTCACAACTATTGAAGAACAAGAATGATTAATGGACAACTATTACAATCAAACCAGTGACCATTATATATTTATCATCACTGCCTGTCAATTATTTCCTGAGTAAAATTCAATCTTTGTCCTATTTTCTTCCATAATGAAAACCAAGAAAATCAATAATGAATCTGTAGAGGGTCCTTGACCTATAAATTTCAAAGTATTTCCCATAATTGATTGGGAAGGGGATGTTCATGATACCCATTGTGAGTTCAACCTTTACGAATTGAGAGAATGGGATTATCAACTTTTTATGGACTTGTAAGATATTTCTTTGGTGAAGGAATCATATTTATCCCAATTCACTGCTCCCCAAACTCACACTTTCCCTGAGTTTGTAACATTGTGCATTGATAACTATGTTCCAAATAAACAAGTTGTTATATCCAGGAATGGAGTAATTTTATTTTCTATAAACCCTCAATTAAGCCAAGAAATGCTTATGGTGGTTATCATAAATAAAACCCAGCCCCTTGATGGAAATACTCTTAACTACCATGAATTAACTCCAAAAGATAAGACAACTTTACTTGAGTCATATTTTCATATGAATGATCCATTACATTTAATTGTACCCTATAGGCTTGTAACATTTTCCCTTAACTATCCAGAAAAACCACATCCATGGTTTTTTGTCTATTAGGGTATGATCACAATCACTCTATTGTTGAAATAATCTTAGGGTTCTTAACATCTATTTCCCCTGTCAAAAAACTTTTATTAGGTTCCATTTCAATCAATATATTGTAAATGCCATCAACTTTCAATTATCTTGGTATAATTCAACTAGGTATTTTAGGTATCAAACCTTCTTATTCTACTTATTTCTCTACTTTCAAGTTGAAATAATTTCTATCCTACATTTAAAACTTCAAGATGAAGCTGGAAATCCAAGTGTTGTCATTTATTGAACTTCTATTGTTATACGGAAACCTCAAAACTTATGATTTTCTTATTGTTTTAATAAATTCATGTCAATTATATATTTTGTGATGTATGAAGAATCTCCTCCCATGATTTTTCCTAATATAATAAAAATTCTTCATCTCACCCCAGACACTGGAGTTGGAGATTGGGTTTTATTTAAATATTTCATACAGATCAGGATATATGAATGTGAACTTCCTTCTTATTGAATTCCAACTTCATTGTCTCTAAGGATTTTTTCTTTGGAATATATCAGACAAAGTTTGAGTTTATATCAATTTCATTTTATCTCCAAGAAACATCAATCTATGTTCAAATTAGAGGAAGATGTTGTAACAACCCTCATTTAAAAGATACAACTAATTACATCAATTTATATGATTAATAATCAACACCCAATTATTCAACTATTTAACATATAATTTTCAAAAAACACGAGTAGAGACGACTTACCTGTATCAGCTATATTCCTTACTTGTTCTTTTAGAGTTGAATGCTCTTTGAATTTTGTTACCCGCAACAAATATTTGGGGGATGACTCTCCTCCCAACCATAGGCTCAGTTGCACATAATCTTTCTATAGTTGGCTACACTTGAGCCCTCAATCAACGTACTATTTTCAAGAAATCCTTTGTCTCACAACACTTTTCTCCCAAGACCAAAAAATGGAAAGAGATCTGCATGCACACATTTCATGTATCAACATTCCAACTTTTATTTCTTTATTTTAACTTTAACTTAATTTAATATATCTCTTAATTTAACTCTTTCTTTTTTTATTCATTTTTTCTTTTTGTTAACTTTAATTATTCTTATTATTTTATAGTTTACTTTTACATATATTTATTTAGAACTCTAGTTTATTGTTTTCTATTTTATTTACTTATTATTCTCATATCTTCTTCATTATTTATTATTTGTTTATTATTATTATCTTTTCTTTATTATTTACTATTTACTATCATTATCTTCTCTTTATATTTACTATTTATTTACTATTATTATATTTTATTTATTGTTTATTATTTATTTACTTATAATTTAATATTACTTTATTTTATTTATTTATTTATTATTATTATTATTTATTATTAGGGGGTATTACATACTCCCCCTCTTTAAGGAACTTCATCCCGAAGTTAAGTTGAATCATTTAACATTTTATTTTATTTAGTTATTTATTACTTCACGTTTGTCCCACACCCTCTGTTGAACTAGTATAACCAGCAAGCATCGAAAGTTTCCACAACACCCGAGAAATCCCAAGGAATCTTTGTCCTTTTTCCCACTTTCGAAACCAAGCATAAACCTCATCGGTCTATACCATAGCCTATGGCTGGCCCTAAGGCTCGCATCAAGGCTGAAACCTCATCTACCCCAAGGCAGGCATCTAGTCCTAGTACTCAATGACTTTGGGCATCTCACAAGGTTCGTCCACTGCCTCCACTCTCACTAAGGTGCACAGCCCCATGCATCGAAGTCCTTACACCCCCACCAGACTTCGGCATCCCAAACCAATATCAGGCACTTGGCCTCCTCAAGATGGTCCCATAGCCCCTCAATATCTACCCATCAAGATATATACAAGACAAAGGAACGATTGGCATATGTAGTGTTGATTGATTTTGTCCCCATCCCATATGTTGTTACATATTCTCCCTCACAAATATGGGCTCCCACGAGATCATCCAATAAACTGGCCCTCTCGGCCCATTTATGGATTTCCTATAAATCACCATATCTCAACATACATCCAATGCATTAGCTATGACATCATAGTATCATAAAAAATAATCCAAATGCCAAGTATTGCATTTCATCATCAGAACATAACATCATTACTATCACAAAATTATGCATGTCATAAATCTACATACAATTACCACATGCTTCACATCATAATATCCTCCTAAGTTATAACATCAACATTCAACATTAAAGACATATCATCACATAATATATGAACCACATGTCAATATACCTCAACATAACATCATAATTCCTATGCATATCATATTCATTGTAACCATACAACATCATTATGATAAAAACTATATAAATAAGAACCATATGTACATCATTATCTTCATACCATCATATCATGAAGCCTCGTCCCAATATTGTACTCAACAACCCTATTTTGACATAACAGTTACTAAAACCATAACTAAAATTATAGTGTAAGATTTAGATGTATCAAGAAAATTTAAACAATAAGACATGATCTAGATGCTCCATAAAAGTATCTACCTTAGCTAAGTTATGCACTCCTATGTAGTTCACGCACAATTTAATCAAATAGATAAGGAAAGTCATTAAAAATAACATCTACATCTTCCTAGGTAGCTGACCATGGGCTATATTGGTCCCACTGAACCTTGACTTGATCAAACTCATGATTCCTGAGTCAAAGAACCCGATAGTCCAGTACATAGAATGCTTCGACCTAAAGGACTCCCTCCTCGGAAACTTGTAATTTCTCACATTTCAACACATGGGATGGGTTGGGTACATATTTTCTATGCATAGAAACATGAAACACACTATGAATCCTTCTTAGATGGAATGGAATATCAAGCTTATAAGAAACTGGTCTGATCCTCTTTAGGATCTTAAATGGGACGACAAATCTATGGGATAACTTTGTTCCCTTGCCAAATTTGAATGAACTCTTAGAGGGTTTGACTCCAATAAAAACTTGGCTTCCTTCCTCAAAGCTTCTATCAATTCTCTTGCATCTACATAATTGTTATGGTGATCCCTAGCTTATTTTAGCCTCTACTTAATTGTAGCCATTTTTTCTTCCATTTCTTGGAGCATTTCAGGTCCAAACATTACTCGAACCTCTAATCGTTCCCAGCCCAATGGAGTATGACGAGGTCTTCCATATAAGACTTTGAAGGGAGTTGCATTAATTGAACTGTGAAAACTATTGTTGTTTGAGAATTCCACTAAGGGAAGGTATTTCTCCCATTGATTTTGTTGATCCATGACATACATTCTTAGCATGTCATCTAATATTTGGTTTACTCTCTCTTTTTTCCCATTTGTCTCTAGATGATATGCAGTACTGAAGTTGAGTTGTGTTCCCATAAATTGGAAAAGGCTTTGCCAAAATATGGAAGTAAAATGTGCATCTCTGTCGAATATTATTTTTCAAGGCACTCCATGAAGGTGAATTATTTCTTTTAGGAAAACTTGAGCAATAATTGGTGCCTCAAAGGTGTTCTTAACTGGAATGAAGTGAGCACTCTTAGTTAATGTATCAACCATTACCATAATTCCATCATGTCTTTAGCAAGTCATAAGTAAGCCTCCAACAAAATCCATTGAAACAACTTCCCACATAGTTTCTAGTATATCATGGGGTTGTAAAAGACCTGCATGGTGAAAATGTTTAGCTTTAACCTATCGACATTCTAAACATCGGGCCATGAATTGCATTGCATCTTTTTTCATTCCTGTCCAAAAAAATAGTTGTTTTAAATCTGCATACATTTTCTAGACTCTTGGATGTGCATCATATGGAGCTTGATGGGCTTCCTTCATTATTAGTTTTTTAAGTTAATCATCAGTCGGCACATACATATTACCCTTATATCGTAGAAATCCGTCATTATCTAAGGTGTATCATTCCCACTCGGGTGCCACTGGTACTCCTTCTTGTAGGGAAAATTCTACGTGTTGGTATTGTTGGTCACCTATTAGTTGGTTTACAATTCGGCTTCTCATGCCTATCTTCAATGATAGTATTGAATGAACTTTGGGTCTCCTTCTTAAAGCATTTGCAATCTTATTTTCCTTCCCCTTGATGTAGGATATCCTAAAATCATATTCACTAAATAGCTCACTCCAACATCATTGTCGATCATTAAGTTCCTTTTAGGTGAAGATATGCTCAAGACTTTTATGATCTATTCTTAATTCAAATTGACACCCCATTAGATAATTTCTCCATAGTTTCAATGCCATTGTAGCTACAACTAATTCTAGATCATGTGTGGCATAATTGATTTCATGGGTCTTGAGTTTACGTGAAGCATAAGTGATAACCCCTTCATCATGCATCAAGATTGCACCTAATCCTTCTGATGATGCGTCCATGCATACATGAAAGTCCTTGTCCATGGCGAGCACCTTTAATATTGGCTAAGTTGTTAATCGTCGTTTCAATTCATTGAATGTTCTCTCACACTCACTTATCCATTCAAACTTATCCCCTTTCCTTTGGAGGTTTGTGATGGGACTAGATATCCGTGAGAATCCTTCTACAAATCTTCTATAATAGACTTCCAACCCCATAAAGTTGCGTACTTCTTTGACATTCTTAGGAGTAGGCCAATCCATTATAGTTTCAATCTTTTTGTGATCCACTGCAATGCCTTTCCCACTAATGGTATGGCCTAGATATTCAATTTCATTCTCAAAGAAAGAACACTTAGTAAGTTTCTTGTATAGATTATGTCCTCTAAGGCATTGAAGTACCAATTTCAAGAGCTCTTAATGCTCCTTCTCATTGCGGGAATAAATGAGGATGTCATCCAAGAAAACTTGACCAAAACAGTCTAGGTATCTGCAAAAAACATTGTTCATCAAGTTCATGAATATTGTTGGAGCATTAGTCAAAGAGGTATGTCCTCCTCTTTGATTCTTAGCTAGAAGTAACCTGAGTAAGTCTATCTTGGAAAATATTGAAGCTCCGTTTAGTTGGTCAAAGAGGTCATCTATGCGAGGGATGGGGTGCCTGTTTCAAATAGTGGCTTTGTTTATATCTTAGTAATCAATAGATAACCTAAGAGTTCCATCCTTTTTCTTCACAAAGATCATTGTGCACACCAAGGTCATAAAAAAATTTAGGGTGAAACCTCCCCCATGGGCGAAATTAGGGGGTTTTTTTATTTTGGTTGGGTGATTTTTTTACAAATAGGGATTTGAATATGCATCGCCTAATATTTATTTAAAAAGAAATTAGTTGTAAATCATTACCCTGTGGGAATATGATGGGGAGAGTTTAAAAAATTATTAGGCCTTGCAAAATTCAAACTGCATCCTCCAATTCGCCCTATTTTTATGGTAATGGCAAGTATCAAGATATATTTCACCCTATTTTATGGGAATTCTAATTATTTGGATTTGTTTCTCGTCGTGGAATTTATTCTCACTCTATTATATTTTTCTATTAACCCAAAATTGTTGGAATTTGTTTTTTTTCTGTAAAATTCAAACTACATTTTCCTGTTCATCCTATTTTTATGGTAATGAAAATATCAAGATATATTTCATCCTATTTTTACGGAAATATCAATTATTTGGATTTGTTTCTCCTCGTGGAATTTATTTTCACTCTATAATATTTTTCTGTTAACCCAAAAAATTTGGAATTTGTTTTTTTTAATGGAATTTGGAATCATGGGAATATAGGGATTGGGGTTTATATGAAATTTATTCCATCACTATTTAAACAACCATTGCAATGGAGATCTCAGTTTGTGAATTCTTCCCTATTGATTTGACATCTAGCGAACACAGTTATTCGACTATCTATGTTTTAATTTGGTAAGAATTCACCCACATCCGTGTTTTTTAAATGTTCGAATGAATACACTATCCTGCTTAAAAATATAAATATGATTATTAAATTTTACTTTTTATTTTATTTTTTACCTGGATAAACTATTATAATTTTTTCTTATTGTAATAGTAGAGATTATCATTAAATCTCTATATAAATAGTATATAATGTACCATCTTTTTACATTTTTACATGTCTAGATTGAAAAGTTGTTTCATCAATTAAATCATTTAACCCTCTATATAAAAGAGAGAGTTGATTTTATAAACCTAAAATACTCTAGTTGTAAGTAAGTTTGAGCATGGAATAAAAAAATATAATTACTTATATAGATGAGAGAGATACTAAGTTTGTGCATGGAATTAAAAACTATAATTATTTATATAGATGATTTGCTCATGGAGACAAGTGAGACAGATTCCTTCTATTTGTAAAGGTAGATTGACTATGTTTTCTAGTACAATTTGGACAAATTCGTTTAGAATTCAAGGTTAGGTTTGCTGACCTACAATTATATAAATATGTCACATTCATATATATATAATTTAAATGGATTTTGATGCAAATTATAGTAACACCTAACTCTGCATTTTTCTTAATCAAATCATTAGTTCCATTTCATTTTATTACATTCTATTTGATAATATTAAAATATATATATATATATATATATATATATATATACTATTTGATATATATATATATATATATATATATATATATATATATATATATATATATATATATATATATATATATATATTATCAAATAGTATATATATATATATATATACTATTTATTATTGTTGTTATTGTTGTTGTTGTTGTTGTTGTTGTTATTATTATTATTATTATTATTTACACTACTTTGAGCAAAGAAGTATTTCATTAATTTTCTCATTTAAAATTAATAGTTTTATAAATTTGAAAACACCTAGTAGGGTAAGTTTTCTCTTTTAAGATATTAATTAAACAATCTCAAAAAAAATTAGTGATTTTCCAATTTTATTTTTTAATTATATATCCAAATATGTTTCAATGCCATCTTCTTAATTGACTTCTCTAATTTTCTTTGTATTATATCATCATTAAAAAATGTATTTACACATACTTATTTAATTATGTTTACAATTAAAAAAAACAAGTGATAAAAATGAATTTAAAAAAATACTAATAATATAATTTATATTTTGATTAAATTATAATTCATATATATATATATAATTATAATGTCAATAATATGACTTATATTTTGATTGAGTTAGAAAATTATAAAAAATTATCTTCAAAAAGAATATACATGCACTTAAAATTATATATATATATATATATATATATATATATATTATAGTCAAAGTGAAAGAAATATAAAAAATTTCAATGTTCTATATATATATAAGAGTTAGAAAATTATAAAAATAATATCTTTAAAAATAATATACATGCATATATATATATATATATATATATAGATATCTTAGTCAACAAAAAATTTCAATTATATATATATATAATAAAAATTTCTAAATAATTTAAATTTATATAAACACATAATGCTTAAATAATAATGATGTAGAGATACAATAAAACTATTTTATTATAATAGAAAAAGAATTAAGTTAACCTATAATTTTAATATTTTATTATATTTGAATTTTTACCTAAATACACTATAGTATTATTATAATGTTATTGGTATATAACTCACTATAGTATTATTATAATGTTATTGGTATATAACTCACAATATTATTTTCAGATTCTAATCATATTCTTTATATAAATCAATATAAAATAAAATATAAATAAAAACACATGAAAGGTAAGTAATACTTTATATAATTAATCAAAATAAATTATTATATAATTATAATAATTATTATTCAATTTTAATTAAAAATATTTATATAGAAAAAAAAATTTATTTTATTTATATTTTAATGTAAAAATTACATACATCATATAGTATTCTATCTAACATAAAATAATAATTTTTATTATTATTTAAATAATAATAATAAATATTTTTAATATTATTTATTAATTATTATCTTTATAGATGTATTTTTTTAGAATAAGGTTTTTAAAATTTTAATTTAATTATTAATAGTTATTAGGTGGAAAAAATTGACCTACACTAAATTTTAGTACTAGTCACGATAAGGGTTTGAGATTTATCTCAAAAAAATAACTCCTAACCAACTTAATTGACCCCAATGCCACTAACCAACACTACTACAACTCACCAAGTGGAGAAAATGCTCCTAAAAATGAGCAAGCCCAAAACTTGAAACATGTGGGTAGGGAAATAATGTCACATAGATAAGGAAATATAAATTGTGAAGGTTTTTAACACTTTGAACATAACATCACTGACTTAGCAACCAAAACACTATGTTGAGAAGTAACACTATTTGCAATCACTTTACAATGTTTTATAATTTAGTGAAAAATTCGTCAAGATTTAACAAAAAATTATAATTCAATAAAAGGGTCGCCAAAAAATTATATATACATATTATATAATTGAAAAAATAGCATGTACATTTTTAAATGTACCACAGGGATTCACTCATTTATTATACATATAATTTCGGGGGGGGAGGTTCTTAAAAATTTCCCTGCCCAAGTTGATGCACTAGGTCAGATGAATCATTTATCAAGCAGTTCTTAAGTTATATACTCACTAAGCTTTGGGACAGTCATTCGATAAGTTGTTTTGGATATGGGTTCTGTTCTCGGTTTCAAGGAAATGAAAAAAGCACTTTCTTGAACAGGAGGCAAGCCTGGTAGTTTTGGAGGAAATACATCCTCAAACTCATAAAGTAGTGGGTGCAATTTATCAGAGTACTTCCCGTCATCATGAACCATCTCTACTACATAATTCTTGCATCATTTCCTCATACACTTATTGACCTTCTTGGCTGATATGAGGCGCAACAAAACATCATGTTTAATTCCCTTGATTATTGTGGGTTCTCCCTAGTAATTTTTGAAGAGAATTGTCTTATTATAGCAATCCACTATAGCTTAATGAGGTTCAAGCCAATCCATTCCTACAATCAAGTCATAAGTCTTCAGAGTCATGTTATAAATGTTCATATTGGTGCCACATCCCCCAATGTTAACATTGAAATCCTTTATTATTGATCTTACTTATTGCTAAGAGCCGGATGCCATTTCTACTAGCATCCTAAAGTTACTTTACTCATGAGTTGTCAATCCACATCAAACCAGTGTTGAAGGAGAAATAAAACTATCATTGGCATCTGGATCAATTAACACAGATAGAGGAATGTTATTTATCATACCTGCAGACTCCACAATTATGGCTTGGTGCTCAGCCTGGGGATGGTTTATGGCGGCATGAATTCGATGTAGGTTATATGGTCTTCCTCCTTTTTCTTTATGTCCCTGTTGTTTAATCCCTTCTTGATACCTCAGATATTCCCTTCTATAATGTGGACCTCCGCATTCCCAACACTCTGTTCGAGCTCGATTCTCACTTTGTCCTTATCCTTGGCCACCAAACCCTCTACCTCCACCATTAGTTCTTCTCAAGTAGGGTTGACCCCTACGTCCTCCTGGAGGAAACCCAAAAGTTGCATTAGCAATACGGGCGACATTGTTTTGTATTCCATGGAATCCATATGGGTGCCTCCATATTCTAGTTACCCTCGCCCGGGAGGATTCCTTCCCTATGCTTCCATCATCCACCATTTGCTTTTTCATATTTAGTGTCCTCGGGACTTGTTTGGCTAAACTAGTGGTAGGTTTCCACATGGCAACCTCTGTACAAACCAAAGGATCCGGCCCATGCAGGAATATTTTAGCTTGACGTTTATCATCTTCCATATAGTCCACATTATGTACCAATGCATAGAATTCAGCTACATAGTCTTCAATAGATCTACCATTTTGTCGCACTTCATGAAAAGACCCTATTTCTTGGTGTTAGTATTCCTCTAATTGGTACCTGGTTTTGAAGGCTTCCTCAAACATTCCCAAGTAACTTGCATCTTTGTTTCTTCATTTATCCACCATAATAAAGCTTCTCCTTTTAGTAGATTCATTATTATTTGGGCCTTTTCCCTTGAAGTATATGCCTTAAAGTGAAGTGCTCTCTCGACACTGATTACCCAAGCTTCTGTTATTGAACTCCCATCTTGACCTGTGAACTTCGGTAATTTGGATTTTTGGACTTCTTTCATAATATCGAGGTTTGCTTGTCTATCTTTGGCACTGAACTAAGAATTTAAGTCTTGTCTCTATTTGTGTTCCAACTCCCCTCCTTGACTTTGGCTTGTGGCTCAATCCTTAAATATATTTGTCATTTCCCCAAGGGAACGTAATATAGCTTGCTTAGCTGGGATTCAAATCTCTATAGTGGTGGGAGGTGGGGTTTTCACCTCAAAGGTGACTTGGGTTTGTCTTCAACACTTAGGAGCCATGATCTCCCCTATATTGAACCAATTTTGAATTCCACATCACTTCCAATGTTACATTTATCCAATACAACATTGCATAGAAACTTCACACTTACACAAATAGCACATCGCGACCATATAATAAGACAATCAATAAGAATTTAAAAAATTTATAGGAAGAATATATGTAAAAGACCTGATGGACCCTAAGAATATGAAAGGTAGTTATGTAATCACTTGTACGTACATGACACCCTATGTTAGTGAAACTGGCCACTAAATAAATCAAAGGATTCAGGAACATGCAGCAGACATCAAACACGGGAGGACCTGCTCCTCAGCATTGCAGAACATGTGGAAAAGACAAAACACCACATCTATATTGAAGACGCCCGAGTCATTTCTAAGATAAATCGTTTCCATCACCATAAGTTTAGGGAAGCTATAGATATTGAAAGGTGGCCAAGCAATTTAAATAGAGATGATGATCAGAAAACTAGCAGTTGTTGGATCCCTGTCATTTCTTTTGAAGTTCACACATACACACACACACACATATATATTACTTTAATATTAAAATATTTGACTTAGTGATTATTAAAAAATCTTATCGTTGCATCTCTACTATAAATATTTGATGTGTTGGATCTTGCTCTTCATCGTTGTTGTGATAATGAATGATGAACCTAGTATAAGTTTGAAACGGGTGGACCCTAAGTTGTCAATGTGATTTTTCTAAAATATTTTTTCTTAAATAATGAATCATAGAAGCCTCTCTCATCTAAGATTGATTACTTTATTTTCTTCATTATTGATTTATTTATTTAGTTAATTATTTAATTTAATTTATTTGTTTATTTATTATTATTATTATTATTATTATTTATCATTTATTATTTTTAAATTCTTAAAATTAATTATTTCGATTATTTAAGTTTGATCCAAAAAAAAATTATTTTAGTGGTTTGATTATTTAGGTTTAACCCAAATATTTTTATTTAAGTTTGACCTTTTATTATTTTTATTTATTTTGATGTTTTTAGATTTAATTGTTTTGATTATTTAAGTTTGACCCAAATATTATTTTTATTATATTATATTATTATATTGATTTTATTAATTGTTTTATTATTTTGATTATTTAGGTTTGACCTAAATATTATTTTTATTTTTAAGTATTCATTTAATTAAAATTTTCCTTTTGATTATTTATTTTCCTTAAATCAATATTAACAATTATTTCCTTATATTAAAATTTTATTCATTAATAAATATTATTTATTTAGTCAGATCTAACCGTTACAGCTAAAAAAAATATTCTCATCTATTTAATTTGATGCCAAGATCTAGTTCTTCATCTTGTGTTGGCAAAACTTTGATGATGTGATTTTTACCCAAAGTTTTCTTACTTTTCATGATAGTTTTCTTAATTTTCATGATACGGATTATAGAAGCCTAAATTCAAGGAAGAAAATTATAAAAATAATCCTTCATTAATAATTTGGTAATCATTCACTATTCTCTATATATAATCCATTTTTACATAAACGTCAAAAGAAATCCTAATTATTAATTTTCACTAGATTCCAATAATAATAAAAATTACATTTTCAATTTCTTATTAGCTCCAAGGAATTAGTAAACCCAAGGGATAAATATTATAAATCTAAGCGGTCAACCAATGCAAAGGATCAATACTAAAAAGACAAAAAGACAAGGGATTTATAAACGCATAAATTAGAATTTTAAACCCAAGGTATTGATATTTTAAATTGAAGGGATTGATAAACCCATAGGATTATTATTATTATAAAACCAAGAGATTAATAAACTTTAAAGATGGTTAATATTATAAACCCAACTACATTAATAAATATAGTTGTGGTATAATTTTAATATTAGACGTAAAATTAGTAACATTAGATATTTTCATATATTAAAAATATAACAAGTATTTAATAAATAGAAGTTGACATCTAATTATCTAATTAATGCTATAGATACATGTACTCTCTCATGATGTGATTTTTTAAAATATTACTTAATAACCTTTATTAAATCTAATTAGTTTGAGTACTAAGCCAACCTAAAAAAAAATTGTCTTATCAACTTCAAACAAGCATAAAAATTGTATAATTTATAATTGAGAATATTAGCTCAAAATGAAATATAAAATCACTTTTATCATTTCTATGGCTTAGACATAAAATATAATTAAATTCTTAAAAAATAAAGCACCTACAAAATTTAATTATAATTAATATTTAATATTCACCCCTCACCATTACCTTTATCTTATTTATAATAATTGTCATTTAAAAATACTTTTATTTTTATACTTTAGAAACCAAAATAAAGCACTCTTTATAATGCCCTGATTTTATTTTGATTCAAATATATATGAGTTGTCTTTAGTGATACAATCACAAACTTGATGGGTAACCCTGTACAGGGTTTTTCAGGGTGTTGAATCAATATATACAGTCAAAAAACCAGTTTAAATAATATCAATCAAGATTTCACTTAAAAAATTTGTCACGGAGAGTCCAAAAAGTCACACTAAAGACAACTCCACACACACACACATATATATATATATGGTAAAGCATGAAAAACCTGTTTAAATAATACAAATCAAGATTTCACTTAAAAAATTTATGTCGAATTCAGCATGGAGAGCCCAAAAAGTCACACTAAACACAACTCCACATATATATATTTATATGGTAAAGCATGAAAAACCCTTATCAGTATACGCGAACTCTTGTCTATCTAAAACTAGGAACAAGGAACAATTAATTTTAAGGTAGTTTTAAATTTTTACTATTAGATCACTTTTATATTATGATATCAAATTAACTAGAACTTCTCTTTAAATTTTGGGTTTTGTTTACAGTTTGAGATATAATTTTCATTATTTATAATTAGTTTACAATATAGAATATAAATTTTAATTATTTATGATTAGTTTTTATTTTAGCTATTTCTAAAATATCTTTTAATTCAAAAATAAATCATAAAATTTAAGATAACAATCAAATAATTTTTAGTTATTTATGACCCCACACATATATATAACTTAAGATAACTTTTAATTTAAATAAATAAGAATAATAAAATTTAAAATACTTTTTACTTCAAAATAAGACAACCAATTTCCCCTGATCGGGGTGATAATGATGGCGATCAGGATAATCAATACAGATCAGGTAAGGGAGGATGACGAGGCAAAAGTTAGTCAGGTAATGATGAAGATGGACAGAGGGATCACCAGGAAAGATATCATATCGAGGAGGGACGACGATGAGGTAATGAAGGAAGAAGTTGGTAGAGAGAATGCGGCAGGGATTGGACGTGGGAACGACTGTACATAAGAAGGACGAAAGGAGGCGGGCGGTGATGAAATCGGTAAGTGGCAGGTGAAGTGAGCGAGGAGAGAAAAGGGGAATTCGTGGAGGAGACATCATAAAGAAGGAAGGCGAAACAAAGAGAGGCGAAGGTTAAATGAATTAGCAGAGGAATTGCGAAGAGGTAGGGTGGTGAAAGCTCGGGACAGGGTAATAGAAAGGCAGAGGAGACTGAGAAGGCAAGCAGGCAACACAGGAGGGAAGAACCGAATGGCAACGAGGAGGAGAACGAGAAACAACGAGGGTGAAGACAACAGAGGACGAAGAAGCCAGGAAAAGAAAGGGAAAGGAATCGAGGATGGAGAAATGGCAGAGGAGTACCTGAACGTGCAGGACGATACTGAAGATGAAGTAGAAATGTTTGACTCGGATCAGGATAGAGTGGAACAACCGCGAAAGAAGATTTGGAGGGACGTGGGGTCAATGAAGGATAAAATGCAGGAGGACAGGGAACATGGAGACGGGAGTAGCAAAGGGCGCGAGGAGGGAGGAGACTTCGGCAGCACCTCGGGCATGAAGAGTCGGGGAGGCAGGGGAAATTACAGGAACAGAGGAAGAGTAGGACGGGGACGAGGACAACGCAGCAGAGGGAGAGGATGGTCGGAAGGAAAACGGGAAGAGCATGCACCAGCACCAGCAAGAAAATACAGGAAAACACTGAAGAAGAAGATACAGTTTGCGGAGCAAGCCTACTGTGAGAACACCAATAAGGACATCAGAAGGATAATTCAGCAACTGGAAGAAGAGGCGACCCAGGGGTAATCAGGATCAAAAATGGAAGATTGGGAATGCCTCCTCCCGGATCCAGGGAACACTAGAGGACGCATGACCCTGTATAAACAGGCCTTGCATGTATACTGGGTCATGAAAAGGCTATTGGCTAAGGCTATGGAACAAGTGGCCATGGAGATGGCAGAATTATCTCAGGGAATTCCAAATCTGAAGAAAGAATTGCAGAACATTCAGGTCACTCTGATAATGCAGGATAAAAAACTGGAAGAGATACAGCAGCAGATAAAGGAGATCAACCCGGGCATAAAGAAAGAAGAGGAGCAGTAGGAAGGCATGGCGGATTAATAACTGAAGATATGTATATGCTGTCTAAAGTTTTTTGAATGCGAGTGGATAACCTTAGTCTCTATTTTCAGTTTAGAATGCAAACAAGAAACAGTAGTACTCTTTTTGAATGTTTAGTTTACATAGCATGGACAAGAAGAATCAGTATTTTTTGTTTTTGGATGGCTGTCAAAAACTTAAGGTGGCCAACAGACCCGGTTTCCCCTTGGGGCGGGTTGAGGCCACCATGAAAATGTAATGGTTTCAATTCGAAGTAATGGAAAAAAGAATGGTCCCTCCTTAGCTTACAAAAAAAAATAAGACAACCAATTTAATTCTCTATATTTTGTTATTGTGTTTAAGAGTGGTGTGTATATATATATATATATATATATATATAGATAACTTTTAATTTTAATAAATAAGAATAATAAAATTTAAAATACATTTTATTACAAAATAAGACAACTAATTTAAATTTTTTAATATATTCTTATTGTATTTAAGAGTGGTTGCTCTGTCGTTTCAATATATTTATTATATTTATCTTTATAGTTTGTGCCAAAAGTAATAATCAATATATTTAAGCATAAAAGTAGATACTGATTTATTTAAAAAAATCTATTCTCATTGAAGTGTAAGACTTTGAAGTTTATTATCATTATCATTGCATCATTGGACATGCAACTTCTAGGTAAATTTATTTGTACACTACTTAATCCAAAATCTAAATTTAATAATCCAAATAAACTTTTTATCTATTTTCTTAAAGAAATTGTATGAAATGGTATTTATTTAGTGTCTTATATAACTATATATATATATATATATATATATATATATATATATATATATATATATATATATATATATATACCGGGTTTTGGATAGACAGTGATCGGGTGCTCTATTAAGGCACACTTTGATGTGAAGTCATCAGTTGAATTGCTCGCCCTGATTGGGGTGATATATTGGACATGATGAAGATGTAGTCCTCTCGAGCTTACAAAAGAATATATATATATATATATATATATATATATATATATATATATTATTTTGAATGCATCTATTGAAAAAAGGTTTTAAAATTGTGTTTATTTTTCAATCACTTTTGACTAAATTCCTCTTTGTCATCAGAAGCAAAATTATTGAACTCGGGTTAAATATTTTTTTCCTTTCAAACTTGTACCTAGAGGTCACATAGAAATTTTTAAGCAGTTGAAGAATTTTGAAGCCAACGATGGACAATAAAACTTTGGGGAGTATTCTCCTATGGAAGCAGTAATTGGAAATTCTGGAAATAATTAAAGTTTTCTACATTAAAATGCCCATAAGCCCTAAGGGTTGAGTACGAGTCCAGGATCTGATACCATATGTAACAACCCTGATTTAAAATACATAAATAATTACATCAATTTATATGATTAATAATTAACACACAATTATTCAACTATTTAACATAGAAATTTTAAAAAACACGAGTAGAAACGACTTGCCTATATTGACGATATTCCTTACTTGTGCTTTTGGAGTTTAATGTTCTTTGAATTCTTATAACCGCAAAAAATATTTTGGGGATGACTCTCCACCCAACCATACGCTCAACTACACATAATCTTTCTACAGCTCGCCACCCCCGAACCCTCAATCAATGTATACTATCAGGGATCCTTTGTCTCACAACATTTTTCTCCCAAGAGAACAGATGAAGGAATGGAAGGTGAGGTTGATTAGCTCTCTTTTGTATCATATGGAAATAATACAACTACAAAGGAGAAGGCACTCTTTATGAAGCTACCTGAGACTTGTGGCTTATTAGGCTACTATGTAACACTAAGTCCCTCTATTATGCTCTATCACTCCCACTCCCAGTGGCTCCACTCTACTATTGAACAAGATATGAATGCATAGAATGGAACCATTTCTCCTCCTAGTGGCCCAAGTTTTTAACATATCTCGATAGCCAACTAGGCATTAGGTTTAGCTCCTTCAACTCTCAACTAGGAATTTGACCCTTATAGAGTCTTCTTCGTAGTCCAAAAATGGCTAAACCCTTTTGCATGAATAACGAGGGTTTATGTGACATCCTCTTGAATCATGGTGGTCAATCACGATAGGTCAACTTATGGGAGGCATATCTTTTGCATATGAACTCTAATTGGTGCAATATTTACATTGTTGGAATGGACTCTGAGTATAGAATAGTATTGTGCCCCCCCCCCCCCCTACCACACACATAAGTTGTGTGCCCCCCCCCCCCACCACACACATAATTTGTGTGCCCCCGCCACCCCCCACACACACATAAGTTGTGTTCCCCCCCCCCCCCCCGCCACACACATAAGTTGTGTGCGCCCCCCCCCCCCCCCCCCCCACACACACATAAGTTGTGTGCCCCCCCGCCACACACATAAGTTGTGTGCGCCTCCCCCCCCCCCACACTCATAAGTTGTGTGCCCCCCCCCCCCCCCCCCCCGCCACACACATAGGTTGTGTGCCCGCCCGTGCCCCCCCGCCACACACATAGGTTGTGTGCCCGCCCGCGCCCCCCCCCCCGCCACACACATAATTTGGGGAGTTCTAATTCAAAAAAAACTTTATTTAATGCCTCAAAATGGCCCTAGAAGTTTTAAAACCCCAATTCTCCAAACTCGGGCCTACTAGTAAAAATGAACCTACAAGTTGATTTCTCTAATTTTTCCACTCTAAGACATCAATATGGATGACAATTAATATAATTATCCATTGTTAATTAGTATTTCACATGTTCATATTGGTGTGGGATTGGTATTTTTTTATTTGTCTGGTTGGGGGAGAAACCAAAGGGATGAGGATTGATCATGATATCATTAGTTTGATTCTAGCCACGTGTGTTAGTGCTCCTATATGGTGATGTTCCTTAAGCATTCATTCTCATATGGCTTCAAGTTCTTATCAGGATAGAGGGAATGAAAGGAAACAATAACCTAGGGGCTTGTAGAGCCTCCTCCTCAAGCCACCTCACTCACTCATGAAGAGTAGTTGGTGAAGTGTGGGAGGAAGAGAAAAATTATCATGGTAAATGTAGGTGGTGAAATAAGAAATAGAAGAACCAGGGAAGGAGGTGTAGGAGAAAGGGCAAAGTCTATTGGGGGCACAGGTTCTAGTGGAGGTTAGGGAGTGGGTATCTAACTCAGTCTATTCATGCACGAGGAAATCTAAATTTTTTAAAATTTAGAAAGCTATTAGATGGTAAAGATGCTCATTTCCCAAGCCTTGGAGAAGACCATGGTAGACCGAGAAGATACTTTACACACAATTAGAAATTTTGAAGGGAAATTTGACGCAAGTGCAAAAGTGATTTTGGCATTGCATTCTTAGCCGCTCGGTCTCTAAGGAAACATCAAATTAGGGAAGGGATAAGAGTCACATAACCTTTAGCCCAAACCAACTCCTAATGTGGGGCTAGCCTTCAATCTCTGCTCAAAACTAGGAGAGGATTATCTTGAGCTTTGGAGATAGGTTGATTGAGGAGAAGCTTCCACCTCACTCTATCTAACTCTAAGCTTATGTATTGGCAAATTATCTTTTTATTTAAATATTATTATGAATAGTCATTGGCAACTAGTTCAAGCACAACCTATTTTTCATTTACTAGTTCACAGAGAATACATAGCAATAGGTCTTTAAACTTTAAGTTGGTGGGGGGTGCACTTTCTCTTGAGACTATCAACGGTAATGAACATCTATATTTTTATTTATATTTTGTTTATCAAGTAAAATCTCTATATTTTTTGGATTGAAAATAAAAAATATTTAAAATTTATAATAGTTCTCATTATTCCTATTAATGTTTTGTTTAGTTGATATTATTGTGAACACTTTTTCTAACTTCCCCAGTGGAGTGTTGCCCATGGTTTTAATAAAGTAGAGTTTAGTTTGGAATGTTTGAAAAATGGAAAGTATTTCAATAAGATTTTGATAAAAATAATGTCCAATCTTCTATTTTACCAATTATATTTCTAATGAATAATTGTATTTCTATTTTGTTTAATATTAAATATTTTTCCAATTTTTTTAATTGTTTTCATTATTTTTATTTTTCCATTTTTTAATTATTTTCATTATTTTTATTAATACTATAGTATTGTGAAGACTTTTTCTACTCTTCCATATAGAGTATGAACACTTTTTCTCTTCTCCCCCTCCATGTAAAATGCTAATTATAATATTTATAAAATAAAATTTAATATAATGGGAGGGATTCGAACCCCGACACCGTGGTTCGTAGCCACGTGCTCTAATCCTCTGAACTACAGGCCCCGTCTCCGCTGGATTCGTTCCCAGGAGTCCCTCCCAAAAGGAAGGGATTCCTCTCTTCGGGGTAAGAGGATGCAGAAGCAAATTTATCGCATCGCTATGAGCGAGCGCAGGTATTGTGTTTCAAATAAAAGTAAAGTGTGGAGTGAGAAAGAAAATATGTAAGAAATGTTTATAAAATAAAATTTAATTTAAAATATTTTTTTAACAATTACATAACAATATATAATAATTAATTATTATTATTGTTATGTAAATAATTTATAATAAAAAATAATAATTTTGTAGCTTTATTGAGCATTCCATACTCACTGTGATATCTTTATAAACTAATAAAAAAAAGTGAGAAAGGTGACCAACATGGCAAAGGAGCCTACTTTTCACCCTTCAATCTAAATGAAAGGACTAGATGATCAAGTTACTTGTTAAATTGGGAATATATTTATATCATAAGCCAATCTTCCCCATTAATATATTCCCAAATATTTTGGTTTTGGTCTTTTATAATTTATTTATTTATTAAAATAATAATAATAATTTATTTATTAAAAAATATGATAGGTTGATTTTTTAATAATAATAATTTATTTTTAAATTAAATATTAAATTAATATATGAATTTTTTTTTGATAATAATAACTATTTGGTTTTTTATTATTAATTAGAATATAAATAAAAATGTATTATATACTTAATTTAATAATAATAATTTATTAAGTAAATTACCTCTTAAATCTTGATATCTTAAACCAACCTTCCTTATGATGTATTTCCTAGTATTTTGGTTTTGGTCTTTTATTTCTAGTGGTAGAATAATTTATTTATTTATTATAAAACAAATATTATATATTTAATTTAATAATAATAATTAATTTTTAAAATAATGACTAAGTTAGACATTAAATTGGTAAATGAGGCAAATAGCTTTGAGAGTTAGTTTAATTGGTCAAGTTCCCGTTACTAAATCGTCTTACTAATGGGAAGTCATAGGGTCAATTCTCCTCGACGCTCTTGGGTTTATTCTCTGCTAATGAGACGGTGACAAGTGGTCTCTTCATGTGGATCTACGCAAATATTTTCCTTGGCGTGTGATCCTTTCGGGTGGATCTGCTTAAATATTTCCTCGAAAAAAAGTTGTTGTATGAAGCATTCTTGTTTGTGGGAGAAGGGACTTGCCTCGATGCAGTGATTTGACTACTAAAGTATACAAAGGTTGAGCTTTTTAATTTGTAACCTCTTAGGAGGAAACACAAACTCTTAACCATTATCCCTACTCAAACTAATATAAGGTAGGTGTTAGTCATATACCTTTCTTCTAAATATTTAATATTAATAGTAGAATAGCACATTTGTTTAATGTAGACTATCTTAAATTCATTTTAACTTGAGATTTATTAAATGTTAAGAGGGATCAAACCTCCTAATGTATAAATTGTAAATGACTAAACTCTCAAAATAATTTATAGCTTAAAATCTTTGATATCTCTGAAAGCTTTATATGCCTTAGGGTTAAGAGAAATTTAAGTGATTACAATATCATGTCATGTGTCCTTTCACACATCATTATCAATAATCTGTTTTAATTTTTGTGTGAGAAGTACATTTTACAACCTAGTATGAGGGTGATGCGTGGTTTTGTCTATGCTTAGTGTGGAGTTGACACATGTCCCTTTTAAAATTTTAATAAAATATTCTCTAAATAGAAATATGAAATCTACTATAATAAAAAAATTAATTAATATGCATGTTTAGTTAGTTTTCTCACTCAGTTAGTTGGTATTACAACCCAATATGAAGGAGAAGTAAAAATCCTTCAC
This sequence comes from Pinus tabuliformis, assembly GCA_031772625.1. Lineage (NCBI taxonomy): Eukaryota > Viridiplantae > Streptophyta > Pinopsida > Pinales > Pinaceae > Pinus > Pinus tabuliformis. Next base: position 792,135,876 of record CM062812.1, read on the forward strand.
TCCCACTCTCAACCATAAATAAAATATTTAGATATCCATATGAAGTAACATAATTTTATATTAAGCCCCAAAGGTTAGCTCAATTAATCGAGTTCCCGTTTAAAAGAACATTCCTAATGGGAGGTCACGAGGTCAATTCTCATTGACGATCTTGGGGTTAGGATTTGCTAATGAGTTGACGAGAAGTGATTTCTTTGGGTGGATCTACTCGGATAGCTTCTGTGAAGGTAGTGGCCACCAATCTCTAACGTCCATGAACCACACATTAAAAACAAACAAACAAACAAACATAATTTTTTATCAAATTTAGAAAGATACAATACTTAAAAATTTAAATTTAAATTTAAAAACAAAACAAAACAAAAAAAAAAACAAAACAAAACAAAACAAAAAAATATTATATTTTCTCTTTTGAGTGTTAAAAATATATAATTTGTATGCATTTTAAAAATATTTCAATATCTCCTGCGGGACCCCATTGAGCATCAATAAATTAAGTTTGAATGGGGGATGGGTAAACAAACCAACAACATGGCAGAATTGTATGGTCTTCTCCTAGGATTGTCCTTAGCCAAGGAACTCATAATCTCCATGATTACTATTATAGGAGACTCTCTCATATCCAACCATCTTCTGCAAAAAGACGCATCCTCCAAATATAACAAGCTAAATCTACTTTTTCAATGGATCAAGAGCATGTTGGACTCCTTCGAGTACAAAATATTTTATCATATCCTAAGAAGTCAGAATAAGATGGAAAATCATCAACCTAATCCAGCCTGCAGGCTAGAGAAGGGTCAAATAGAGGTCAATGGGAAAAGGAGTTGGAAATTCATTGCATGAATTTCAAATGTAAATCATATATATCTCTTATGACTCCATATCTCAAATACTTCAGAGCTAATGGGTGCAATCATAGCTTAATTATCAAATTCATGGGTATTATTACAATTCAGGGGTTGTTGGCTTAAGGGGTCCTGACCCAGGTTCAGAGTTAGTTTCACCAACCAACAAAACCCTACACTGTTGGCCATTTTGGTAACAACCTGCGTAGACAGGCTGCAACCTCACGCGAAGCAGTGTTGGGGGATGCGAGAACCAAGTTTCTGCATCCAGAGACTATTGTGATGTCTTTCAATGCCCTAGATCTACTTTCGCGCAGATCTATCCTTTTGATATTGCTAGAACTCCTAATTCGACCTTAAATACCTTCAGCTTGGTATCAGTCAATTGCGTTAATCATTTCCTCACAGGGTATGTCTGCTACTTTCGCGCATCTGAACAGGTCTTCTAGGGCTTCTGAGATCTAGATCTGTCGTCACGTGGACATAACTTCCTTATTCAAAACTAACCCAGAATAGATTTATAACTTCGTGAATATCATTCAATCATCTTGTTAATCATAAACATGTTTAATTAACTCAATTTACGTAAAGGAAACACATTGAACTGCAGAAACAACAGTGAAGGAGACGTAACAATTAAACAGATAGATGCAAGTAATTCCAACCCAAAATCAGTCTTTATTAATCAGAATCTTTCTAGTACAGACTTCATTACCCTGCGCACCTCAACTACAGGGGTCCATGCACTCAACTGTGAAGCCTTTCCCTCGTTACTAAGAGGAACAAACCTTGTTGTGTATCAAACCCTTACAACATCATTCATTCATACTTCTATTTATGTCTATCAAAAGTTAAAGTTATCTAAGACTTGTTATGACTCGACTATTTATAAATTTCCTTCCTACAATACCATGGTCCGCGGGCCATGGCTAAATCCAAAAACCGACCAAAATAAGGGGCTAAGACCCCTTTGACTCCTATCTATCCGCGTGCTCCACATCCACATTTCGCAGAGACTTTACATTCTTTACAGAATTATTTACAACAATGACCAAAATAATTCAATTCTAACCCTGAGGAACCCATCCCAATAGGCCCCCAACACAAATATCATGACTCGCCCTCGAGTCACTCAGCTGGTTGTTCCACTTTCTAGCGGAGTTCGTTGACTACCTTGGTCAACGCTTGAAGCTCTGCGGTACTCTCTTTTGATGCTTGTTGTACCTCCTGGACCAATTTCTCTGTGGTTGGCCCTTCCACTGCAAGTTGCATAGTCTTCTCGTCTACTACATGGCCTTCAGCTTCTCATGAATGTTCTGTGAAATTTGGTTGGCTTCCTCTGTCCAAGGTTGAACCCAGTCTCTTAGCAGGGACTGTTTTTTGTGCACTCTTGGATCTGTATCAAAATCTCCTTGCCTTCTTGCAAGCGCACGAAGCGCTGGACTGGCGCCAACATCCGCGCGGTCGTACTAATTTCATCATATTGTTGATGTGCTTCCCTGATCTGCATGTTCAATTGTTGCAGCATAGGGTCCTCTTGCAATGTATCCCATAGGCCCATTGCCTGATTGAATAGTTGGTCGCAACCCTGAACTGCGACATCTAGTTGAACCATTGATTCTTTTATAGATACATCTCTTTGTTCCCTAACTTCTCGCAGTGTTGTTGGTTGAAGCTTGAGCTTGAGTTCGGATATCTGCATCTGGAATCCAAACGTAATGCGCCAACCTCATCTTTGGTATTGCATACTGCAGCAGCTAACTTTTTGACTTTCATCACGACCTATGCATCATCTAGGATATGAAATTCTGGAATTGTCTTGCAGGCTTGTTCAATTACTAACTCAAGGTTTTTGCTTCGCGCTTGCATTTCCTCTTTCTCCTTTAGCACCTATGTCTTCTCCTCGTACATATGTGCATTGTTGACTTTGCATTCACTAAGGACTGCAAGGGCACGCTGCTCCCTGATCTGCAACTCATCTGAGACCCCCTGATGCAATGCATGGAGGATCTAGATCGGTAGTGTGGCCACATTGATTCCAAGAGCTTGGATATTTTCTAGCGTTGTGCGGTATTCCTGGTTATATGCTCTCAAGGATCCTTCTGGTAAAGGAATGACCCTTAGGTCCATGGTCTGTTCCACTTCTGGAACACTCACACTCACTTGAGTCTGGCTCGCTTGCACCGTTCTCAGTTGCCCCACGCTCGCCTGGATCCTACCGGCATGGATCTACAGGTCACGCAGATCCTTTTGGACACTTCCTAGTGTATGCATGTACTGCTTCTCAAAGTGCGACCATAGCTCAGATGTGGTATCTCTAACTTTGTTGCTAATTTCATCTAAATCGCCTTCTGTTAGCATAAGAGGGTCCACCTATGATTGCTTATCTGATTTCCGCTTCTTTCGCAGACATGTTGTTGGGTTGTGCTATATTCTTTCCATGACTAGCCTATGTAGTGAACCAGGGGTTTCGTTGCGCCGATTACGTAGCGGGGGGGTGGAAACCCCCCTTGTCCAGGGGGTTTGTGGGAGGTGGGTAGCCCCCCTCTACGGGGTCCGAGGCAGCGCCCCGTAAAAAAAAAAATTGGACCCATATTAGGTTGGGTAGACCTACCTATGGTTTTTCATTCCATGGTTTTGGACGCGATGGTTTTCGGTCCATGCTATTGGATGCTTCGGCATGTACAAATATGTATTGTAACATTGAAAGGAACATAATGAAAAATCAAGCTGGTAGTCCCGGTTTTGGGATCTAGGGGAAAATCTTTGTGTATATGTGTTTTATGTGTTATGCTCTCGCATTGTTTATTTTATATTCTTAGAATTCGTATGCAGGTAATTTATGTATAGGGTTAAAACCTACATTTGGTATCAGAGTTGTTTTGGCTTCAAGGCAACGCTTTTGTTGCTGAGGGGTTTCGCTCGGGCCTGTGGTAGACCCCGTTCAATGGGAGATTTGCGGGATCGATTCTAGTTGTGAAAGAAGATGGCGAGTAGTGGAAAGATAGAGATCAAGAAATTTAATGGTCAAAGTTTTGAGTTGTGGAAACTCAATATGGAGGATTTGTTGGTGGATAAAGATTAATGGATCGCGGTAGATCCGGGTACTAAACCAACGGGAGTCTCTGATGAAGAATGGAAGAAGTTGGATCGGAAGTCAAAGAGCACAATACGATTGTTTGTCTCAGATTCAGTATTGCTGAATGTATCAGGGGAAGCTACGGCGAAGGCTTTGTGGGACAATTTAGGGACTTTGTACCAATCTCAGTCTCTGGTGAATAAACTGTTCCTATGGAAAAAACTGTATAACCTAAGGATGAAAGATGGAGACTCAGTGACAGAGCATCTGAATGCGTTTAATACTGTGGTAAGTCAGTTATTGTCTGTTGATATCAAAATTTCAGATGAAGATAAGTGCATTAGTTTATTGTGTTCTCTACTAGATTCGTGGGATAGTCTGGTTATTGCAATAGGTAGCAATGCAACTGCCTTGCAGTTTGATGAAATAGTCTCATCCTTGCTGACAAATGAGATGAGACGGAAAAATATGGAGAGCCAAAATGGTGATGCCTTGTCTATACGAGGATAGTCCCATAACAGAAACAAAAATAAGTCATCGAGTGGGAGATCTAAATCTAGAGGGAGATCTAAATCTCCAGGAAAACCTGTAAAGGTGGTGTGCTGGAAATGCGGAAAGGAAGGGCACTACAAAAGGGACTATAAATCTAAAGCTCCTGACAAAGGAAAGGGATCTGATGATGCTCCTTCTGCAGAGGTGAAAACCACCTCAGATGAAGGTGGGGATGTGTACTTGGCTTTTTCAGGTACACATGTAGATCATGAGGCATGGTTGATTGACTCAGGTGCATCCTTTTACTTCACTCCCCATAGAGAGTGGTTCTGCGAGTATGAGAAATATGATGGTGGTGATGTCTTCTTGGGGGATGACAGGAAGGCTAGAATCGTTGGTCGCGGAAAAGTAAAGTTGAAGTTGCAAGGTGGAAGGGTTAGAACACTTCCGGGTGTTCTGCATATTCATGCATTGGCCAGAAATCTGATTTCCGTAAGAAGCTAGATGATGCAGGTGTAAAAACAGTGTTTGAGAAGGATACCTACAAGATGGTTTGGGGAGCACTGGTATTGATGCGGGGAGTTCGGATTGGAACTCTGTACAAGCTGCAAGGTAGCACTGTTGTTGATGGGTGCAACAGTTTTGTGGTTCCTGAAAGTGGAGCAGAAAATCTAGTGGTCTTTGGAGAGAAGACCATGTTGTGGCATCAAAGGCTTGGACATATTGGAGATAAGGGCCTTCGAATACTTCATGGTAAAGGTATGGTAGAAGGTATGAGTAATAGCTCTCTGGATTTTCATTTCTATGAAAATTGTGTATATGGGAAGAAGAATCGGGTGAGTTTCCCCTCTGGTGTTAAGAGGGCGAAACAAATATAAGAGTTTATGCACAGTGATGTGTTTGGACCTGTGAAGGTTCCATCACTCGGTAAGTCTGTGTACTATGTATCATTTATAGATGACTTCTCAAGGAATACATGGATATATTTCCTTAAGAAAAAATCGAAGTCTTTGACAGGTTTAAAGAATTTAAGGCTCTGGTGGAAAACTAGACAGAGAATAAGATAAAGGTGCTGAGGATAGATAACGATGGAGAGTTTTGCAGTAAGGAATTTGAAGAATTCTGTAAGAAGTGTGGTATAGCACGGCAAAAGACTACTCCATATACTCCTCAGCAAAATGGAGTGTTTTGGGAAAATTTAGTGTTATTGGATAAACGCCTAACCCTCTAGACTAGTAGCTCAATCTAGAAACAATAGTACAAAGCATTCTCTACCTTTTCTATAAACAATAGATAAAATAAGAGAACAGAGAACCTACTTGTAGCTTCCACTTGTTCCTTATCTCCCTTGACCGATTATGTTTCTCCTTCACATACTTAAGCCATTTGAGAAGTACCTGCACACAGACAGAAACAAGAACCCGTCAAAGCATATGATAATGATCTATTGATTAAAAATAGCATGGAATCAGATACATGATAAGCATATGAAATCATTAAAAGACAATACAAGCATATGGAAAAATATTTGAGTACTTTATTAGTAAAAGGAAGAGTTACAACCCAATATGTCTGATTCAGCATCACTCCTCTAGTTCAATCCCATCCTCTCCTCACAACAAGCAAGACACTTTGACATCATTACAATACTTGCAATCAACTCAAATCTCATACCAACAGCATATCTCTACAATTTCCACCCCACAAATTACTTAGATGAGTGGTCTTTTTATAGGTGAATGAAGGAGGTTATGCCATCAATGGTGATAATGAATGCCTTTCTAAATTTAGAAATCAATTCCATGGAAGAAGGGATAGGGATTGATGTTCCTAAACTCCCTTCCTCATCCAAATGAAAACTCAAAGGAGTAGGTGGCATTGAGAAACTTCCAGAGGCTTCCAATGCATAAGGAATGTTCAAACCCTCACGGAAATTTGCTCAAATTTGCCCAGCGCGGGCCAAAGAGGGACCAAGTGCGTTGCATAGCACCTTGACAGTGTATGGTTTTCATTGCAGTGCACCATAATGAAGGCCTACATGTGCTAATCTTCTTAGAGGCAGTTTTTGGATGTTTTCAATGATGGAACTTCTTGGGAAATGAATCATTTTGATGTTCAACTTCTTTAGGGCATGTAACAACTGCATTAGGGGTTGATGGGCCCTAATAGTATCGATCTGTAAGTTGGGGTTGATGTGCCCAAATGGATCTGTAACAGTTGCCTCCTAAAGCATGAAGTCATAAATATATATGTCGAGTGAAATGATTTATCACGAGGAGAGGAGGTTTCGAAACGGAAGGTGACCTGCATCAATTACAATACATATAATGATAATTTGATTTTTCTCATGAACTAGCTGAGGGAAGTCATACCCATGCTCAGCTTATAAAATTTCATTACATGTACAAATATAGTCGTCTACATATATAGACCCATGAATGGTTGACTGTGAATGTAAGGCCATTGTACATTAAATTAGCACTCCTGAAAATATCGCAGCCTGGATGGATGAAACTAGATCCGAGGTCTTCAATCTCGTTCAATCTTTTTCTCAAGTACAAGTCTAACCATGTGAATAGATGTTCTGAAGTCGAACATGGAAAGACATCGTTTGATTACCAGCTAATGATGTAAGTCATTAACAGACGCGAGAGGAATCACCGATAATGATAATGACCCTCAAGGTACTACGGTACATTTCACATGGTTTGAATAAATGATTTGATTTCGAACACAATAGAAAGTTTTTCGGTCGAAGGCTAGTGATGTCAACCTATCGCCAGAAGCAAGAAACCCGCCATTGTTGTATGCAAGCTTCAAGGTACTGAAGGGGTGTTTCTAAGTCAACTTCTTGGATGATGTGCTAATATCAACAAGAAGCGACTCATCGCAGGAGGGCCTTGATGTATCCAAAATTTACGACATGAAACGAGGTAAATGATTTTGGAGATGAAAAATCAACTGATGACAAAAGGTTCAGGAATGGCGGTCATGAAAATGAAGGTTTACGGTATTGCAAAGGATGAAGTTTGGATTGAATGACTTCTCTTGAACATGTCGGCGACACTAAGATGAATTGGTAGCATTGACCCAAAATAGAGTAATAGATGGTAGGATAGACCAACAGTGTGATAACCATCAAGCTAATGACCCAACCCACATAGTCACAATGATGAGGTGAAAGTGTCATGTTCAAGAGTGACTTGCCACCATAAATTTTTCTCAGCTTTTTCCATTTTCCCCTGTCATTGTTGACCAGTACCTCTTTATTTTTATCAAGCTTGAGGAGGATAACATATGCTTGTTGTATAATTTCACCCTTCAAGCGAATCCATCGCTATTTGATGCTTTAACGAGTCTAGCGAAGGTGAAACTCGGCCTTGTCTTGATGGACAAGTTTGTCGCTATTTGATGTTTTTAACGAGTTTAATGGCAAAGACAACTCGGTCCTTTTCATGTTTAGAGAGTTTGAAAAGGGACGAAAAGAAAACTCCACAAGTTATTTTTCGTAAAATAATCTCTCAAGTCCGAAAAAGTGTAAAATAATACAAGAGAGATATTGTTTCCAATCCTTTAACGAGTTGGAATAGACAAGCGCTCGACAATATTTTCATATTTAGAAAGTCTGAAAAGAGTTTAAAGAGGACTCCAAGGTGGTTCCTTTTTCGTTTTTAACAAAGCTCGAAAAAAGAGAAAAAAGTTTGCTTTGTGGTCAAAGATGTTCAATTTACACTTGAGCACGTCAAATTCCACTTTTCAGTTGTTAAACCTGCTCAAAACTCCATCAAAAAGGATTAGGAGTACCTGTTCAATGGATAAAATGAATAAAAACTAATGTTTACTCGATTAACGTGCAAGAAATAAACATATAAACAAGTTTTATCATTCATTTTTACCATTTCAATTTTACCCTTTGACTTTGGTGCTCTGGAGTAGTTTTCTACCTCGAAGTTCACTAGCTAATTATGAAGGATTTAGCAGACTGTTTCTCGTGTCGTCCGGACCAGGTAGGAGTTATCCCTGTTCTCTTTCATTTTATTCCATTTATTTTCAGTTTTAAGCAAAAAAAATTGGTTTTTGAGGCCCCTAGGGTTTCATTTTTCGAACTTTGGATCAGCGCACCCTTTCAATATCGAAATGTGTGCTGCATTACACACACCTAGAAGGTTGTATGCATGGCAACGCACTGTCTCTAAGGAAGGGGTGCGATGGGCGCAAAAACCAAATTTTGACAGTTGTTTTCTCCCAAATTTTCCATTGTTTTTTGCAAAAAATGGATCCTAATTTGTCTAATGGTTTCATTTCAGACATTCATCATATCAAAATGGTGATTATATGGAGAGAATGAGAGCATGAAGAACAAGATATGATTGCCCTAAATAATCAGGGAACAGTTGATGCCCTAAGGAATTGTGGGTTACTCAAGTATTTTCGATTATTTAGCATGTGGCAATAGATTGAGCTTTTACAATTCCTTGTTCGTTCTTGGGATCCTACTGATCAGGTCTTTCACATTAGGGGAAAAGTGATCCCTTTTACCATCGATGACATCTAATTTTTTACTAGACTGTCGAGGCGGGGTGCCCCCATATCACTATCAGGATTTACTAGAGAAAGTGAATCAGTGAGAGACTATATACGACAGTTCTGCCAGGAAGGAGCTAACCTAGCAGAGACGGAAAGATTAACATCAGGGATGTTATTAATTTACTGTTGCGAATGATCCTTTTTACCCTCACCAAACTGGATGGCAATGCAACATTACATTTGGAAAACAGGTCATATATGTTGTATGCTTTAGAGTGTTTGGAACCAAAAGTGTTCAACTGGTATGAAGTAGTTCTTTTATCCATGAAAGAACAACTAACCAAGGTAAAGAATGGAAAGACAAAAAAAATTGGCTATGGGACAATCTTGATTTCTTTTGCCTTGGAGAAAATTCCACTCATGCAGCCACAACTCATCTCACTGGGAGTACCTAGACCTAGAGACCCATGGATGCAGAGGTGGGTGGATCTTATGGCTAGGCATGCTGGCCAATCATTGATCTCGTTTACCCCTACTTTCTTTGAGTAATTTGACTGGTAGGACATGGCCTTTGCAGAATACCCATATTCAGGAATGGATTTCCGTGGTGATCTAGATCTGATGTTACCGGTTGGAGCGCAGTGAAGTGCTATTAGTAAATTGTTTGACCAAAGTGTTTTTGTTTTTAAAGTTTCTACTTTTTTTTGTGTTTTTTTATATTGCCAAGACTAAACAAACATTTTTTATATGCATGCAGATGTTAGACCTATTCGACCTGCGGGACATCAACAAAAGGCGGGTGTGCCAATACAGAGAGTTGTTGGGAGAGAAATTCTCCGAGACTTGGATTTAGCAGAGACATTGGCCGAGCTACAGGATGACATAAAGGGTTTGAGCCTAGGTATTACAGATGTCTGGATTGAGGAGCTACCTATGCGATTGCAGCACCACACCATTGGTGTGCCGAGTCGTTGGATGAGACTCCTACGCATGATAGTACAGGCTATGACCTGTTATCATGAGCAGCACTAGTCTACTTGGATATCTTCCGCATACATTTTTGGGTTTTTGGGTCAGATGACCACTTTTTGTCTTGGACACAAACTGTTTGTACAAACTTATATACAACTATCTATTTTAATTTCAGAGTTTTTATTATAGTTAAATGATGCAATCCTATTCAAATGATGATGTGACTTGAAAATGTTTACTTTAAATATGTCACAAATGTCTATTTAACACATAATTCACTAGATAATCAGTTAATATGTTTATATTTCTGGAAATATGCTGATATTGAATAAACTCAAAATACCTTTCCAAAATACGAACTCTAAGGAACATGCGATGAATCGTTGGGTTTCGGATGGTATAGATGCCAGTAAGTTGTAGTACGACAAGTTGTGAGTCTAGCCTAATGATGATTCGGCGTATGCCAAGTGAAATGGCATTAGAGAGGAGTTCAATCAACACGCTATACTCAGCGATATTGTTTGTCGATCGTCCAATACATATCCCTCTAAAACTCACTAACTCGCCGCTTGCAGGGAACATGGCCCATGTTGCACAAGATAAATTTTGTGTACTACGACTAGCTCCATCGGCATAACCAACAAATGGTTCTGAAAAGTTCGACATATGCATTAAATGCAAAGTGGATTACTTAACTAAACAAGAACTCTAAAAGAAACACACACACACAATCAAAGCATATAAACAGTGAGTTTTACTATACTTAACTAAGCATAGTAACGTTTAAGGTACAGCCTGTTCCGGGGCTGCGACAATGGAATCCCATCATAGTCCACTAACTCATAGGCACCTTTCGTCAACACACGCTTAACAATATAAGGGCCCATCCATAGTGGTTCAAATTTTCCTTTTCCAAGTTTATCAAACTCCTGATCGTAAAGCAAGACCAGGTCACCTTCTGAGAAGATACGAGGCTTGAAATTTTTATCATATTATGCCTTGATGCGTTTTTTATGCACCTCGTTAGCCATTGCGGCATCGCAATGGGTTTCATCCAGATGGATTAACTCCAAGAAACGTGTTTCTTCTTCAGAAGTGCCAAGTAGCAGGTCAATCGTGAGTTTGAGAGACGAGATTTCACATTGGATTGGCAAGACTGCTTCCAAACCATACACCAAATAGAAGGGTGTAAATCCGGTCACATTTCTCACCGAGGTTCAATATGCCCACAAAGCTAAGTACGAGATTAAATGCCAATTCCTTTTATGAACTCCAATCATTCTTTGCAACATGCGCTTAAGGACTTTGTTGATAGGATCAACTTGTCCATTAGCTTTCCGGTAGTATGGAGTAGAACTATCATGTGACAGTCCTAATTTAGCAGTTAATTCAACCATCATGTGATTACGAAAATGCGACCCATGATCTATAACTATGGTTTGTGGTACACCAAACCTGGCAACCACATGGCTGAAAAAAACAAAGCAACCATTTCGCCATTGTTGTTAAGTGTTGGCATCGCCTCTGCCCATTTGGTAAAATAGTCAACGGCGACTATAATATACCCATGCCCCCCAGCCGAGGTGGGGTTACATGTCATAAAGTCAATGCCCCATTTTGCGAATGGGCCAACAACAACGACTAGATGCAGTGGTGCAAGTGGTAATCTGGTTTTATGGTCAAATATCTGGCAAGCATGGCAACTTCTGACAACAAGAATGCAATCTTTGAATATGGTTGGCCATAAGTAACCAGCACGTAGAATTTTCTGTGCAGTTGCGTAACCAGATAAATGCCCCCCACAAGCACCTGAATGACACTCATTCAAAGCTTTTTCGGCCTCCTCATGAGTAAGGCACCTACGTAAAATCCTATCGACACCATGACGATAAAGTGTATCACCAATGATTAGATAATCTTTGGCTTGGTATCGAGTACGTCGTTGTTCAGAGCGAGAGGTATTAGGCCGAAAATCTTGGGTCTGGAGATAGATCAGTATATCTCCATACCATGGATCACTTGACAAGATAAGAAACAAAGACTCAACTAAGATTGATGCTTCTGATGTTAAATCATTGGAGGATGAGGGAAGATCGCGAAGTAACTCGGCAAAGACAAGAGATTTCTTAGATTTAGACTTAATGAATTCCAAATCAAACTCCTGCAAGATAACTATCCATTTAAAATACTTGCCCCCTAGCAATTTACGTGACAAAATGTATGTCATAGGGTTTCAATCTTATATAATGGTAGTTTTGTGAAGGAGGATGTAATGACGAAATCACTGTACAGCTTGAATGGCTGCCAAGGCTAACTTTTCGACGTATGAGTACTTACTTTCTGTATCGTTGAGATTATGTCTCAAATAGCAAATAGGATGTTCAGTTCCACTGTATTCTTGAACTAAAACCATACCAATGGTTGTATCTGCAGTAGTGAGATACAGGTAAAAGTATTTTTGATAGTTTGGGGCATACATTAATGATGCTCTAATCAGGGAATCTTTGAGAGCATCAAAAAAAGCTTGCGCAAATTGGTCCCAATGGAAGGGTACCCCTTTCTTCAATAGACACGTAAAACCTTTAGCTAATTTAGCATAGTTTGGAATGAATCTCCTTAGAAAGTTTTCCTTCCCTTGAAGTCTCTGTATCTGTAACAAGTTTGAAGGTGGAGGCAAGTCAAGGATTGCCTAAATCTTAATGGGATCAAGTTGAATTTCATCTTTTCAAACTATGAATCCAAGTAATCGACCAGAGCCAACACAAAACACACATTTATGGGGATTGAGTCTTATCTTGTAGTGTCGAAATCGTAAGAATATTACTCTCAAATGTTGTGGGTGATTAGTCTGGTTTCGTGAATGAGCAGGCAAATCATCAAGATAAGGTTGAACAATGTGCTTGATGTCATGGAAGGCATAATTCATTGCCCTCTGAAATGTAGCCCCTACATTCTTCAAACCAAAAGGTAACTTTTGATAAGCGAATGTGCCCCACAGAAAAATAAAACCAGTTTTTGATTGGTCCAGTGGGCGAATATTGATTTGATTGTAGCTAGAAAATCCATCCATGAATGAAAAGATTTCACATCCGGCACATTCGTCAATAATCTGGTCGATAAAAGGTGTAGGATAATTGTCCTTTGGACATGCTTGGTTTACATCCCTATAATCGATGCACACTCGAATTGTCCCTTGTTTTTTCATTACTAGAACAATATTAGATATCCAATCAGTAAGAGGTACAGGGAAAATGAAGCCAGCACGCAAAAAAATTTCAACCTCTGCGTTAATGGCAGCAACTTTCTTAGGATGAACAGGTCAAAGTTGTTGTCATAGTGGTACATTTTAATCTCATGTTCAACAATACTTGGGTCAATGCCCGACATCTCCTCATAATACCATGCAAAAATATCTCTAAATTCACAAAACCAAACACAATAATTATCAAGTTCCAATGGAGAACAGGATTAGCCAACATGAATGTTTTCTACAATGTTAGGCTTGGTTGAAATGTTTATAGAAATTGTTTCTTCTATGTTTGACAAATTACGCTCAGAATCTACAATATTTATAGAACTTGACATTAAATCAACGATCAATGGGTGATTTAGTTCATTTGAATAATCTTCAATGTCATCTGGAAGGTGGGAACGATGATGATAATCTTCCCACGGTGCCTCTCCTATCATCATTGATTTGACGATTCCTTCATCCGTAGAATGTATACGTGAAAAAGGATCCGAAGAGGTACCATATTCTAACAATCTATCTACCCATACAATTGTTGAGTGCGGATTAGGGTTTGTTGCACAAGCCCAAAAAATTGATTGCTATGATGATTCAATGGGGCTTGACGGAAACACCTCAGTATGACCATCAATTTCAAAGTGGTTGGAAATCCTCGTAAAATCAGATGATGTAGAAGAAATCATGTTGCAAGTCTCCACTCTTGCCACTTCTACCAAACCAGATGGTGACGGGAGGGTGAAAGTGCCCATTAGGGAAGGATCTTTAAGGAGACCTACTCCAAAACTTTGAAGTGACAGTGAGATTCCGTGTATCAACGGAATGCTTCCCATATCTTGTGAACTATTGGCAAAGAAGGCTAGCTGATCAATGACTGTGATTCCACCCGTGAAAGGGAATGCAATCGTACAAAAGTATGTGGAAACAATAACAGCCATAGGATATACCCAAGGCCTTCCTAGTAAAATGTTGTAGTCGAGGAGTCTGTCAACTACCTCAACTTCAACAGTAACTCTCTTGCCCCCTAGTTCGATTTGCAGGTTACTCAAAATCCCATATAGAGTATATGTTCTTCCATCAAAGGATTTTAATGTAGTTGGTGATCATGACAATGGCGGTGAACCAAGTGTTTTCCAACAGCTCATGGACATAATGAAAGTAGATGCCCCCTCATCAACAATAGTTCGGTGAAGATTTTTATTGAGAGCTTTTACTTGGATTAGGAAAGCTAATTACGTCTGTAACTGTGGTGAATATCTCGCATGGTTAAAAACCACAAGATTTGAATCCGTAGGATCTATTCCACCAATTGCTGACAATAAAGATTGTTTCTGAGTGGGACAGTTTTGCAACACCTCAAGTGTCGACATAGAGGAAGGTGATTGAGCCAAATCTCCCACTATGTTATAGTTTTGAGCTGCTCGAGCACGAGGGTTGAGTGTTGATTTGTGCACAACTCCCTTTGGTGGTTTTATTGTCAATTCAGGTACAACTGGTGGAACAACTTCAGATGAAGTCGAGGTTAAAGTACTAGGTTGATCAGTGGCCTGATTATTCGACGACGACGGATTTCCATAATATTTTTTTCTTGTCAACACCAAAACATCATTTTGTGGATTTTTGATGGATAACATGATTACTTGGGATGTGGAAGCATTGTCAGTTGCAACCAAATGTGTCTCCGGGGTTGGAAACGGATCTGTCAACACTACTGATGTGGTTGAAGTCTTTAAAAATTTAGAGACCTCAAAGCGATGTGGACAATCTCTTGTATAATGCTTGTCATTACATATCAGACATGGATAACGAGGTTTCCTGGCCACGGTAGGGGAATCAGATGATTTCTCTGGAGAGGAATTTTCTTGTTTCTTTTTGTTATTCTTCCCCTTTTTCTTACCTCCTGGTTGCTTTGGATTTTTGCCTTTGTCAGATGACACGGCATTAATCTCTGAGGCATGAGTGTTTTCTGATGCATTGGTAGCTTGATTGGAAACAACAAGAGTTTGACCAGATGGTCTTCTTGCCACCTGTGTGCTTGAAGAACCGATCACACTGTCGTCGGCATGAGAGTCCTTACTCGATTGTGGAGGTGGTGGAACAGTGAAAGCTGGTCTAGGTGCATCGGGAATTTTATCATAGAGCGTGCCGGATTGTGTGTAAATCAAATCTAAGTATTGGGCATGAGCGATAACTTGCTCTTTTGTGACAACTCCTCCTTTTGCCACATCCTCGGTGATTGATGGCAATAAGGAATTTATGAACCACTCAGCTAAAAGCTGATCGGGAACATATGTATTAACCATTCGACAATGACGCTGCCACTCATGAATATGATCTGAGATATGGGTAGCAATAGTCTATTTAAAGTTGGTCAACAGCTCCATTCAAGTCTCGTATCGGATAGGTAACTGGAAGTGGGTCAAAAATGTAGTGGCTAAAGTGGTGAAGTTATCAAAAGAAGCTCTTGGTAATTCAATGTACCATTTAGCAGTTGGACCAGTAAGTTTTCTTTGGAAAACACAAAGTCTGATCGAATCATCATTCAAAGTGTTGGATGAACACCATAAATGAAAGGTCATAACATGATTCAATGGGTCTTCTCTAGGATTTCTGTTAAACTTTGGTATATCAGATGGTAACTTATGCGGAATTACCGGCCACCAAGGTGCATATGCGATTGGATCATTGGTGAGCCGGTTTACATCTAGTAATTCTAAAATTGCTACGAATGGCAAATGTCGATTCAAGTTAGGTTGAGCATACCCAGGATATGATGGAATCGCCTGTGCAATAGGTCTTTGCACACCAACATAGGGCATCTGCATTTGGTAACCTTGGTAAGGTTGTTGAACAGAACCAGTATAAGGTGGTTGTTGATAACCAGACTGAATTTGTGGTTGTCCATAACCTACAAAGCTTTGTTGCCCAGGACCTTGGTAAGCTTGATATTGGCCAAAACTAGGTTGAGCTTGTGAACCAAGTCCTAACTGAGGTTGGAATTGTTGGAACTGGAGTTGTTGGAATTGCGGCAACCACGGTTGTTGAACCAACTGTTGTTGCCCAGCAATGAAAGGTTGACCAGGTTGTGAATCAACTATACCAGTGTAAGCCTGGGTCAGTCCAAATAAAGGTATACTAACCTGAGGTTGTTGTTGAGCTCTAGAAACAAGTGGTTGTTGTATAACAACTTGAGAAACTTGAACCTCTTGACTTGAAACTTGTGGTTGCAAGAGAGAGGGATCAGTTTGTATCGGTTGAGATACAATAGTTTGAGCTTGTGACTGTGGCATAGTGGTAACAATAAGTGTAGTAGGAATAGTTGACACAGTTTGCATTGGTTGTGTTGGATACACAAGCCTTGGTTGAGTTGGCATTGCTGGTTGCCATTGACAAACTCTAATTCCAGGTTGACTTGAATATTGTGGGAAATTACCATATGGTTGTCCTCCAGAATAAGGAGGATACGATGAATAAGCAAATTTCTCTCCATATGGTGGCAATCCAGTATTTAATGGATACATAGGGCTTTGTTGACCAGATTGCCCAGTCTGATACTTATGTGCAGGATCAAACTGTTAGGTTCCCATTAGAGAAGAACCATGTAAAATTCTGGTTGAGGACATGAGTGATGACCATGGTGCTGAAGCAACCCCTGAGCGGGTTCCTGACAATGATTGGTAGCTAATCAGGACAGACGGTTCACCATATAGGTGTGACTTAGGTGTCGTAGAAAACATCGAAGGAGTTACTGCATCCGCATCAAATGATACAGTCTGGGATGTTAACGGTTGTTCAGCCATAGTTAAGTGGCCCAAAAGTTGTCCTAATGATTCGAAGGGTACTTGAAAGGAAGCAAGATCAGATGAAGCAAATTAATCAGGAGTAGCAGGGTAAAGATAAAGCCCAATTCCAAAGTGAAACGGGGTTCCAAGTGTGGAATATTCTACTAATTCCTCCTCAATGGCAATCAAACTAGTGGGAGAACTTGACCGTCAGGTCCGTAAAAGATTTCTGGTGTTGATGAAAGTGTAGTTTCAACAGTTACTAATGTCTAAGGGGTAAAAACTTATGAATTTCGAAATTCGAAGTCCAGATGTTCGGGTAAATGAACACCAATTTCAAAGGAAGGTTCCTGAACAACTTCAGGTTCATATGTAACTTCTATTGAAACTGGAATAGATTCTGGACTAACTTCTAGTTGAACTGATTCAAGTTCAAAAGAACTTTCCTGTTGAACAATTGCAAGTTGAGTATCAACTTGTTGTTGGACAACCTCGATTACTGTTTCACTAGGATCAGTGCTAATGTCCTCAGGTAATTGTGAAACTTCTTCTTTAGGAATGGATGTACCAGAAATAGTCGAAGTAACTGGAGTCTTTGTAGCTACCAAAATAAATGTTTCCAGTAAACAAGATGTTGAAATAGGAGTCCGTGATGTTCTAGACTCAGTTAAACGAGACCGATTTGTCAGAATTTGTGTCTCTTCAAGAGGCAAAGGTGGTTGGCTCATTGTTCTCCGCGAATGACGGGGTTTGGGTTGTTGTTCCTCCATGATTGCTGATTAATTTTATTATCAAAAAGAAATAAACAAAAAGGGGTAACAAGGCAAAAGGTTTACCAGGCCACTGTGAACAGCAAAATACCTCCTGGCAAACCAAGAAGTACGGGCAGGCAATCTCCCTAAATGTTGTGTTTGGTGTATCACACTTGCAAGGAAACCGACTCAGTTACCTAAGGATGGATAGCAACCTAGTGTTTTCCTTCCATATATACCTGAAGGTACGTGGAGGCCCAGTCTATATAAGCGATGTCTAATGCAAAACCACACAATGAGAGCATTCCCATATACTTTACGTACTGTAACACCGCCCTATATACCCGAGGGTACGTGGACGAGCTACGATATACTCACGTACTGGAATGAGGTATCACACTCGGGATATATTGTAGACAAGTTAGCGATAGCTGCTTGGTTTAACAATGCCAGAACACGTCTCTAGCCTAGAACCACTAAATGTTTTCGTTAATGACAATGCTCCATTAGGTAAATTGATGTTCATTTTAAGTTGATCTTGCTTAGGAATTTGTCATTCAAGTTCACCACGTGATGTATTCTGAAATTCCTAGGAATGCAACTATCATGATAAGCATTCTTTCCATTCAGTTTTAACAATGAAAATCCTAACTACTTAGGGATAGAGCAATCAGATTTCTTTTGATCATAGAGCAAAGACCACAATCTAAATGCAAATTCCCTACACTATTCCTCTTAGCACATGCAAACACTTTTCAATGAAAGATGCATGTATTTATTTTCAATTTCCTTTTATGTGAATAATTCAAAAAGAAAACTAATGCAAAAATGATCAGCAAACTCTTTTCATAAAAATGACGATTTTGCGACAATTTCTTTTCAAGGAAAGGAAGACTCTACAACACTTTCATTTTCAAAGAAATAAGGAATTACGACACTTTCAACGAAAAGACTAATCATATGCACATATCAACCAATCAATCTTTTATGAATGAAGATTTGACGACAATTCAACTTTCGAAGGAAAAAATGATTTTACGACACTTTCTTTCGCTAAAGATCAATCGATTAAAACTAACTTTCGACTATAGATTGAAAATGACAAAGTAAATACATAAGAAACATTTATCAATCCTAGTCTAAGTAGGGCCAAATTAAGGAGATGAAAAACTATTTTCAAAGACAAAACATCATTGACATTCAGCAACTCATTCAAACAAGAGAAAATTGGCAAAAACTTTCAGTTCCTAGATGGGAAACTGACCCTCAAGGGATCAGCACAGGCAGCAGTTAGAGACAGTGCGATGAATCGCTCTGGATCTATGCGGGAAGTGCACTGCAGTGCATTGTGTCCTTCATTAGACTGCGCTGGTGACAGTGAGCCATTTTGAAGGCAATTTTTACATAGTTTCGACTCAATTTTCAATGGAATAAGACTGAAATTCAATGAACGACCACAAGTAGAGTATGTAGAAATGTCTTAAGAGGTTGATAATCTACTAATATGGATAATCCCCTCCCCGGTATGGTTGCCAATTTGTTTTGGGAAAATTTAGTGTTCTTGGATAAACGCCTAACCCTCTAAACTAATAGCTCAATCTAGAAACAACAGTACAAAGCATTCTCTACCTTTTCTATAAACAATAGATAAAATAAGATAACAGAGAACCTACTTGTAGCTTCTGCTTGTTCCTTATCTCCCTTGACCAATTCTATTGCTTCTTCTCGTACTTAAGCCGCTTGAGAAGTACCTGGACACAGACAGAAACAAGAACGTGTCAAAGCATATGATAATGATCTATTGATTAAAAATAACATGGAATCAAATACATGATAAGCATATGAAATAATTAAAAGACAATACAAGCATATCGAAAAAGCCTTGAATACTTTATGAGTAAAAGGAAGAGTTACAACCCAATTTGCCTGATTCAGCATCACTCCTCTAGTTCAATCCCATCCTCTCCTCACAACAAGCAAGACACTTTGACATCATTACAATACTTGCAATCAACTCAAATCTCATACCAACAGCATATCTCTACAATTTCCACCCCCCAGATCACTTAGATGAGTGGTCTTTTTATAAGTGAATGAAGGAGGTTATGCCATCAATGGTGATAATGAATGCCTTTCTAAATTTAGAAATCAATTCCATGGAAGAAGGGATAGGGGATTGATGTTCCTTAACTCCCTTCCTCATCCAAATGCAAACTCAAAGGAGTAGGTGGCATTGAGAAACTTCTAGAGGCTTCCAATGGATAAGGAATCTTCAAACCCTCACGGAAATTTGCTCAAATTCGCCCAGCGCAGGCCAAAGAGGGACCAAGTGCGTTGCATAGCACCCTGACAGTGTATGGTTTGCATTGCAGCGCACCCTAATAAAGGCCTACCTGCGCTGATCTTCTTAGAGGCAATTTTTGGATGTTTTCAGTGATGGAACTTCTTGAGAAATGAGGCATTCTGATGATAAACTTTTTTAGGGCATGTATCAGTTGCATTAGGGGTTGATGGGCCCTAGTAGTATCGATCTGTAAGTTGGGGTTGATGTGTCCAAATGGATCTGTAACATGGAGTTGAAGAAACAATGAACAAGACGTTGATGGAAAGGGCAAGAAGCATGCTCAGTGGTGCCAGTTTAGGACAGGAATTATGGGCAGAGGCGGTGGAGACATCATGTTACCTAGTCAATAGATCACCTTCATCAGCGTTGGAGGATAAGACTCCACAAGAGGTATGGACTGGTAAGAAACCCTCTTTTTCACGTCTGAGGGTATTTGGATGTGATGCATATGTACATGTTCCAAAGGAGAAACGAACCAAGTTAGATAGTAAATCTGAAAAGTGCATCTTTATTGGGTATAAGGATGGTTTAAAGGGTTATAAGCTTTAGAACCCAACAACAAGGAAGGTTGTGTATAGCCGAGATGTGGTGTTCAGAGAGGTGAAAGATGTTATTAAACATGAAGTCCAACCAAAGGAACCTGAGAAGATAGAGTTTGAGCTAAAGGAGGAAGAATCAGACTCTACAGCAGAGGAGGAATCAGAAGATGAAGAGCCACAAACTCTGGGTGTAAGAAGATCAGTTCGAGAAAGAAGGCAGCCAAAAAGGTATAGTCCATCTGCTTTCTGTTCAAATTTTTCTTTATCTATTATTGATGATGATCCCAGAAATATGAAGGAAGCAGTAGATTCAGAGGATGGAAAACTCTAGAAAGAGGCCATGGTTGATGAAATGGAATCTTTGAACAAAAATGAGGCTTGGGATCTGGTGGAGTTTTCGGCTGGAAGGAAACCCATTGGCAGCAAATGGGTGTTCAAGAAGAAGACAAATGCAGAAGGAAAGGTGGAGAAATACAAAGCTCGGTTGGTAGCAAAAGGTTATTCCCAAGTGCTAGGAATTGATTTTGGTGATATTTTTTCTCCTATTTCCAAGGTAACTTCTATTAGATTACTTTTATCTGTTGCTGTTGCTTTTGATTTTGAGGTAGAACAGATGGATGTGAAGACAGCATTTCTTCATAGGGATATGGAAGAGGAGATCTACATAAAGCAACTTGAAGGCTTTGCGATGAAGGGTAAGAAATAAATGGTATGCAAGTTAAAGAAGTCTCTATATGGGTTAAAACAGTCACCAAGGATGTGGTATCAGAAATATGATACATTTATACGAGGACTTGGCTTCACCAGAAGCAAAGCAGATCACTGTGTGTATTTTAAATTAATTGGTGACCATGTTATTTCTCTAGTCTTGTATGTGGATGATATGTTGCTGGTTGGAAATGACAAAGAAATTATCCAGGATTTGAAGACCCATTTGTCCTACAAATTCGACATGAAAGATCTTGGTGCTGCAAACTATATTTTGGGCATGGAAATTAAAAGAGATCCAACAAAGAGGAAGCTCTAGTTAAACCAGAGGAAGTATGTTGAGACAATATTGCAGAGGTTTAATATGCAGGATAGTAAACTGGTGAAGGTTCCTATTCATGTAGGTGTAAAGTTATCTGTTAAGTAGTGTCCCAAGACACAAGAAGAGGAAGAGGACATGTCCTGTGTTCCATATGCAAGTGCAATCGGTAGCCTGATGTATGTGATGGTCTGTACTAGACCAGACATTGCACATGCAGTGGGAGTATTGAGAAAGTTTATGTCAAAACCAAGGAAGGAGCACTGGACAACAGTGAAGTGGGTTTTCAGGTATTTTGTGTGGCACTAGTGATTATGGTTTGTGCTACCAAGGAAGACCAGGATTGGACAGAGTGTTGGATATTCGTGGCTTTGTTGATGCAAAGTGGGCTGGAGATCTGGATCAGAGAAGATCTACAAGTGGGTATGATTTTAACCTATTTGGACGAGTAAGAAACAATCTGTAGTGGCACTGTCAACTACAGAGGCAGAATACACGCAACCACTCATGCAAGCAAGGAAGCAATTTGGTTGCAGAGTTGTGCTCAAGTATGGGGTTAGTACAAGGAGCTATAAGGATAGAATGTGACAACCAAAGTGCAATTTTCTTGGAAAAGAACCCTGCTTATCATTCAAAGACAAAGCACATTGATGTTCAATATCACTTTGTGAGGGATATGATAGAAGACAAAAAGGTGTTGCTGGTAAAGGTGGACACTTTGAAGAATACTGCAGATGCATAGACAAAATCTGTGAGCTCTAATAATTTCTCTTGGTGTAGAGAAACAATGGGTGTTTCAGGGGGATAAATGACTAAAATCTCCTGTGGCCCCCTGTGGAAAGAAAACAACAAGTGGGAGAATGTTGGGTTGTGCTATATTCTTTACATGACTAGCCTATGTAGTAAACCAGGGGGTTAGAGGTGGAGCAGAGGCCCCCCTTCGTTGTGTCGATTGTACAGCGGAGGGATCACAGGAGGGGGTGGTAGCCCCCCTTGTCCGGGGGGTTTGAGGGGGGCAGGTAGCCCCCCTCTATGGGGTCCGGGGCAGCACCCCAGGAAAAAAAAAATTGGACCCTATATTAGGTTGGGCAAACCTACCTATGGTTTTTTGGTCCATGGTTTTGGACACGATGGTTTTCGGTCCATGGTATTAGATGCTTTGGCATGTATAAAATGTATTATAACATTGAAAGGAACATAATGAAAAATCAAGCTGGTAGTCATAGTTTTGGGATCCAGGGGAAAATCTCTGTGTATATGTGTTTTATGTGTTATGCTCTCGCATTGTTTATTTTATGTTCTTAGAATTCATATGCAGGTAATTTTTGTATAGGGTTAAAACCTACACATGTTGTTGGGTCCTTGGTGCGCTTCTGGAATTTAAAGGGGGTGGACACCTCCTCTCCCCCATCGTTGCCCTGCATAGATATCTCTTGCGCATCAGTGCGTTGTGACGCTGATTTGTTGCTTGCTTCGGTACCCTGTTTTTCCTTCTCAGCACGCTCCTTCTCAGCCTGCTCTTCCTCCGCAGTTACCTTAGCAACAACTTCTCTTTTCTTCTGCTGGGCAGCCTTCTCTCGCATGACTGCCTGCTCTTTTTCTTTCCGCTTTTTCGCAGCAGAGGTATGTGTGGAGGAGCTTTCTCCTGCTTTGCTCGTCCCTACGTCCAACTGGGTAGGCACGTGCCATTTTTCTGGCCAACCACCCAAAACCTCTTGTACATATATTTCAGCCACTAAGTAAGGCAACTTGTGTGAAACCTCTAGAGGGTCTTTCCTCGCGCGAAACCAAACATTGTGAAAGTCTGCCTTAAATTTTATGAAGGGTCTCAGTTGCTCGAACAAGGTGCGAGATAACCTTGGCCTCTGGTTTACATCCATTCGGAGGTCCATCTCCATGAATACCCAAAATACCTTGGATTCTTTAATCCGCTCTGCGTCTTTTATCTGCCACAGCGAAGTGAACTTCACTGCCTCGGGGAGGGTCTCATTCAACGGAGGGAACTAATTGTCCTTCGGGAGCTACCATGCCACCAAAATGTTTAACAATAAGAGCCAATCATAGTGGAATGGCTAGCTCTTCTCTTGCACCTCGCGACATTTTTCCAAAAATTCTCTACAGAGATATCAGGCCCAATTATACTGGACCTCATTCGCACACAACGCTACTAAGGCAATAACGGTGCGGGCACTTCACCCGCACGACACTTCCGCATTATCTTTACGGCTAGGACCTATGCTGCAAACTGCATCACTTGGTCTATTATGGAGCGGATAGAATATTCGTGATTTCCCTTTAAAACCCCGAACTTGGTCTTCATGCGGTCTGCGAGTTGTGTTTCCATGGGCTTGTCCACAAACTCCTTTGTCAAGTCCGCTCCTTTATAAGGAAGCCTAGTAATTTGATGGATTAACATATCGGTGATGGGGATAGGCTCACCTAGCCATAAACACCCATCATGCACTAATGTTAGTAGCTGTCGCACACACGCTGTATTGATCTTGGAGCGATGAAAGTGGGGTAAAAATAACATGTGCAACAGTCCCACCAGCTGAACTCCTCAGACCCATTTCATTGGTTCCAACTTCGTGACCCCTGTATCTTCATAGTATATGCGGGTCATAAACTAGCTTGTAGCTAAATGTGGGAATTTTTCCTGGTCGGTGAGGTCCAAGTCTTCCATCTTTAACGTTGGTACATGCGCTAAGAGCGTACCCTCAAAAGGAATTTCATCTGGGAGTAGTGGCGTAACAATTGAAAATTTGGTGGAATCAAGGTCTTTGGTCACCTTGTTCTTCCCTCTTCATGGATGCACATATGCTGGAAGCATAGTGGTTATTTTAGCGTCCTCAGCATCCAACTCCTCAATCCCCTGGTGGAGTTTATCTTCGTCTAAATCTAGAGGAACAAAAGGTTGGTTTTGCTTGTCCATTTTCCCTTTTGCTGCACCTCCTACAGAATCTTCCTAGGCAAGTGGTGCACTGGTTAAACGATTAGCTTCTTTTTCTTAGACTTGGAAGCAGACTGCTTTGGCCTAGGCGACCTTGGCATTGTAGGCACTGTTGGTGAAGCTTCTATGCTTGCAACTTCCGGAGTTGGGGCCTCAGACATAATGGCTTCAAAACTCATAGGCTCAAATATCTTCTCCAGAGAAGCTTGGCGCATTGTATCAGAATACTGAGCTAGCCCTGGGTGCTTGATCAAAACCTCACAATCTTCTCAGTGCAGGCAAGAAATTCGAAAACAACAAAGTGTTTCATTACATACCATCAGGACATACTTATAGCAATTTTTCCATTCAGATCCAACCGTTCCCTCCGTAACTTTGTCATAAATGCCCCGTTGGCTGTAGATTTTCAAAGACTTTTTCCTTAATTGCTACCTACCCGCTCCTCCTAACGGGATTTTCTCAGTCCAATCAGTTACAGTGACTCTAACGACTATTTTTGGGTTGGGTTTCACGGCACCATCCTCCATGGCACAGCATCCCAAGCGCAGCTTCATCTGGTGCACCCTCATCAATCTTCGCGCAACCTGTTTGCTGCCATGTCCTCCGAGTCAGGCAATGTAGTTTATATTCCCGCGCTCCCTTGCAACTGCCTGGAGCAGTAAGACTCTCTTGCTGCCATATACTCATTACACAGGATCGCCCGTATATAGCTTCAGTGGGCTCCCATCCACTTTTCCCAGAAAATTTTCACCATTCAACTTCGCAAGTTGAACTGCGCCACCCTATGTAATTTCCTTGACAATATATGGTCCTAACCAATGCATCTGGAATTTACCCAGAAATTTGGTGAACTTTCTATCATATAACAACACAATATCATTTATCTTGAAAGTGCAAGGCTTGATATGGTGATCATGCCATGCTTTTTCGTGTTGTTTTGTACTTGTTGTTGGAATCCCGCAAGAAAACATTCTTCCTCTAACTCCATTAGCTGCGTGAGTTGTTCCTCCAAGGCATCGCGATCCGCATAAAAGCTGCTATGCGCAGACTAGGTACAATCTACTCCATAGGCATCACTGCTTCAAACCCCATAGACCTATCTAAATGGCATTTTCCCTGTCAGTTTCTTACACGTTGTCCTATAGGACCATAGCACTGCAGGTACGTGCACATCCCAGTTATTCCGCTATGCGTTGCATAACTTTGTCAGTGTGTTCTGCAAAATTTTGTTAAAAGTTTCGGTAGTCCCATTTTCCTATGGGTGATATGGTGTGCTCTTTTGATGGTAGACCTGGAATTCATATGTCATCGTGCTAATTGTTTCATTCAGAAAGTGCATTTTCTTCTCTTGCATTTTAGTTATTAGCATCAAACGGTCTTCTATGGCATGGTCGAATTGTCTACTGTATTTGCACGAAGGATGTGTAGGATTTGGGTAATCTTTCACAAAGTGCCCTGGCTCTCTACAGTTGTAGTAGATGATCTAACCATGACCTCTACTAGGTCCTCCTCCTCATCCTCGCCCTTGGCATTGAAAACCCCCACGCACTCCTCCTGTGCCTTGATCTGGAGGCTAAATTTCTGCTTGCATACGGTAAGTAGGGGTTTCTTCCATCATTAGCTCATAACTTCGACAATGGCACTCATCATAGCCTACAGATTTACAGAAATTGCAAAACAACTATTGGGGTGTCTGAACAAACTTCTGAAGTAACTAGCAGTTATATGTCGCATGTTGCCCAGTAACTTGACAAATGGCGCACGATAGTGCATCTCTCGTGCTTATCCTGGTTCGGGCTTCTGACTTTAGGGGAACTGACCCCCCCATAATATAACTCATGTATACTGGTCAATTATGTTTATCACGCCCGTGGCCCTTGCACTTCAAGCACCAAACCTTTGTGCGCACTTCTGACTTGGTCTCCTTCTCTTTCTTTAGACTTTGTAATTCTAGGTGCAAGCTCTCTAACTGCGAGTGAATTTGTTGTAACCCAATTTTGTATCTTGAATAGGCAATGCGTGCAGCCTCATCGTGATCTCCAAGGCTTTTTCTTGCGTTGTGAACTTCTACTGTGACAAAGGTATTCTTAAGTGCGACAAAAGCGATGCGATAAACCAGTCACAATGTTGGGTATTCGAGATTTTCATGTTAACCTGTCTGATCTGGCACTTCAACCTCTGATCAAAGTCCCAAGGTGTCTCATCGACTCTCATTAGGATCTACTTAAATTCAATTACCGATTGTGCCTCAGACTTAGGCTTACTAAATTCTTTGTTCAGGGATGTCTGAGTCTCTTTTAACAATGCCTAAGGATATCAGAGCAATACTTAATGTACCAGGGTAACACGCAATCCTACAAGGTGGTAACCAACTTCACCTTCTTTATATTATCATTGGTGATTTGTTGCATTGTCCGTACAACGTTTGCAACAAACTAGACTTGCTCTAGATCTTCAGTGCCTATGTTGGGTTGTGTTATATTCCTTCCACGACTAGCCCACCTAGTTAACCGGGTGGTTAGAGCGGGGGTAGAGCCCCCCCTTCATTGCGCCAATTACGCAAAGGGGGGGGCATCCGGGGGGGGTCATGGGGGGGCATGGGGGGGCGGCAGCCCCCCTTGTCTAAGGGGTTTGAGGGGGGTGGGTAGCCCCCCTCTACGGGGTCCGAGGCAGCGCCCCGGGGAAAAATTTTTGGGACCCTATATTAGGTGGGACGAACCTACCAATGGTTTTGGGTGCGATGGTTTTTCGATCCATGGTATTGGATGCTTTGGCATGTATATATATGTATTGTAACATTGAAGGGAACATAATTAAAAATCAAGATGGTAGTCCTGGTTTTTGGATCGATCAAAATCTCTATGTATATTTGTTTTATGTCTTATGCTCTCGCCTTTGTTTATTTTTTGTTTTGTAGAATGCGTATGCAGGTAATTTATGAACAGGGTTAAAACCTACATTTGGTATCAGAGTTGTTTTGGCTTCAAGGGGACGCCTTTGTTGCTGAGGGGTTTCACTCGGGCCTGTGGTAGACCTTGTTCAGTGGGAGATCTGCGAGATTGATTCTGGTGGTGAAAGAAGATGGCAAGCAGTGGAAAGATAGAGATCGAGAAATTTAATGGTCAGATTTTTGAGTTGTGGAAACCCAAGATGGAGGATCTGTTGGTGGATAAATATCACTGGATCGCGATAGATCCGAATACTAAACCAACGGGAGTGTCGATGAAGAATGGAAGAAGTTGGATCGGAAGGCAAAGAGAACAATACGATTGTGGGTCTCAAATTTAGTATTGTTGAATGTATCAGGGGAAGCTACAGCGAAGGCTTTGTGGGAAAAGTTAGGGACTTTGTACTAATCTAAGTCTCTGGTGAATAAACTGTTCCTACGGAAAAAGTTGTATAACCTGAGGATGAAAGATGGAGACTTGGTGACAGAGCATCTGAACGCATTTAATACTGTGGTAAGTCAGTTATTATCTGTTGATATTAAAATTTCATATGAAGATAAGTGCATTAGTTTGTTGTGTTCTCTACCAGATTCGTGGGATAGTCTAGTTATTGCAATAGGTAGAAATGCAATTGCCTTGCAGTTTGATGAAATAGTCTCATCCTTGATAACGAAGGAGATGAGACGAAAAAATATGGAGAGTTAGAATGGTGATGCCTTCTCTATACAAGGATGATCCCAGAACATAAACAAAAATAAGTCATTGAGTGGGAGATCTAAATCTCCAGGAAAACCTGTAAAGGTGATGTGCTGGGAATGCGGAAAGGAAGGGCAAAACAAAAGGGACTGTAAATCTAAATCTCCCGAGAAAGGAAAGGGATCTGATAATGCTCCTTCTACAGAGGTGAAAACCACCTCAAATGAAGGTGGGGATGTGTACTTGGCTTCTTCAAGTACACATGTAGTCATGAGGCATGGTTGATTGACTCAGGTGCAACCTTTCACTTCACTCCCCATAGAGAGTGGTTCTATGAGTATGAGAAATACGATGGTGGTATGTTCTTCTTAGGGGATGACAGGAAGGCTAGAATCGTTGGTCATGGAAAAGTAAAGTTGAAGTTGCAAGGTGGAAGGGTTAGAACACTTTCGGGAGTTTAGCATATTCTTGCATTGGCCAAAAATCTTATTTCTATAAGCAAGTTGGATGATGCAGGTGTAAAAACAGTGTTTGAGAAAGATACCTGCAAGATTGTTCAGGGAGCACTAGTATTGATGCAAAGAGTTCGGATTGGAACTCTATACAAGCTGCAAGGTAGCACTGTTGTTGATGGATGCAACAGTTTTGTGGTAATTGAAAGTGAAGCAGAAAATCTAGTGGTCTTTAGAGAAAAGACCATGCTATGGCATCAAAGGCCTGGACATATTGGAGAGAAGGGCATTCGAATACTTCATGGTAAAGGTATGGTAGAAGGTATGACTAATAGCTCTCTGGATTTTGATTTCTGTGAAAATTTTGTATATGGGAAGCAAAATCAGGTGAGTTTCCCTTCTGGTGGTAAGAGGGCAAAATAGATATTAGAGCTTGTGCACAGTGATTTGTTTAGACCTGTGAAGGTTCCATCACTGGGTAAGTCTGTGTACTATGTATCATTTATAGATGACTTCTAAAGGAATATATGGATATATTTCCTCAAGAAGAAATCTGAATTCTTTGACAGGTTTAAAGAATTTAAGGCTCTGGTGGAAAACCAGATAGAGAAGAAGATAAAGGTGTTCAGGACAGATAACGGTGGAGATTTTTGCAGCAAGGAATTTGAAGAATTCTGTAACAAGTGTGGTATAGCACGACAAAAGAGTACTCCATACACACCTGAGCAAAATGGAGTTGCAGAAAGAATGAACAAGAGGTTGATGGAAAGGGCAAGAAGCATGCTCAGTGGTGCCGAGTTAGGACAGGAATTCTGGGCAAAGGTGGTGGAGACAGCATGTTACCTGGTCAATAGATCACCTTCATCAGCGTTGGAGGATAAGACTACACAAGAGGTATGGACTGGTAAGAAACCCTCTCTTTCACATCTGAGGGTATTTGGATGTGATGCATATGTACATGTTCCAAAGGAGAAAAGAACCAAGTTGGATAGTAAATGTAAAAAGTGAATCTTTATTGGGTATAAGGATGGTTTAAAGGGTTATAAGCTTTGGAACCCAATAACAAAGAAGGTTGTGTACCACCGAGATGTGGTGTTCGGAGAGGTGAAAGATGTTATTAAACATGAATTCCCATCAAAGGACCTAAGAAGATAGAGTTTGAGCTAAAGGAGGAAGAATCAGACTCTATAGCAGAAGAGGAATCAGAAGATGAAGAGCCACAAACTCTGGTTGTGAGAAGATCAGTTCAAGAAATAAGGCAGCCAGAAAGGTATAGTACATCTACTTTCTGTTCAAATTGTGCTTTATCTATTATTGATGATGATCCCAGAACTATGAGGGAAGCAGTAGATTCAAAGGATGGCAAACTCTGGAAAGAGGCCATGGTTGATGAAATGGCGTCTTTGCACAAAAATGAGGCTTGGGATCTGTTGGAGTTGCCGGCTGGAAGGAAACCCATTGGCAGAAAATGGGTGTTCAAGAAGAAGACAAATGCAGAAGGAAAAGTGGAGAAATACAAAGCTCGGTTGGTAGCAAAAGGTTATTCCCATGTGCCGGGAATTGATTTTGGTGATATTTTTCTCTTGTTGCCAAGGTAGCTTCTATTAGATTACTTTTATATGTTGTTGTTGCTTTTGATTTTGAGGTAGAATTGATGGATGTGAAGACAACATTTCTTCATGGGGATCTAGAAGAAGAGATCTAGATGAAGAAACTTGAAGGTTTTGCGGTGAAGGGTAAGAAAGAACTGGTATGCAAGTTAAAGAAGTCTATATATGGGTTAAAACAATCACCAAGGATGTGGTATCAGAAATTTGATACATTTATATGGGGACTTGGCTTCACCAGAAGCAAAGAAGATCATTGTGTGTATTTTAAATTAATTTGTGACCTTGTTATTTATCTGATCTTGTATGTGGATGATATGTTGCTGGTTGGAAATGACAAAGAAATTTTTCAGGATTTGAAGACCCAATTGTCCTCCAAATTCGACATGAAAGATCTTGGTGCTACAAACTATATTTTGGGCATGGAAATCAAAAGAGATTGGGCAAAGAGAAAACTCTGGTTAAACCAAAGGAAGTATGTCGAGACAATATTGCAGAGGTTTAATATGCAGGATAGTAAACCGGTGAAGGTTCCTATTCCTGTAGGTGTAAAGTTATTTGTTGAACAGTGTCCCAAGACACAAGAAGAGGAAGAGGACATGTCCCATGTTCCATATGCAAGTGCAGTCGGTAGCCTGATATATGTGATGGTCTGTACTAGACCAGACATTGCACATGCACTGGGAGTATTGAGCATTTTTATGTCAAAACCAGGGAATGAGCATTGGACAGTAGTCAAGCGGGTTTTCAGGTATTTGCATGGCACTAGTGATTATCATCGATGATTTGTTGCATTGTCCATACAGCATTTGCAACAAACCAGAATTCTCTAGATCTTCACTTCCTATTCCCTTGAATATTGGCATCTTCATTGCGCTCGCCATGTTGAATGGTGGAGGTGGAGGCGGAGGTGTAGGTGAAGGTGTATGTGGTGGAGGTGGAGGTGGAGGTGGAGTGGATGGATGATGTGTCCTTGGAATACCTTGAGTTGTTAGTTGAATAGCACTTCGCAGCGTAGTCAGCACTACTCCTTCGTTGTCACTTGAAGGAGGTTCAATCAATGGGTTATACTCTAGACCTGATCTATCACGACTTATAAGGAATCTTCCACTTCGTGTAGCTCTGAACATTAAGGTAATGACATTACCCACTTTTCACATAATATCATTTTAAGCCAAGAATTCAATGACCTTAAGTACTTACCTCGCGGTCCTTTGAATAATTTTCGCTCTGCCTAGCTATACATAACCGATGTATCAACTGTGAATTCAGTGACAAATCCTCCCAGAATTCGATCAAGCCAATGATCGAAAACCCGTGCGATTTTTTGTCAAATGCCTCTAGTCGTCGCACCAATTTTGGAGTCCACACTATAGGACTATCGAGCTTCCACCTCCCTTGACTGTTTGCCAATTCAGCTAACCACACATATAATTTGCATGCAAAAGTGCAAAAGAAAATTTTGTGTACCTCAGTATATAGATATATGTTCAACCAATCCTCCTTCAACAAGCATGGATTCTTGTTTTCTTGAGCCGAGAATTCGTGAATCTTCTGATCTAACCACTTTTCAATCTCTTTCTTAATCAGATTCCAATGATGTGACATCACACATGTCTTAAGCAGATCTCGGCCCTGACAATGGAACCATTTATTGGCTTAAGAGGTTCTGACCCAAGTTCAAAGTTAGTTGTGCCAACCAACAAAACCCTACACTGTTGGCCCTTTCGACTACAAACTGTGTAGTTCAAGCTGCAGTCTCACCTGAAGCAGTATTGGGGGATGAAAGAACCCAGTTTTTGTATCCAAAGACTAGTGTGATGTCTTTCAGTTCTCTAGATCTGCTTCCGCGCATATCTATCCTTCTGATATCACTAAAACTCCTAATTCGACCCTAAATACCTTCAGCTCTTCGTAGTATTAGTCAATCGCGTTAATCAGGTCCTCAGAGGGTATGTATGCTACTTTCGCACATCTGAATAGGGCTTCTAGGGCTTTTGAGATCTAGATATGTCATCACACAGACCTAACTTCCTTATTTGAAACTAACTCGAAATAGATTTAGAACTTCGTGAATATCATTCAATCATCTTGTTAAGCATAAACATGTTTAATTAACTCAATTTGAAAAGAGGAAACACATTGAATACCAGAAATAGCAGTGAAAGAGACATAACAATTAAACATATAGATGCAAGTAATTCCAACCCAAGATCAGTCTTTATTAATCAGAATCTTTCCAATACAGACTTCACTACCTTATGCACTCAGTTGCAGGGGTCCACGCACTCAGTTGTGGACTCTTCTAGGCCTTCGCACACTCCGTTGTGGAGCCTTTCCCTCATTATTGACATAAACATAACTTCCGGTCTATCAAACACTTACAACATCATTCATTCATACTTCTATTCTTATCTATCAAAAGTTAAAGTTATCTAAGACTTTCTATGACTCGACTATTTATAGCTTTCCTTCCTACAATACCATGGTCCGCGGACCATGGGAGAATCCAAAAACAGACCAAAACAAGGGGTTAATACCCCTTTAACTCCTATCTATCTGCGCACTCTGCATCCACATTTCGTGGAGAATTTATATTCTTTACAAAAATGATTAGATTAATTCAATTCTACCCCTGGGACCCCATCCCAACAAGTGCAATCAATGTTATTTGATGTGAGTTCCTTAATTGTAAATGGTCTTATACGAGAGGGGGCATTGGGCGATCATGCTAGCCATGCGCCCTCTTATACTAAGCTATCAGTAAATTTTCTCAGCAGGTCTTGGCCCTTAAGTCCCAAGCGTGAGACTCATATCCTCCCATTCTTGGTATCTGCAATAGTTATAGCGAGAAGGATTGAATTCGTGTGGAGAGAACAGAGATCCCATCAAGCATTCATATAGGAGGGAACTTGGTTCTCTAAGCTCAGTATTTATCTGCCAAGAATGGCTTGTCACTCTCAGAATAAGGAAGACAGGCTCCCTCTTCTTCCTCCTTGGAGTCTTCGCCATTAGGAGGACAAGCAAGAACTAAGGTTCGATTTGACTAGGACTTGTAATTTTAGACTTGCAGCCATGCTTTGTCCTAGAATGTGTCAAATCCATCTCTAACAAAAATTGAATTGGAATTCTATGCAAGCAGCATTAGATAAAGGCAAGACCATATTACACACCTAGCAGACCAAGTGAACAAGAAGTAATAGTACAACGACTCTCACGTTTCCTTCCCACAATTGACTTCAAATTCGGAAATACATTGTTTCCTAAATTGGTTCAACTTTCCAATTTTGTCTGCAAGCTCTTTAGAATGAGTTGTCTCTCTACATCTGTGTTGGAATTTCTCGGTGGGCTCCCGACTTATGTTGCAAAGAGACAAGATTGGGAATAGGAGAAGGGACGAAATTTTGGATTTAATGGACCCTCATAGGCATCATGATGATGGGGAAGATCCCCTAGAGACTCCTCACTGCACTGACCCGCCTATATCCAACAATATAGATTGTCACTTCCTTTTGTAGATTATTCAGTCGCTCTCCCTCCAAGTAGTCGATCAAGCAGACAAGTTGTTTGCCATGCAACAACAGATGGATTGTCAGAATGATCAAATTGGTGCTCTTTGACAATAGGTGGAGAACATGTCAAGGTCAAGCTCAGCAATAGGACCGCATCCATGAGAAGGAACTGTAAGCATTGAATTCGAGGATGTAATGTCAAGAGATTCCCCTCACAACAAATGAACAAATACTGCAAAATAATGTTCCTTTCTGGTCAAATTTGCAAGATATATAGTTGTAAACAAGTCAATATAAAGCATGTAGTTTTTGGTTTTGGTGGTATGGAGGTTGAACCTCCCATAAATATTCATTTTTTCATAGAATATGGACTTAGAAAATCTATAAAATTCATGATTTTTGTTGCGACCGGGGTGCAGATTTTATAAAATCTCTACTCATTACTATATATATATATATATATATATATATATATATAACCCCTAATGGGAGTGTTAATGAGGATGAAGCAAGATATTTGAAGGCAGTGCCCGACACCCCCTTGACATGATGTGCATTTAAGCTAGCTGGGACGTGACCTGCCCTCGTATGTATCTATATGCAAATCTCTCGTTTGCAATTGTTGTTATTTCTGGACTCATTAAAACTATGGAATATGTTTATGACAGTTTGAGTGGAGGAGAGGGTTGGCCCTCGACCTCCTGTCGAATGTATTCTGCTCTAGTTGCAATAGTGGGTTGCATTGGGCCCTAGCATGAGCCTGTAATTAAGGCTATGGGACGCGAATTTGTGGGTCTGTATGGGAATTGGAGGATGCAACTGGTTTTCCTTGGTGAATGGGTTTGTGCATGGTCATCTAGTACCTGGTTTCTTGGTGGGATTTTGAGGATATCAACTACTTATCTCCGCTTGAAATTTTAGGTCAAATTCCTTTATTTCTTGGTTATTTATTTATTCAATAGATTATTGTCCAAGTCTGAGTTGCTAGGGTTAGTGTGTCCATGTTTTGAACTCTAGTATCAGTTTGTAGAAAGGGGTTGGGGGGCCTTGGTAGTTCACATTGGCATTCAGATTTAGGTCCTCTTGGTTATGTTAATGTTAAAGCAAGAGTTTATTGCCTTGATTAAAGAATTGGAATGTCTTTGTGTGAATTTCTTAGTCTAGTTGGATGGGCTCTTAGGGGTTGGTTGTTGTGGATAGATGCTCATCTTAAGCTCTTGAGCTTCTATGTTTTACCTGAGTCTATGTTATTATTTCATTTTTTTTATGGTGTGTGTCTCTTGTTGAGGGCATTGTGGCCTTCGTTATCTACATAGCTACCATGTTGAGTTTGAGGCTTGTATTTTGAGCTATGGGGATGATTTACTCGGTCTAAGTCTTGGTCCTGTAGTGAGTTTTCTCTTACTTATTTATAGGTAGAGGAATCTACATTGGGTTTTCTAGGTGTGTACCCTATGTCTCAGTTATGCCTTCGAGACAGAGAATGTATTGCAGACGAGGGGAAGGGGAAGTGCTCTGCAGGGGCACAGAAGGGTGAGACTCTTCGCTCACAGTTCGACTACCACCTAGTTCAATGTTGTTCCACTAGAGACTAAGAAAGAAATCCATAAGTTGGAGACTCAAGCAGGGGTTGAGCGATGATCCCATTCTGATTCAGAAATCCTGGAGGACATGTCAACATGGGTTCCTGACCCTAGGCACACCAGGGGCAGGAAGAAGAAATATTTGAATTATGTAGCTTTTCACTAGAAAATGAAAACTTTGTTGGGTCTAGTCCTAAAAGATAATCAAAGAAAGTGGTATAATGTCTTTTCCACCTTGGAATACATCAAAAGGATCCTTAGAAACCAAAAAATTTGTTTGGATAGGATCAATTCATGCCTGGTGGATATTGAGGGTCACATTGCTTGTGAATCTAACAGTGGAGATTTGATGGATCCTCTAGCATGAAGTTTAAGGGCTCCTGCAATAATATCCTCTTCGAAAAAAAATTAGAGTTTCAATTGGTCGACTATGCAGTATATTGGTTCCTATGTTTGTCCTTGACCTAGTCGATGGGATATCTGTCTTTTTGTTGGTATTACTTTATTATTGTGTAAGCATTAGATTTGGTTGTAATGTCATAGTTGCTTGTGTATTGGATATGGAATTTATGATGTTAGTATTCTAGTTGGTCTTTGTATTGATTTTGGTGCTTAACGATGGGTTAATGCGCTGGCCATGGCATTTAGTTTTGTATGGGCTCTTGGTGCTTGGTGTCGTATGGGATATTTAGTGATGTTACTGATTTGAGTAGTGATTTGAGGAAGTCCAAATCCTTAAAGAACAATATAGAAAACCATGTATATTTGATTTTTGAGTAATACAAAGTTATAATTTCAAATATATATATATATATATATATGGGAGTGGTGGGAGCGGGAGGAGTTATTCTCAACCCCGATGGAAAAATTGAAATTAACTACAAAGGGGGATTATGCAATTGCGTAAATACTACAACAAAGGCATCTGGATTACCACAAGGGCTCCTTCCAACCAAAGAAGCAACATCAAAGATTTGGTGGTGTTGAGAGCTTCAGAGTTTGTTATCCATCACCTTACTCTCAACCATGATGGAAAAATTTATATTGAATACACTTGGGGGTTATGAAACTGCATAAATAATGCAACAAAGGCATATGGATTAGTGTTATGGTTCCTTGTGACCAAAGAAGCAAACATCAAATATTTGGTGGTGTTGGGAGATTAAAAACTAGTTATCCATCACCATGTTAATGGATATTTTCCAAAGGATTGCAAGTTGTGAAGCATTATTGATCGACTCATGAATTTAAAACTAGCCTTCTTTACTAATAGCTTATTTTGTGTGTTGTGAATGAATAACTCTGTTGCAAATGATATTGCCAATAAAAGTGTAAACTTAGACACGGGAGTCCTAACGAGAAACATTATTCCTTCCCTCACAACTATTCTTTAATTGCGGGTTTGATATGGAGTGTAAATTTTGTCTGTCTCTACAGGCTTTTTGGAGAATCTACACCTCCAAAGACCTTGTGTCCTTCAGGATAGTAAAACAACTAATAAATATTGAGAATAAATATCGTAGTGAGGTTACAGGTATAGCTAGCCTTGAAGGATTCTCATTGCATTAAATTATTATACAGACCACGATCTAAGCACGAATTTTGATTTAATACAATATTATCATTACGATATATATATATATATATATATATATATATATATATATATATATATATATATATATATATATATATATATATATATATATATATATATATATATATATATATTGGCTTATAGTTTTTTATATCTACAACTTTCTTTTTTGTGTTTGTCAAGTTGTTTTCGATCCTCCAAGCTTGATTTGTAGCTTAAGGAGTCACAACCCAAGGACATCTAATCTGTCAAATTCACCCCGAGAATCGCACCCGACCTTGGCCATACTAGCCCTAAGCTGACTGGATTTTTTAACATGTCTCCTCCCCCTAGCACAAGACACAACCACCCCCCGTGAGGTTTGATCCAGGGTCGCCTTGCTAATGAGGCACATCCTCAACCGGTTGTGCTAGTGGGAGTTCACTACATGTACAACTTCCAATACCTACTAGATAGTTTAGAAAATATGAATACTAGTTATGTGAGATGTATCAGACTCACTTATGGCAAGGATCTCAATTTTTAGTTTAAAGCTTTACATTAGAATGCATACTTAGCTATGTATCAGCAAAATGTAATTGGACTCATTATGATAATGAAGAAAGAAAAATCTATGTGTATATTATATAAAGCAATTGAAACAAAGTATTTTTTATAATTAAAGCATTTTAAATAATCTCAATTTTGGAATTACAAGTTTAAGTTTTGTAAATTACACAATCCAAGTATCCAAATAGATTTTTAAGACACTAAATCCATATAGAGAGAGAGAATCAAAAAAC
The DNA here is from genome assembly GCA_031772625.1 of Pinus tabuliformis. NCBI lineage: Eukaryota > Viridiplantae > Streptophyta > Pinopsida > Pinales > Pinaceae > Pinus > Pinus tabuliformis. The sequence continues at coordinate 792,173,609 of CM062812.1, forward strand.
TAGATCAAATCAAATCTCTTGAGATAAACATTTATTTAAATTTTACACTATAACAATAATTTCCACCTAAAACCAAATTGTATCCCTCTAACAAACACAACATACTTTTTTAATATTCCATAATATAAGATCATGAACTAAATAAAAATAATATTTTCTAAATAAAAACACGAAGTCTACTATAATAAACATAATAATGAATATACATTTTTAGTTTGTTTTCTCACTCAGTTAGTTGATATTACAACCCAGTACGAAGGAGATGTAAAAATCCTTCACTCCCACTCTCAACCATAGATAAAATATTTATATATCCATATGAAGTAACATAATTTAGAGAAATATACATTACTTAGCCATTAAAAAAAAAAAAAAACAAACAAAAACCTTATATTTTCTTTTTTGAGTGTTAAAAATATATTATTTGTATGATTTTTTTTAAATATTTCAATATGGGGATCGCAGGAACAGGAGGGGTTATTCTCAACACTAATGGAAAAATTGAAAATAAGTATAGTTGGGGATTAGGCAATTGGGCAAACAATAAGGCATAGGCATATGGACTACTACAAGAGATCCTTCTAACCAAAGAAGCAAAAATCGAATATTTGGTTGTGTTGGGAGATTCACATTTCCTTATCGATCGCCTTATTCTCAACCCTCATGGAAAAATTGAAATTGAGTACACTTGGGGTTTAGGTAATTGCATAAATAATATGGTATAAATTGAGTACACTTGGGGGTTAGGTAATTGTGTAAATAATGCAATAGAAATTGAGTACACTTGGGGGTTAGGTAATTGCGTAAATAATGCAGCAGAGGCAAATGGATTGTTGCAACATCTCCTTATCACCAAAGAAGTAAACATCGAAGATTTGGTGGCGTTGGAAGATTCACAATTGATTATCCATCACTTGTTCATGCATCTTTCCCAATGGATTGTAAGTTACGAAGCATTATTTTTAGAATTAAGAATTTGAAACTAGCCTTCTCTACTATTAGCTTCTTCCATGTGTAGAGAATGAACAATTCTGATGCAGATGATCTTGCCAATAAAAGTGTAAACTTTGACACATGAGTCTTAATGAAAAATGGTATTCCTTCCCTTGCAACTATTATTTAACCATGGGTCTGATACGGAGCATAAATTTTGTTTGTATCTACAAACATTTTGGAGAATATACACCTCCAGAGACCTAGTATCCTCCAGGATAGTAAAATAGTAATAAATATTGAGAATAAATATTGTCATGAGGTTACAAGTATAGCTAGCCTTGAAGGATTTCCATTTTACTCAACTATTGTACAGGTCGCAATCCAAGGGTGAAGTTTGATTTAATACAATATTCTCATCATCATTTACACACACACAAAACTTAAATTATTTGAATATAAATGCCAATTAATTTATTTTAATATCAATTTCATATATCTAGTTTTGTATTATCTCCACTAATTTTCCAGTTAACTTTACATGTACAACTTTCAATACCTAATAGATAGTTTAGAAATTTTTAATACTAGTTATGTGAGATGTATGAGACTCACTTCTAGGAGGGATCTAGGATTTTTAGTTAAAAGCATTACATCATAATGTATACTTAGCTATGTATCAACAAAATGTAATTAGACTCATTATGCTAATAAAGAAAGTAATATTTTTATTCAAGGAATATATATATATACATATATAAATATATAAATATATATATATATAGATATATATATATATATATATATATATATATATATATATATATCTGTGTGTGTGTGTGTATATATATGTATGTATGTATATATACATATATATATGTATATATACATATATATATATATATATATATATATATATATATATATATATATATATGCATATATGCATATATACATATATATATGTATATATGCATATATATACATATATATATATGTATATACATATACATATGTATATACATACATGTGTATATACATACATATGTATATGTATATACATACATATGTATATGTATATATACATATGTATATATATATATATATATGTATATACACATATGTATATATATATACACACATATATACATATACAAATATATAGATATATATATACATATACATATACATATACATACACATACATATATATGTATATATACATATGTATATATATATATATATATATATATATATATACACACACATATATATATACATACATATATATATATATATATATATATATATATATATATATATATGTTTCAATTTGCAAAGAGAATAAGTAATTGAAAGAGAACCAAAAAGATGGATTCGGTTTTTGCTAGGTTTTCAAACTGTAGCAGATATGGAGGCGAAGCCGTGGATTCCTTTGGTGGCTTACTGCTCGACGGAAGCTTTCTCTCCTCGGTGTTGGACAGACATGGTGTGCACAGGGTCAATCTGCTCCATCATGACGGCTTGGAAAATCTGGAGAGACTGGGACAATGTGGGCTGCATACAGGCATGGATCTATACCCTGCTCAAAACAACAATGGTTTGGTCGCATTTTTTGACAGACCGTTGAACCTTAACGAAAATAGGGAACCCCTGCGGAATAATAAGACTTTGCATGTCAAATATTCTCTCGCTCACTTCAGTACAAAGGAGCCCCATGTTTTCATGTTCATTTCTGAAATTTTCTTGAAAGGTATGATTGTGTGGCTAAGAAATCATAGCTCCTACATGCCTCACTTTGGATAGAGGTTGCATTATTTTTCTTTATTTCTCATCAATGGGTTTTGTGATGAGATAATGGTCTTTATCATTCCCCCAACAAAGGACTAGTGTTGTATGCAAGGCAAACCACCCCTTTCACAAGGTTTGTGCACAGATTGAAGGAAAGAACAAAGGATGAGAAGATTTGTGTTTTATGCAGTGTAAGTTCAAGGCATCATCCATCAAGCGAGGAAGGCAGAGGATTGACACGAGATCTAGAGGACCTGTATCAGGTCTTCATCAAATCCATATCTGGGAAATCGTTAACGATCTCGGTATGGGGAATGGATCTGGTGATCGATCTGAAGCAAAAAGCCCAAAAAGCTACAAGTATTTATATTGTATCGCAAAGTTTGATTTTTTCTAGAAAAGTGTTGTAGGAAGAGATCCAGTTGAAATATTATGGTATCCAATGTGAATACACCATTATCCTGAATCTAAGATTACAAGTCGGGGCACTAGGAACAAGCACAACAACAAGATCAACTCCGACAAACAAGGGTCAGGCATCTTTCAAAGATGCATTAAGAGGGAAACCAACAACACAAGACAAACAAGCCCCAAATCTAACAATCTCATGTCCATACATTGTAGAAAGAATAGAAAAAGCTCTAGATATGTCCATCAAATTACCAGAAGTAAGTGACTTATTCACTATTTTACACGCAAAAGCCATTATTTGTCACTTTAATGGGTTTTGGCTAAAATCTAAAGAGCTTAATGAATGGATCTACCTCAATTGGACCAGAGAATGTGATATTTACCTGTGTACAAAAGATTTTTTTGTGGTTCAGTTTCATACCCAAAAAGATTACAATTATGTCATAAATGATGGGCCATGGTTCTAGTGAAGGGCAGGTCTCTTTGTAATCCCATGGTTTCCTGGTTTTGACGCGAACTCAATGGTGGTTACTAAAATGCTGGTATGGGTAAGGCTACATAACCTTTTGCTTCCTTTTTGGCACCATCAGGTTTTAGAAGGCATAGGGAACTCTCTGGGAAGGTACCTGAAGATAGATCGAGAAAGAATGGAAAAAGGGATCTTCACCTTTGCATGTATTTGTGTGGAGATGGATTTAAGTAAAGGTCTCCCTGATTGTATTAATCTGACACACAAAGATTTTAAGTGGATATAGTGGTTAGATTTTGAAAACACTACCTTTAGATGCAGGGTCTGCCATCAAACAGGGCATTTGCAAAATACATGCAAACAAGCAAAGAAAAGAACAAAGAAGAGAACGCAAAAGCAAAAAGGATGGCAATTCCCAGAATCCCCTTCATCAGATGATGAGGAAGAAGAAATGGATGAAACCCAGCAACAACAGGAGACAGAAAAACAACAAGGCTCACAAGAGATGGGAGACGAAAAGGAGGAAGAACAAAAGAAACAACCAGAGAATCCAAATAACTCAGTAGTTAATCCAATCCTTGAAACCCAAGTAGAGGAAAATAACAACAATCAAGGCACTAGTGGAACCAAGCGATCACATGTTTCTGAAAGCTCTGATTCAGACAAAGATAACCCAAATCTTACAAGAAATAATGAACTGGATATTTTCAGTTCTTCTCCACCTCTCGGAACCTGGAAAAAAAAATCAAAAGAAAAAAGGCAAAAAAGACAAGTCTAGCGTCGTTGGCATTATGTAATTTTATTTTATTTCTTATTTTTTTCTATATTTTTTGGTAGCTTCGCTACTGTGTGTGTATCATGCATACGTGTCCTACAGGACAACCTCCTGAATGCTTCAATGCATCTAATAAATGTAACTTTTCATTTTTATTAATAGAAAGTTACTAATTTTTCCCTTGGAAAAAATAATAATAATAATAATTGAAAGTAAAAAAGTTTAATTATTTCATGATAAGAATAAGAAAATGGAATACTTGGTCCAGGCCACTCCTCGCTTCTAGTTGTTGGACTATGTTATTTTGTTTTGCTGGTGGGAATACTTGTGCTTTTTGGGCTCCTTGGGAGGCGTAAGAAATAACCATTTAGGACTCGGGGGCATGGATTTTTACAGATGCAGGTGGCATTCTCTTTCAGTGTGTAAGTCTTGGAGCTCTGGAGATCTTCTCTTGTCAGTTGACAACCTTGATTCCTTGGCTAGATTATTCGGTAGGGTTTGGTTTTCAATTCTACACAAAAAATGGTGTGAGTTGGGTGCTTGTGGAAATCAGTGGGAAGGGAGGTTACAACACCTTTATGGCACTCGGTATTTGCGCTATGTGAAATTTTCCATTTCACATGGAAGTGCAGGTACCTATTCTCTGTCCAATTTTCACTTTAAATTAGTTATTATTATGCCAGGTTTCTGTGACAGAGTTTGCATACTCTTGGGTTGTAGCTAAAGCAAATTAAGGAGGGCATAAGAACCTATGGGCATCTCCTAGTTTCCCCTCTTGTCGCTACCCTCTGTTCAAGGTCTTGGGTGGAGAGGGGATGGAATATTGGGGGTTTTGTTCATCTAGGGAGGAGGTTGAAAATTCCCGGTGGAGAATCCGAGCTTGCAAGAGAGTGGTGGGGTGGAAATATTATGCAAGGGTTGTTCATGCAATGAGGGGGTGTGGGATTGGAGCTAATTTGAAGTTGATATGTAGTGGAAATGGTGCAAAAGATGAAGGAAACAACTAGTCAACAATGTGGAGTGTAGACAGTCCAACTGGAAAGGGGGTATGGGTGTGTTGGGAGTCTAGGTGGACTCACAGTATCAGAAGAAGGCGCCTCAGTCTGGATGTTTCACGTGAGTAGTATCAAGTGGTCAGCGGGGGCACTATGATGCATCAATGAGGGAGGGTATGTCACAGTGCTAGGCCGCGAGGTCAAGAGGCTGGGAACCGAGTGGAACCGATGGACGATGGGGAGGAGATTGAGCAACAATAGGGAAACTAGTCAGGATGTGTTGACCTACCACGACCCTTTGATGTTCTTGAAGCTAAGTTCCAACAGTTGACAACAATGGTGGAGAAATTAGCCAAAGACAGACATGACAACCGCAACGAGATCATCACTTTCATAAATTATCTCCAGCATAACCAGTGGCACGTTGATGGACATGTTGGTTTCTCTATGACAAGCGTAGAAGCGGCTTCAAACAAGGTTAGATAGATTCAAAGGAAGGATGCCACACATGGAGGACCATATCCATGAAGCCTTTCATCTGACACGTGGCAATGGTCCAGACGACCCGGTTCTGGGTAATCCTGATGGTTAGCTATGGTAGTGAGTTATATTTTGCTTCTTGGTCTCTTTGAGCAATCCTTGTATGGTCGTTTAGCTTTGTTTTGGTATTGTCAGTTTATTTTTGTCAGTACCACCTGGCCAATAATTCCGGTAGGAATGAGGCTAGGAGTGTTTTGATCAAATGTAAACTTTTTATGAATTAATAGAATCGGTTGACTTTATATATATATATATATATATATATAGCATTTTAAATAATCTCACTATACTACATTTTAACCTTTTTTTAGGTTTTTTTTTGGTCAAATTTATCTAAAATCCAGTAAATATTTGTTGAAAATACAAGGTTAAGTTGTGTAAATTACACAAGTATCCAAAAGAATTTTTAACCGACTAAATCTATTTATATATTCAAAAATATAGTTTAAACAATGATCAATTTCACATGATATATAAACAGAGAGAAAATACACCAAGCATCGAAATCAAATCTCTAAAAACATATTTTTTTTCCACTTTTACACTATACTAGTGATGTACACCTCAAAAAAAAATTAATCCTCTAACATATACAACTTACTCTTTTAATATTCTATAATATAACATCATAAACTAACATTTAAAGCTTTTTTTTTGCAACTTCACATCGTCCAACAAAAACATTGACACGAGCATGCTCTCGAATGTCCAACAAAAACATTGACACGAGAATGTTCTCGAATGATAAAGTGATTCATCAAAATATTTGAACACCTACTTTAAGGTCTACTTTTGTAATTCAAGTGGACGGATATATTATTTTTGTCGCTCAGATATTAGACATCCTTGTATATGATATAAAGTAACTTATATCATATAAAAAAAATTTCAATGAGAATAATCTTTTTGATGAGCATAATTTTACTGTGTTTATTCCAGTTTTTTTTAATTTCAAAGTTCTTAATTATTTTAAAATTAATCAAAAATTTAAAATTAAAATTATAAATATTAAATATTAAATAAAAGTATAAATTTTAAATAAAAAGTTATTATTGTTTCGCATATATTGGGTTTTTGTCAAATTTGTATTATTTTGGGTTTGATAAAAAAAAATGCAAAATTACTAAAGTTTAACTTTATAAATTAAAAATTATTATTTTTTAAAAGAAAATTATTTATTTATTAGCAATTTGATTGGCTATCAAGTTCAACATTACCCATCGCTTTGAAGCCTATGTCAGTGATAAAAATAAATTAAAAATAACAAAAAAAATCACTTTTGCCCAAATGTGCCAACTATTAATTACTTTATCCTCACAATTCAATAGATTATGTACAGTTTATTAATAATAAGCATAATAATTTATTAATAATAGGCATAAAAATACTAGCTTTGAATGAATAATATTACAGTGGCTCAGTGATGGGTGTTGTACGATCTTGTGTGCAACATTCTCATCTATCTATAAACAGTCCAATCTAGACCATCACATTAAATGAGCATAGTAGAAAATTCCCTAACCAGTAAAGAACGACATGAGTGAGCGAGTGAATTTTTCCATCATACATTATGGCCTCTCTCGATGCACTTGATTGCCATGATTTCCTTCATCCTATTGTTTCATGACATCCAATTTTAAATATAAAATATTGACTATGAGATCTTATTAGTCCCTGCCATAAGGCAATAGGGACTATAGTAATCGAAGAGGTCGTTAATAATAATATATGCACGAAAATTAATAAAACTTATGACATAAACCTAAAGTTTTAATATAAAAGTTTTATTCTGCTTTTTGTTCAAGCAATTAAATATTAACACTCGTTTGTGTTAGCCAATAAAGAGTATGAAAACTTGGAGATCTTATTTGGCCTCTTCCCAAGGCAAAGAGGCATATACAAACTTTGGTTTAAAAAACATGTCGTCAATTCATTTTTCCATCGTTAAGTAATGATTTCTAGCGTTACCCTAAAACATAAAATGTTATTTCCTTTAGTCTAAAAAAACTTTGGGTTACAAAAGACACGGTTTATTACCTGTGCGCTAACGTGTAACTCAGTGTCTCATTGTGGTGGCATGTTAACCATCTTCTATGGCTCTCATTTCTATTAGTACAATACTAGCTCCACTACTAATACAATTTGACTCTATCTCTACTCGCAAGGATCACATAACTTATCCATCTCCGTTGTAAGGTCGATAGGACAAGTAATTCTCTGTTGTAACGACCAAAGGACCAATAAGACTATATTCACTATGCACAGCTTCGAACAGGGTGGGAAGGATCCACCTCGAAACTTTACATGCTTCTTCAAGGAGAAGCTATGAATAGGATGGGAAGGCTCCACCTCATGACTTTACATGCTTTTGTAAGGAGCCATAACAGCAAGGAACATTACTCAAAAGAACATAAGAGATTGGAGCATTGCTACTCAAAAGAAGATAACAAATATGAGTAGTGAGTAGCTCCATCAAAAACCAGAGGTGAAGATGAAGTCTGAAATTCAAAGATTCTTTCAGCTATACATCCTGTTCAAGTCTTGCACTTGTCAATATTTGTGAAACCATCATCTCAATGAAGATATGTGCATCTGTGTTACATTTTCACACACATTTAATATGCTTAATGGGTCTAAGACTTTGCAAGCCTCCACCCATATTTTCAATAAGGGATGTTGTATACTTCAGTTGTAAAGCACATTTTACATCTTTGTTATAATGCTTACTTTTCTACCTATTTTACATCTGTAGCAATCAAGCCATTTGAAAAATGTGCAGAATAGAGGAATGTGGAAAATTTATAATGTAATACACTTTTCTGCATCTCATAAGTGATCATATGTGTTCCAATGTAACTCATAACTATGAAATTTGAGTATTGAATTCTCAGATATCTTATTTTGCGGTGTAAGTTAGTGCTGATTTTTATTTTATTTTTCAATAGGTTCTTTCAGATTCAAGTTGCCTTTCACATAGGTGAAATTCAGCATACTCCTCCTACTCCACAAGATGTGATGCCAACAAGAATGAGTTATTATCATGAAACAATTTGGAAGGGTGTCCCTAAGTTTTTGCGTTGTATTGATACTTCCCGGTGTTGAAGGAATTGTAACTAGGTTCGGTCTTCATAAATGTACTTTTGATATTTGTACTTATTCAAGAAAAGAAATATTATTTTTTTAATATATGACAATGAGTTCCTTGCTCATTGTAGTAGGTCTAGCACATGTCAAAGTGCTATAGATGAGTCAAATAGTCAAGAGAAAATATTGAAGGCCTTAAGGGCATGTTACACTATGCATAAATATATATTAAAGTCAAATGGAAACCTCCAAGAAAAGTCAAGTCTACTCCTATGAAATGGCACCTTAAACAAGCTCATTCAAATATGCTACACCTCCATGAAAAATGTGTGAATATTTCTCAGCAAATCACCCACCAAACGACCCTCCAAATCAACCTACAAACAACCCTCCAAGTCGGCCTAAATCTAGCTGACAAGTCGGCCTAAATCCAGTTGACGAGTCGGCCTAAATGCAGTCAGTCAAGTGGCTTAATTGCAGGGACAGTCCTCTATTTATAGAGGTTGTCCACCCAAAAATAGAATGCACAACTTGGCTCTAAAATCCGCAAGAAATAAAGGATAAGGAGAACGACAAAAAGCTAAGGGAACAGGTCTTCTAGGGCAGCGAGGTAAGGAAAAGGAACAATGAAGTCTGAGGGCCTGTTTTCAAGTGTATACACAGCCACATGTGCGAGAAAGTGAAGGGAAGTATACGGCTATATCAGAAGTAAAATCACAGTTGCATATTCTTCATTGGTTGGGCTAGTAACTAGGCCTACAAAGGCCTCCTACTCCAGCGTGGAAGAAAGACTCTCAAGCGAAGTAAGAAAGAAGGAGACCGAAATATAAAGGATTGTTTCTAGGGCTAGAAACAGTCACACATGCGAAGTGCAGTAAGGGTATAACAGCAGCAAGTGAACAGGTCGTTGTTTGGATGAGAGATCAAGCCTACAAGGACTCACAAGCCTAGCAAAGGAGCTTATCTCTCTAAGGTAAAAGGACTCTAATTGGAAGACGAAGTGCTAGAAGACAAAGTGTTGGAAGAAGTGTTGAGGTATATGGTGTAGAAAGGAGTAAAGACTTGACTTTTTCTTGGAGGATCTCTTAGTCAGAGGTCTAGGGTTTGGCATTGATCAATAGAAGCTTCAATAAGGGAAAACTTACAAAGGGTTTTCCTCCCAAGAGTGGAGAGGTTTTGACCCTGATAGAGAGCCAACATATTGTGTTCTTTTTTTATGTTTGGTAGAAGTTTGTTGATGTACAAAATGGGTCACATGCATATGTTTTTTCCAAGGAATACTAATTCTAAGTTTTGCAAATACCATCAACTAATTGTCTTAATTTAATACAAAATAAGTTAAACATTAAATTACAAGGAACATAATGTGCGCGATGAAACTTTATATTGTGTTGATAACCTAGTGTCTTTTTTTTGGGCTAATTTAGTGGATTGATGTGACATGTAAAGTTGTGTTTATACAACCTGATAAAACTACATTAAATTCCAAAAAGTATGAAGTTTATTTGTCTATGTGAATTAACTTTGTCTTGTAATTAACTTAAAATATCAAAATTTCAATTTCAACTACAATATATTCAATTTAGTGTGATTAAATAGTTTTCTAATTTGTAAAGTGTGAAGATTACATTTTCTAATTACAACATATTATATATATAATATATTGTTAAAACTATATTTTTCTTAATTACACTATATTTATTTTTTATATACGCTGTTTTTTTTAATAAAAATGGAAAATGTTTTAATTAATAATACTATATAACAAGCTTTGTAATAATAATTTTTTTTCCTTTTTATTATCATAAATTAATTATACCAAAGTAGAAATTTTCATAACTTTAAAATTCTAATCAAATTTAAAAAATTATTATTATTACTATTTTCCCTTTGGGGTAGCTTAATTGACAATGATTGTGGAAATAAAGTGTCAGCGAACCCGAAGCCTTGAGTTAAAATCTTGTGATATCCCTCGATAATGAAGATGTAGTCCTACCAAGCTTACAAAAAAAATTAATAGTTTTTTTTGCTAATCTGCAACTACATTATTATATGCATGTTGACAAAACTTGACCGTCTAAAATATAAAATACTTTGTTGGTAGTTTTTAAGGGGGTGAACTTTCACTTACGCCAAATGCTTTTGGGTTTTGGGTTATTCACATATTTTCTCGCATCAGAAGACAATGAAAAGTAATTTTAGATGGTAATTTACTTATGGTGGTGGATGAATTCATATTTCAACAAATTAAATTCAATGAATTTATTTTAATTTAATTATATTTGAATTAAGCTATAGAAACTACTACTATGTAGCACTTGTTAATATTTAAAATAAGTATGAAGCAATAATTATCTAAGCCTGCTATGTTTTAGTTCGGTTTTTTTCCAATTTTCAATACAAAACTTAAATAAATTAATTGAATATCAATAAATATATATCAGAATTTTGTATGACCTTAACTAACAACTTAGAAAACTTAAGAATTTTGTATGACGTTAACTAATAACTTAGAAAATTTAAATACTAATTATGTGAGATGTATTAGAGTCACTTTTGGCAAGAATTTCAATTTTTTTAGAGCATATATATTTGATGATCATAAAAAATATTTCAATTTGCAAAGAGAAAAAGTAATTGAAAGAAAAAAGTTCAATTATTTTATGGTAAGAATAAGAAAAGAGAAATCTATTCAAATTTTTAATATAACATTAATTTAAAGCATTTAAAGTATTAATAACAAAAAAATAAATAATGTAGATTATAAATAAACAATTTCAATGTTAGCTATGTATATAAAATAAAATAAAAATGTATGTATATATATAACAATTGAAATGAAATATTTTTTATGATTAAAGCATTTTAAAAAATCTCATTATTTTTCATTTTAAGCCTTTTTCAGCTATATTTTTTGGTCAATTTTATCTAAAATCCAGTAAATATTTGTTGGAATTATTTTTATGGTTAAAGCATTTTAAAAAGTCTCACTATTTTACATTTTAATCCCTTTTTAGGTATATTTTTTTGTTAATTTTATCTAAAATCCAATAAATATTAGTTGGAATTACAAATTTTAAGCTATGTAAATTACACAATCCAAATATTAAAAAAAAATCAAAACACTAAATCCATTTATACATTCAAAAACAAAATTTAAACAATAATAAATTTCACATAATATATGTGAAAAAACACACACCAAAATCAAATATATTAAAAAACCATAACAATAATTTACACCTTAAAATATTTAATCCCTCTCACACACCCAACTTACTCTTTTAATATTCCATAATATAACATCATAAACTAAATAACGTTTAATAAAAAAAATTTGGCAACCTCACATCGTCTAACAAAAACATTAACACAAGCATGTTCTCTAATCTTTTTTTTTTTTTTCACGTAGAAAAAAGTCGCAATTTATATTCATATTGAAATAAATTACATTTTGTAGATGCTTTGAGCATATGAAGATAGCTGTCCATGAATAGGACGAGTACACTGTTAAAAAAAAATATATAAAAAGTTAACAATTACATCAAGCCTATACTTTTCTGCCTTTCTTCTTCTCCACCCTACGCCAACCCTGAGAGTCGGAAGGGGGAACAATGATGGCCTGTGTGTATTCTTGTGTGTTCACTAGTGGTTCTTTGTCGGATTCTGATCCTTCTGATCCATGAGTTCTTTTGTTGCCGCTAACTTCCAGCTGTGGCCTTTCCTGCTGCCTAAATTTGTCTTCCGATTGAGGGTCTGGCGCTTTTTCTTCCTGTGTGCCATTCTGTTCCATATTTGTATCAGGTTCCTCTTGGTTCACTTTATTCTCCGGCTGAAAGTCCTCTTCTTCCAGCGGTTCTGTATTCTGCCAGCCATTTGGCCTTTTTTGTTGTTTCTTGTTTCCTTTTGCATTCTTTCTGGCCAATGGGCACGAATTTTGGAGATGTCCTGTTTGCCTACAACTGCGGCATCTGAATGCAGTGTTTTCATAGTCTAGGGGTTGTAACCATTCAGTATTGTTATAGTTTAATGAAATTCAATCAGGCAGCCCCTGACTCAAGTCCACTTCTACGCAAATTCTGGCAAAAGTGTAAATCCCTCTGTTATATCTATCATCATTAGCTTTAAGGTATTTCCCCAAGGAATTCCCAATGGCATATAATACTGTAGGATGCCAGAAATGTAATGGGAGGTTGTGAAGCCTCACCCAAACAGGCGTTGTTGAGATTTTCATAGTGTTTGGGTCAAATTCAGCAAACCAAGGGGTAACAAAGAGACCTGCATTACCCCAAAACCAAGGCCCCTCATTGATGATTCTATCCCTTTCTTCCTCTGTGTGGAAGTGTACAATAAAAAAACCTTTTGAAACAAGGTATATATTACATTCTGGTGTCTAGCAGGAAAATATCCATTGATGTAAAGCATCAGATTTTGGCCATAAACCATTAAATCTACATATAACAGCATGTTTTGAGAAGTCAGAGTGTATTGCAGTTACCTCTGGAATAGTAACTTTGAGCATTGCATATTCCAGTTTTTGTTCTACTATATGTGGCCCGGGTTGCTCTGATGGTATCTTTGGTTTGTCCTGCATTTTTTCTTTCCCCTTTACTGCATCTCGAAAGGAGCCTGGAGCCTTTGAACCAGATCCGTTGCTACCTCCACGCAGTCTTAGATTAAGGAATATGGTGGTGTTCTGGCAGATCCCATATTCCTGCAGAGTAAGATGGTCCTGTAGGCTACGTCCTGCACATATCAGGTTCTGGTGTCTGGTGGGAATTCCAAGTTGATTATGTATTTTGTTTTTTAACTCTTGTATGTTTAAACTCTTGCTTAGCCGCATGCAGCGGTGGCTGCCTCCTGTTTGTTTGATGAAGATTTGGATCCAATCGTTATCCTGGCAGAGTGTTTCGGCCTCTTTATGGCTGAGCTTCGGTAAATTGGTTATTTTCTGATAAGAAACCCTCGCTCCCCTGTTATTTTTATTTTGTCCATCCCATGGGGTTTCCAGATCTGGTTTATGCAGGTCCCCTGGCAGTGGCTTCCAATCAGTGCTTCCTGGGATGTGGGTAACCAGATCTGCTCCATTATTAAACCGAATAGCATTCTGATATTCTAAGTAATGGGTTTTTTCTTCATACCTTATCAGCTGTTGTTTCTCGCTGTAGCCGCAGATCCAAAACGTTTTATTCTTTGGGGTTTTCTTCGTCCGCCTCACAATAAATCCCTTTTCATTATTTCCGTGATTGACTTTTGCATATCCAAGGGAACTCTTGGTGCTTACATCTCTGCGGGTGCAAATAGAGAGAACGGGACCGAAATGCTGGATTAGCTCATGAATCTGGCCGCCCGTGACCCTGGGCTCCAGATCGCCCACATGCAGAGCCGCCGTTATGGATGGATTGGGCCTGTCGATCCCAACGATCTGCTGCAGCAGTGAAACACCAGGGATTTGGGGCTGGATTGGTAGATCCAAAAGCGACGACAAAAAAAGCAGGTCACTGCAACCCAAACGATGAGAGTTTCGTTCGGCACTGGAAGCTGTCAATGTGCAGCGAAAGCGAGCAGTGTATAGTGACGCATAGACCTTGAGTTTCAAGCCCTCCATGCTTCCTTCGGCTCCTCAATCCTCATATATATATATATATATATATATATATATATATATCGCATGTTCTCTAATCATACGGTGATTCATTAAAATATTAGGGCACCTACTTTAAGGTATACATTTGTAATTCAAATGGATGGATATATTATCTTTGTGCTTGAAATATTAGACATCCTTGTATATGATATTAGTGTGTTTTTTAAATTTTATAAGGAATAGTTAAATCATCCAAATGAGCACAAATTTATTTATTTATTTTCTTTATTTTCTTTTTTTAAGTAATCAAAATAACTAAAATTATAAATTTAAACAAAGTTCTTAATAATATTTAAAACAATTATGAAGTAGAATTTATTTAGTTTGGTTTGTTTTTTACTATTTAGTTTAAGAGCAGTAGTAGTAATTTGGTTTGTGGTTTAAAAAAAAAAAAAAAAAATTATTATAATTATAATTATAATTATTAATTTGTTGGTTTAATTATCTTTATAAATAAGTTATATTCCATATGAATACCATGGTTTATAATTATTAATTTGATGGTTTAATTTCCCTCTTTATATAGGGTATATTCAACACCAATACCATGGGTTCTCATAAACATTGAGCTCAAAAACCATTGATAACTTGAACAAGTCAAATTAATTAGTTGGAAGTAAAAAAATATTTAATAGTAATGAGTAGAGATTTTATAAAATGTGCACCATGGTCATAGGAAAAATCTGGAAGTTTACATAATTTATAAGTCCAGGTTCTATGACAACATAAAAATTTTTGGGAGGTTCAACCTCCATATCACCAAAACCAAAAACTACATCCTTTCTATTGACTAGTTTACAACTATATATCCTACAAAATTGACGACAAAGGAACACATTTTTTTAGTATTTGTTCATTCATCATGAGGGGACTCTCTTAACATTGCCTCCTCCATTTTAGTGTTTAAAACTCCTCATGTTGGATGTGTTCCCATTGATGAGCTTGGCCTCGACATATTCTCCACCTATCATCGAAGAGCATCAATTTCATCATTCGAATGATCCATTTGCTGCTACATGGAAAGAAACTTGTCTGCTTGACCTACTACTTGGAGGGAGAGTAGTTAAATAATCTACAAAAGGAAGTGACAATCTATATTGTTGGCTACATGCAAGTGAGGGCAGTGAGGACACTCTGGGAGATCTTTCCAATCATCCCCATGCCTATGAGGGTCCATTAAATCCCAATTGTCGCTCCTTCTCATATTCTCGAGCTTGTATTTTTGCAACACAAGTTCAGAACCCACCCAAAAATTCCAACAAATATGCAAAGAGACAACTCCTTGTAGAGAGCTGGCAAACAGAATTGGAAATTTGAACCAATTTTGGAAACAATGTATTACCGAATTCCAAGCTAATTGTGGGAAGGAAACTTGAGATCCCTTTGTATTGTTACTTCTCTTTTTCTTGGTTTGTTGGGTGTGTAATCTGGCCTTGCCTCTGTCAAATGTTGCCTACATAGACTTGCAATTCAATTTTTTCTTGAGATGGATTCGACACATACTAGGAAAAAGCATGGTTACAAGTCTAAAATTACATGTCCTAGTAGAATTGAAATTTTCTCCTTCCTTCTCCTCCCAATGGTGAAGACTCCGGTTAGGGAGAAGAGGGAGCATGTCTTCCTTACTCCATGAGTGACAATCTATTCTTGGCAGGTGAATACTGACCTTGGAGGACCAGGTTCCCTCCTCCATGAATGCTTGATGGGATCTATGATCTCTCCACACGAATTCAATCTTTCTCACTATAGCTATTGCAGATACCAAGACGGGGAGGATATGAGTCTAACGTTTGGGACATAATGGCCAAAACCTGTTGAGCAGATTTACTGATACCTAAGTACAAGAGGGTGTGTATCTAGCATGTTGGAACAACGCCCCATTCTGCATAATACCATGTCCAATTAAGGAACTCACATCAAAGAACATTGATTGCACCTGAATTGTAATAATGCCCATGAATTTGATAATTAAGCTATGGTTGCAGCCATTAGCTCTAAAGTTTTGAGATCTAGAGTCATATAGAGATATATGATGTACATTTGCAAATTCATGAGATAATTTTCCAACTCATTTTCCCATTGACCTCTATTTAACCCTTCTCCAGCTCGCAGGCTTAATTAACTTGTTGGTTTGTCATCTTATTTTGGCTTCTTAGGATATCATAAAAGCTTTTGTAGTGGAATGATTCCAACATGCTCTTGATCCTTTGCAAAAGTTGTAGAAATATGGTGATAGAACTGCAACTAAAGAAATTTAATCTAAATCAAGAGACGTGATTCTACTCTATTGTTTTGCAAAAATTAATTCACAATTTAGAGCAACAATCACAAACATGCATCAATCACATACACATGTGCACAAATTTATCTAGGGGAAACCAACTGGTAAAAACCCCTTAAGCTTGCTTCAATTAATCAGATGAATAGAGAATGTATTACAATTGTTCGTCCGCACTTAGCATAACCTGCAAGTGAATAACCTATCTCTCTGCTCGATGAGAAGCTCTAACTCAGACTTAGTCAATTTTTTCCCCCTGCTTGAGCCCCTATTCCCTTGTGTAAATCTTGAGGAATTAGCCCCTATTTTTAGGAATCTTCCTCCAATTGATTGCAAAATTCCGATGGATTGATCATCTCACTACATGCAACACATGTACACTCAAACTAGTTTACAAATGCTTGTTACATTGCCTTGGAATCTCCACCACAACGGGGGAACTCAAATTCTCTGCATGCACTAGCTATTTGAAGTTGATTGATCAATTAACTAGATAATCATTGAGCTAGACTGTTCTCCCATTGCATAACTGACCTTCCACTAGTTCTATCAACAGTTCGAACTAGTTTAACTAAAAACAACTACACATAATTGACCTTGATTGCTACAAATTAGCAATCACACAAGCTTAACTGAACTCCAAGCCCTCTAACTCGAATTTACTAAGCTAACTAAGTGACAAGAGCCATGTCAACTGCCTCTAAGTTGTTTGTTGATGTGGAAATTCGAATTTTCTCAATTTGACCAAGGCAAAGTCAAATTGAGACTTTCTTGCTACACTTCTCAACAAAAGTAGATTTAGATTGTTGGCTTTAGAGGATGTGTCTTTTTGTCGAAGATGGATGGATATGTGAGAGTCTCCTATAATAGTAATCCTGGAGATTTTGAGGTCCCTTGCTAAGGACAATCCTAGTAGAAGACCATACAAATCTACTATGTCGTTAGTTTCTTTGCCCAATCCCCATGCAAACTTAATTTCTTGATGCTCAATGAGGTCCTATAGGATCCCTACCTCTCCTGTAGCCCCTTGGTTTGAAGTAATTTTTTATTTTAACATAAGATTATTTTTATTATTTAATTAGTTGGAAATCATTTTTATTTTAAAGTAAGGTCCTTTTTTTTTTCTTTTTTTTTAACAGAACGCCACATGACATGATAGGACATTACAACACATCTCTAATTGAAGTAATTTTTATTTTTACATAAGGTTATTTTTATTTTTATTTTATTTTAATTACTTGGTAGGAATTTTTATTTTAATGTAAGGTTTTATTTCAATTTTTATTTGAATTATTTATTATTTTAGTTGAGACTAGAGGAAAGGAAGGGAGATTACAACACATCTCTGCCATACCAGGCTTAAAAAAATAAAAATTATCTATATATTAAAATATTTAGATATGAGCTATTGTATTGAAAAGGGTTTTCACTCAATGCCATAGAGATATTGTAATGTCATGTTTAACATTATTAGATCAAATTAAAATAAAAGTAAAAGTAAATATATAAATATATATAAACACAACATTTTGATGTGACCAAATTACATAAAAGTAAAAATAAAATTAAAATTAAAAACATAAAATTAATATTTATAATTATAATTATATTTAATAATTAAATCAGCTTAGATTCATCTTAATTCAAGATCTCCAAAAGTCAAGAGGGATCAAATCTCTTTTTACTCTAAAAAAATTTACATCTCAAATGATTTGATCACTCTCCCTATGTAATATATCTTACTAATAAATATATGTAAATATGTTAAAATGTAAAATGTAATTTAACCTTTCTATATATATTTATTCAAATTCAATATATATATTTTTAAATAAAAATATCATTTTTGTGGTTAAAATAAATTTTTAAATAAATAAACTTGCTTCTATATCCACAAAAAAAAAAAAATACAACTCAAACTTTTAATTATAATATTTCTTATCAAATTTAAAATTAAATTAATTAAAAATCTACCCAGTCTCCCCTAATTTTGACAATGGCAATACGTAGAACCCAAAGTTGTGAAAAATCCCAAACCATGAGTGGTCGGTGGATGCGGAGACTAATTAAAATAGCTATCAATGTGATTAGACATAATAAATATGTAAAGCGACTTAAAAACTAAAATGCATTTTTAAAGGGCGGAAGATGAGAGTAAAAGCAACAACCCAACCGTAACTAAGCAAAGTCAAAGCTATAACGACGTTGCCGTGCATATCCTCCCTGTTTTATCTCCCGTGGAAAATTCCTGGAAGGTTCGTTTCTTTGAATACGAAGAGAATATATGATTATAAATGATTTAACATGATGTTTTTGTGAATGAATAATATTTTAATTTTTATCAAATTAAATTAAAATAGTTTATAAAATTGTTAGTTTTTTCATTTTTGTTTTTTTTTTTTTAATTTAATTTTTTTACTTACTTAAATTAATTCAACTTTCTAATAGTCTTTTCACTAAAAACAATACTAAAGAATTAATACTAACCTCAAAATATTTGTGTTTTTAAATAAATTGAATTTTCGTAGTTGACCTCACCCTTATGATTTCTTCTTTGAACCACACTTTTTTTTGTATTGATGAACACTAAACTCGTAATTTGATATTTCTTGTTAAATGTTTTTTATCACATTTATCCTTAGGAGTGTTAGTGCTCTACACTCCTTTTTGTATGCTCTTGGTTGAGTGCTCTCTATCATTTAAGTTGTGTGTAGGGAACTTTATCATGTTCCGCCACATAACTTCTCACTTTGATTTCCAAAGTAAAGTCAACTCCTTTGGTTCTCATGGTGAGAATGCTAGCACCTCCACCCATGGAGGCATCTTGGCAGCTCTTCTCTGTGAGTGCAAGTGCAGGCCAGGAAGTTGATCAATGCTTTTTGGCAGCAAGTCACTCTCCATATTTGAGAATTGATCAGGTGATCAATTTTAAGCTCAAAAATGAAACTGACCAGAAATTCTTGAAACCAACGCCAAATCGATGAGCTCGCCTATCTGAATCCAACGCAACTTAAATCACTCAAAACCAATATCATATGCTCTTGATATTGCGTTCTAATCGTTTTCCCAAACAAATAAAAGTTTTTCAGATTGGATGCAGGTACACTAACTTGGTAGGGTGGCCATATAGGTATGAGCCAACTGAATGTTGACACTTGGCATGTTCTAGTTCACTGGTTTTGGCGCTCGTGGTCGAAATCTGATTGGTGGATGACTTTGTGAATTAGACTGTTGGGTCCCTATAATACTAGTGATTACCCCATTACTATTGTAGTTATACCCCTTATTTATATTGTTGTGCCCCTATTACCCCCATATTATTATTTCTGTGCCCCATAGAATCATCCAAGAATTGTTCATTTATTTAATGTAAAGGAGGTTTCCCCCTCGAAGAGGCTGAATTCTAAGGCGTTGATCTATCTTTTCTATCTTTTCTTGAGCTGGTTTCATAACATTTGGTATCAGAGCTTTGGATTCTAGGGTTTTGTTGCTCCAAACAGGTCATCATGGCATTTTCGCTATAACTTTTTTTTTGTGACGTTTCAGAAGTCGCAAAAAAAACCCATTTGAGAAGAAATCGCGCTGAACCTTGGGTCCGAATTTCAGAGCTTTTCGCGCGATATTTGCGGAGATATGATCTGAGGAAGTTGGTCTTTTTGCAGACTCCTGAATTACATTCAAAACAGGTGACCTGGGGAAAATCGTCATAACTTTCTCTCTGGGGATGGGATTGAAATTTCGTAAGAAGGTACAGAAAGAGGACGGACTGTAGTTTCTTGTGTGTGTGTTTCAGATTCAAAGGTTGAAACAGTGACTCGTGGCACGTCGTACAAGTTCGCTCTACTGAACCAGTCTAAAAACAAGTCACTGTGGGAGATTTCACATAACTCTTCCTTGGAGAATCCAATTTGGCTCAGACTTGTGGCATTGGAAAGAGGACGCAGAAGGATACTATAGGTAGCAATTTCAGAATTGGATGATCCGAAATTACAGAGATACATCAGATTCAATATCAGGCTTCTATAAAGTGAAAAAAGGTGTGTAGTTTTTTTTTAATTTTTGTGTAAGCTTGGTTTAACGGAATTCAAAGGGCATAGTAAAGCATTATTATCGGTAACTGATGCCCCGAGGAAAGAAAATGCAAACACCTAGTAAGGAACCTGAAAGCTCTAGCATGACTCATGAAGAAGAGGAAGAAATGCTACATGATATATCAAAATTACAAGAACAAGTGCAACAAATGTCACGCTCACAAAAGCTAACAGAAGCTAAGATAAGTGGCGTGGAATCTAAGATAAATGGCGTGGAATCTAAGATAAAGGGCATGGAAGCTAAGATGGATGATTCGAAGACATATTTGAAGAGAGACATGGCAGATTTGAAGATAGATATGAAGACAGACATGGAAGAATTGAAGAAGTTGCTACAAGAAAGGGTCACTAATGGTGAAAAGGTAGTAAAGGAAACTCATGTTAATCATGATTCCATAGACGCTAATGTTGGATCGAAGAATCACCATATTCCAAAAATCGATATGAGGAAGTTTGATGGCAAGGATCCCGCCACATGGATATTACAGATGGAGCAATTCTTCGATCTCAATAATGTGCAAAACGCACAAAAGGTACGTATGGCAACTGTATATTTGGAACCAAATCAGTTTGTATGGTATCAATGGCTTTGCTCTCGTAAACAATTTATCACTTGGGCAATTTTTACGGAAGAATTGATAGCACATTATGAAGATACAAAAAGCAACACTTTTTTTAGCCAATTGATAAGTCTCAAACAAAAGGGTTCAGTAATGGAGCACATTGAGGAGTTCCAAAAATTGAACATAAGGGTAAAAGATATTCCAGAGGAGCATAGGATTGATGTGTTCATAGGGTCTTTAAAGGATAATATCCAACATGATGTTCGCCTTTGGGAACCTGATTCATTAGAGAAGGCATTCAGGTTAGCAAGAAAAATGGAAAGCAAAATTATGGCAACCAGGAAGCATACCACTCACAACTATAAAGACGGAAGTGTTGTTGCCCCTAGTCTTCCACAACCTATAAGGTTGACACCACAACAATTGGAAGAAAAAAGAGCAAAAGGGCTTTGTTACAGTTGTGATAGCAAATACACTAAAGGTCATAAGTGTGCTGAGAAGAAATTATTCTACATAGATTGTGAAGAGGAAGAAGAAAAGGAGCAAGAAAGGTCAAAAGAAGAAGATATACTCCAGGAACAAAGCCTAGATGAAGAACAAATAAATCCGACCATATCTTGTAATGCATTGGCGGGAATTACCACTCCTCAAACCATCAAGATAGAAGGACAAATCAAGAAGAAAAAGGTAATAGTGTTGATTGATTCAGGAAGCACCCACAATTTTATTCATTGTAGGGTAGCAAAAGAATTGAATTGCTTCCTATATCCAGCACCAGAGTGTCAAGTGATGATTGCAAATGGAGGAACAATAAATTGCTCTGGAAAGTGCCATAATATCAAGCTATCCATGGGAGAATATGTATTGACTAGCCCAATGCTTTCCATTCCAATGGGAGGTGCTGATGTTGTACTAGGAGTCCAATGGCTACAATCCTTGGGTACAATAGCTTTTAATTTTCAAGAACTTTTCATCAAATTTTCTACGGAAGGAAAGGAAGTTGAATTAAGGGGTATTGCAGGGAAACCAGGAAAGATAATCAGCTCTAATGGTATGACAAAGCTTCTAAAAAAGGAGCAAAGAGGTGTAATTGCACAATTATGTTCGCTAGATGTTTCCACATTGGAATCATCTATTTCTCCAGATCTCCAAAAAGTCCTGGACAATCATTCCAAGGTATTTGAGACTCCCAAAGGTCTCCCACCTATGCGTGATCATGATCATGCTATTCATCTGATTCCAGGAAGTGTTCCTCCAAACATCAGGCCGTACAGATATCCCTATGTCCAAAAAAGTGAAATTGAACGTATGGTTGCAGAAATGCTAGAGGCTGGTATAATTCAACCGAGTCAAAGTTCTTTCTCAGCTCCAGTAGTATTGGTGCACAAGAAGGATGGATCATGGCGCATGTGTCCGGATTATAGGGAGCTCAACAAGCTCACTATTAAAGATAAGTTCCCCATTCCTGTTATTGATGAATTACTGGATGAATTGCATGGATCAATTTACTTCACCAAGTTGGATCTTCGTTCAGGATATCATCAAATCAGAATGAAGATTGAAGACATTCCGAAAACGGCATTTAGAACTCATGAGGGTCATTATGAATTTTTGGTCATGCCTTTTGGCCTTACCAATGCACCTTCAACATTTCAAGGTTTGATGAATTCAATTTTCAAACCATTCCTTAGAAAATTTGTGTTAGTATTTTTTGATGATATACTAATCTACAGCAAGTCTTGGAAGGATCATGTTGAACATGTTGACAGGGTGCTACAACTATTGGAGGAGAAACAATTATATGCAAAAAGATCCAAATGTTTCTTTGGAGTCCAGGAGGTGGAATATTTGGGTCATATTGTATCTCATGAAGGAGTTAAGGTAGACCCTAGCAAAATTAAAGCCATTAAGGAATGGAAAATCCCCACATCCATAAAGCATCTGCGAGGATTTCTTGGGTTGACAGGGTATTATCGCAAGTTTGTTAAGAATTATGGGAGAATAGCAGCACCTCTAACAACATTATTGAAGAAAGATTCATTTTCATGGACTCCGGAAGCAACAAAGGCCTTTGAACATCTTAAAGAGGCAATGTGCCAAGCACCGGTCTTAGCTACACCGGACTTCACAAAAACCTTTATTGTGGAATGTGATGCTTCAGGAAATGGAATTGGTGTTGTTCTAATGCAAGATGAAAGACCCATTGCTTTTGAAAGTCGTCCAATCAAGGGAAAGTTTTTAAGCAAAGCTATTTATGAGAAGGAAATGTTGGCAATACTCCATGCACTTAAGAAATGGCGACCCTACCTAATGGGAAGACACTTCAAGGTAAAAACGGATCATGATAGCCTTAAATACTTTTTAGAACAAAGATTATCCTCTGAAGAGCAACAAAAGTGGGTCACAAAGATGTTGGGTTATGACTTTGAAATCATCTACAAAAAAGGGAAGCAAAATGTGGTGGCAGATGCACTCTCAAGAAAGGATGAGGATGTGGAAGCATTGTTGTGTGCCATTTCTATTATCCAACCAGATTGGATAAACGAAGCAAGGGAGGAATGGAAGAATGACGAAGAAGTGTGGGCACTTATTCGAAAGCTACAACAAGATTCCAGTACTTCTGATACATTTAGCTGGCAAAATGATTCGTTATGGTACAAAGATCGCTTATACCTCTGTAAGAATTCCCAGCTAAAACAAAAGATTCTTATGGAATTGCACACTTCTCCCTTAGGAGGGCACTCAGGATTTTTAAAAACTTACCACAGGGTTAAGAAGGAATTTTTTTGGGATGGCCTTAAATCAGATATTCAAAAGTTTGTGGCGGAATGTTTGGTTTGCCAACAAAATAAAGTTGAAACAATTAAGACACCGGGTCTATTACAACCTTTATCCATTCCAAGCCAACGTTGGGAGGAGGTTTCAATGGATTTTATCACAGGTTTACCCAAGTCTGAGGGAAAGAGTGTCATCATGGTGGTAGTTGACAGACTTACCAAGTATGCACACTTTTGTGCATTATCACATCCATTTAAAGCCAGTACAGTTTCTACTGCATTTATGGAAACAGTTCAAAAGCTACATGGAAACCCAAAGATTATTGTAAGTGACAGAGATCCCATTTTCACTGGAAATTTTTGGACAGAATTATTTTCTTGTCTTGGTACTCAGTTAGCTCATAGCTCATCTTATCATCCTCAATCTGATGGGCAAACTGAGATAGTAAACAAATGTTTGGAAGGATATCTTCGTTGCTTTGTATCTGATAAACAGACACAATGGGTCAAATGGTTGCCTCTGGCTGAATGGTGGTATAACACTTCCTTCCATACAGCAACAAAAATGACCCCATTTATGGCACTTTATGGGTATCAACCACCATCCATCACATCATATTTAAGAGAAAATTCTAAGGTTCAGGCAGTGGAACATCACATCGAACATCAACAACAAGTCCTCCAACTCTTAAAGGATAACCTCGTGTTGGCACAAAATAGAATGAAACAACAGGCAGATCAACATCGCAGTGAAAGAAGTTTTGATGTAGGTGATTGGGTATTCCTACGGCTACAACCATATAAGCAAATGTCCCTAAAGCAAGCTAAGAAGGATAATAAATTATCACCAAAGTATTATGGTCCGTACAAGGTGTTGCAAAAGATTGGTACTATGGCATACAAATTGGAGCTTCCTGCAGCTTCTCGATTGCACCCAGTTTTCCATGTTTCATGTTTAAAGAAGGTTATAGGTGACAAGCTCCCAATTCAAACAATATTGCCAGAACTTGACGAGGAAGGAAAAATTATATTGGAACCGGAAGCAGTCACAGAAACAAGAACTCGACAGCTACGAAATCGATCAATTTCAGAGTATCTTATCAAGTGGAAGAACTTATCCGCTGAAGATTCCACATGGGAGGATGAGAATTTTATGCAGAAGTATCCAGAACTACTCAAGCGTTGAGGACAACACTTTTTTGAAGGAGAGGGGCATGTTGGGTCCCTATAATACTAGTGATTACCCCATTACTATTGTAGTTATACCCCTTATTTATATTTTTGTGCCCCATAGAATCCCTCTATTGTTATTTTTGTGGCTTTATATTATTATTGTTAGGTCGGCTGGATTATATTGTGACTCCTTAGACTCCTATATATAGAAAGGAGGTTTTGTCATTTGTATCATCCAAGAATTGTTCATTTATGTAATGTAAAGGAGGTTTCCCCCTCGAAGAGGCTGAATTCTAAGGCATTGATCTATCTTTTTTATCTTTTCTTGAGTTGGTTTCATAACATAGACCTACGACTGGGACCCACGTGGCCTAATGGGAGGTTGCCACGTGGCATCCCAGTATTGGCACAAAATTTTATTATTAGCCAAACTGCCCCCACAAGAATCAAACATGAGACCTCATGCAGGATGACACAGCGCCTTACCACCATGCCAAGGGTGGTTCTTACTAACAATGGTGGCACATTTCTATATAAAGTTTATCTCGCTTGTATTTGGGGGACGGTGCTAAGCCCTAGCCCCCAGTCACCCCGCGCCCACGAGACCGCAGGCAAGGGAGCCAAGGGCTCGGGCTTAGCCCCAACCCAAGGTTCTGGAACCCACGTTTTCCAAGTACCGAACTAGCACCAAACAGACGAGGGGCGGAAGCATTAGGACTAGCCCACGGTCGTGGCGCCTTTCACGTGACCACAAGCGTGAACTTTGGGCGTTACACGGAGGAGCTTGTGATAGGGGGCCAGCCTCGAGGTCATATGCGACCCCAACGTGACCACATGCCAGCGCAGAAGGGGGATCTGACGGTTAGGGCAGACCTTTGGCCTGACCCTCGGCCCCGTGGAGCACCACATGACCATGTCCCGAGTTTTAGGGGCTTAACCAGTGGGGGTGGGGGTTAAGGCCCATCCCTCAACCCTATGTGGCCCATGTGGCCTTGTTTTTTGGATTAAGGTATCTTAGGCTAAATTAACTATCCAACATAATTCACTAGCAGGTAGTGAAATTGTCGCTCCGTTAGCGAATTTCGGGGAGGATTTGTAGAACCAATAGACAAAAGGTCGAATTTGTAGGATGGCTAACAGTGAAATTCGTGGGAGAGCTTAGGAGCTCATAGATTTTCATAGATTTTTGAGTTTTTATCCAAATTGAGCTTAGAAAGAGTGCACTTAGGGGTTTTTGGATGTTCTAAATCCATTAGTAACCTCTACTTTCTTATTTGAGCACATCTACAGAGCCTTTTTGCAAGCTTGAGACTAAAGGTGTATGGATCAGGTAGGGTTTGGAAGAAGTTCTGGAAGGTATTTGTGCGTGGACAAGTCCTTGTAAGGGTATTCTCACTTTCAGAAGTCTATGCAACAATTGTAACCAATAGGGTTTAGTTCAGGTTCAACTTCTCTTAACATGAAGTTATGATTATGTGCTTGAATGTGGAATTGAAGAGTTCACATGCTCTTTTTAGTTCCTTTTAGTTGAAGTATGTCATCTTTGTGGGAGTTGCCTTGAGTTGTTGATGTTTGTGAGAGTTGCCTTGAGTTGTTGATGTTTGTGAGAGTTCTTTATAGGAGAACATTACCTTGTAGGGGTAATATCCACATATTTACCTGCAACAAATGTTTATGTACTTAATTAGATATTTTAATATATGAGTGGTATAGTCATGTTGACAGGATCGAAGATGTAGCCCAGGAGGGGTGAACTTCGTCAACAAACCTTTTGTCTTGCTCTTCATTCTGACTAGATGGATTATGTGTTGTTATGTTCATTATGTGAAGTTACATATGAAGACTAATCCATGAATTAAAGAGATATTGGAAACCTGTTTGTTTCAAGACCCAATTTTACCTTGCAAAGCATCGACACAGTGCTAATTTTTGTTTTATTTGTTTTTGGAAAAGAGGAAGAAGTCACCTAATCCAATTTTAGATCAGTTTGGTATTAGAGCACCAATTGACCAACTTATAATAATGGGCAGCAAAAAGAGTCTTCAAGAGCTAGAGGAGTAGAATTTGGCTCTTTGGATGGAGAACATAGAATTGAGAAGGATGTTAAAGATAGTTGAAGAGGAGAAGAGACACATGCACTTTGTATTGCAGCAAGTGCTTGATGAGCAAGTTGCAAAAAGTTATACTCCTGTACCAACAAGAGAAACCTCCATAATGAAGCCAGTATGTGGTCATGGTTCAAATAGTGGTTTTGGACCATATGTGGAAGATGTTGCATGTGCATTTTGCAAATATCTTCAAGAAGCACACCATATGTCAATGGATAAGACTGGGTGGCTAAAGTCATCTACAAGTTGGCCATCATCGTCATCATCAAAAGCTGAAAAGATGAATGACAAGTTTAAGGAGGTAATTAGCATCTCAAGTACCATTCCTTCCATTTATATGCATAACAACTCTTTTGCAGCATTCGAGCAACATACCAAAGGTATAGGTATGAATTTGCTTTCCAAGATGGGATATGAAGGTGGAGGCCTCGGTGTAGAAATTTCTCCTGTAAAACAAACTGATATATGCAATGTCCTAAAGCATAATACTTATTCTACTTCTACAAAACATTAAGCGGAAGCATAATCGAATTCATGAGCAACATCAAGTAGAAACATGCATAACTGATCAAGAGAAATAATCACACATAACACAAGATATATCCAGGGGAAAGCACCAGCATAAAACCCCAACCATGTATTATCAATCAAGTGGAAATTCTCTTCACAATACAAAAAGAATTAGCTCTCGAGCTATTCAATTCTCAATGAACTATGAAGATATGAAGATATGTCTCATGAACCAACCAAGCCCTGTATATAAAGGCTTTACTTATGGTCCAATCCCTATTTCCTTGTGCAGTTTGCTTAGGAAATAATAGCAAAAGCATATGCAATTAATTCCAAACATACCAAGTTAACCAATGGTCCAACTATGCAATCCTTGAGGACACTAGTTCCTCAACCATGCAAAAACTACTTACTAGAAATAGTCAAGCATCTGATAGTACATTGTCCCACATCTGATCTCAACTGGGTCTCTGACAGAACTGACATGTAACAGTTATCCATGAGTGAATCCTCAGTTATCTAAAATAATAGTTGTCACATGCATGCAAGCATTAACAAACTATATTTTATTATTTTAACAACTTGTTAAAATAATCTAACTGGACTTGACTAGTTAGAACTAAGTCAACTGGTTCTCTCATTATAGAACTCATACTTATTCCCTCAATCAGTGGAGGAAATTAAGGATAAATTCCTCAATCAGTGGGACAACTCATGTGCATGCTCACAAAGACTTCAAATTCGAATTTCCTTAACTAATTAACTCAACTGAATTAATTAATTAATATTTCCAACTGTTGTTAAGACCAAAATTAATTTTACTTCCTATAGATAGACTAGGGACTGCTATAAATAAGAAGGGACCCAAAATGCTATTTTTAGAACTTTCTATTTTTAGCAGTTTCACCTCTCACCCAATGTGGCCAATGACAGAACTGGCCAAACTGCTATTTTTAGACATGCTATTTTTAGTAGGTCTATTTTTAGCACATTCTAAATTTTGCATTTCTTGTTGCGCACTTTTCAACACTCCCTCTCAACAAGAAAGGCTTCCTCTCGAACCCGATCTAGTAACTCTAAAATGTTCTGCATGCAACACATCTACCCGGTCCACTTGCTCCAACAACACTTGGAACAAAAACACTCCCAACTGACCACTATGTTGGGCTAGGAACATACTGTGATGCTAAAGCTCTACCTGCTTCTGACAAGTGCTCCCTCTTTGACATTTGTGCTACTGCAACATCTCCATGCATCTCGCACCATTTCACACCTCTTTGTGCCACCTAGCACTGTAAGAAACACTTGTGCCTCTCGCATTGTTGCAGCCTACTAGTTATGCGTTGTCCTAGGATTCCCTGCACTGTCGCTCTCTCTGCTGCTCCATCTGCATCTGTCCCTACCCAATCAATCAGTTCCTGCTACTCCACATCGGGGCTCCTGTAGCAAGTTCTCATCCAAGAGGTTTGGTACCTCAAGGATCCTACCCCTCCTCCTTGGGACGATCACTCTATATCGCCCCACCTCCTACCTGGACGTATGGCTGCATGTGATCCCTCAGCCCACCTAGCTCAAAGTTTCCCCCTACTAGAGGTCTCTGCATGAGTAGATGTCTCTATTCGATCTCCACTCAGCTTCCCCTGTTGTGGCTGCTCCACAACCTCCTGAAGCTGCTGCACCAATCGTGGCTCCTCCATAATCGTCTTAGACTTCTTCTGGCTCTGCATGTTGAGAGGTAATATACCCTCCCTCTCAACCACCAAGTCTCCATCAGTTGCCTTGCTTCTCAAGGCTTTGCATGCATCTTGAACCTCAAGAGCATACAGGTTCTTGACTCGTGAACCAATCTACTTCACTTGTCTAGTGATGATGTGTCTAAGGAAAACCTTTCCCTTACTGAAGACTACATCATAGCCTCTGTCTTCTAGTATCACGATCGACACCAACTTTCTCTTCAGTCCTAGTACATACTTGACGTCGGTCAAGGTAAGGCGAGATCCATGCTCCCTCTGAAAAATAATCGTGCCTACACCTGAGACACTATACTTGTCATCATTACCCATCGCTATGAGTATCTGGATATCTTTCTCCTCTAGAGTACTGAACAAACTCTTCTCACCGGTCATGTGGAAAGAAGCTCCACTGTGAAGAAACCAACCACTTCCCACCATGGATGAAACCATGCATGCGAAGAGTGTGAAATCCAACTCAAACTATGAAGCAAGTGCCTCACCTTCAGATCCTTCCTTGGATCCCTTCTTGGATTTCCTCCATGGACAAATTGCAGCATAATGGCCCACCTCATGACAACGAAAGCATCGCACTTTCGATTTGTCAACCTTCTGTTGAAAAGTGTGCAACAAGAAATGCTTGTTGAGAATGAAACAAGATGATGGAGCTTAGTGAAAAGAGTCGCCTTCACTAAGTGGGCCCGCAGGCTATTTTTGGCGCAAGTCTATTTTTAGACTATGTCTATTTTTAGACATATGGATCATGTCTATGGATTGCAGGTTGTTGTTTATGGATGATTGGTCAAGTTGGGAAAAATAGATGGACTTCTATTTTTGGTCAAAGTGTGAGTGATCACAGTGTGAGTGATCAAAGTCTATTTTTAAACAGGCTGTCAAAAATAGAAAAGTCAAATATTATTGTATCATAATAATATTTGGACTATAAACTTGATCTTATTCTCTTGGAGCACTTCAGGATGAGCTACGGATGTGGTACATGCAGATCCCAGAGGGAAATACGTGGTTACCTATGGGATGACTAATATTTGCATGCAGGACTTCAATTAGAACTCAAGTGAGTTGAGTTTAGTGGACTGGAGGTGCAGTTGATGGAGTTGTGTTCAGTTTAGCCTTGTTAAACTAGTTGTATTTAGTCTAACTGATCAATAGACTAGAGATGAGTTGGGTGAATTAGTTATTAATTAATTCACAAGTTATTAACTCATAATGCAACTATATAATACATCAGTTAACTCAGTTGCATGTCAGTGCATGTTCAGTTCAACAAGGACAAGTGGTAGAGAATCAGATTACTATCGGTTGTGACTATAGTTGTGCACCAGATCTTGCACAATCAAGGGATTGAGTATGCCAATGAGTTTGCTCACATATTTGCCCAGTATTGTAGCCTTTGCTCATGTCCAACAAAGTGTGAGTGATTATTTTGAGGTGAAATACGAGTTTGGGAAGCCATTCTCATCAGTTCTTGAGCAGGTATTGAGCTGTGGAGGCAGGCAAGCAGCGGGGGAGATTTGGAGATAAGATCTGAGCTGTATTGTGTGTAACAGGTGGAGCTGGTACCGGATTGCTTGTGAGAAGCATTGCACTTTGTAATGTTACATGATTCAATCAATATAATATACAGATAGTGTGGGGTTTTTAGCGAGATGCTTTCCCCGGGATACATATTGTGTTAATGAGTTTGATTGATGCTTCAATGTGTGCCTGTGAATGTTTCTGCTTCTGTAAATTGATGATCAACGTAGAGGAGATTATGTATTATACATGTTCTGCTTAAAATTGTATGATCAGGATAATCTCTGTGAATATGTGTTAAATTATTCAAAATTTCTACATGGTATCAAAGCTAGATAATTGTAGAAAAAGTTTCTACATGGTATCGGAGCGAGCTGATTTGTAGAAGAAGTTCTACATGATATCAGTGTTGTATT
This sequence comes from Pinus tabuliformis, assembly GCA_031772625.1. Lineage (NCBI taxonomy): Eukaryota > Viridiplantae > Streptophyta > Pinopsida > Pinales > Pinaceae > Pinus > Pinus tabuliformis. The sequence goes on from CM062812.1 coordinate 792,205,436, forward strand.
GATCATCAGGGCTATTATTCAGGAAGTGTTTACATTTTACTTCTTTAGGCAGAGTCTGTAATCGGGCCAGGTAGCCTCTGGATTCATCCTTCTTTTGGAAGGTGAGATATCCGGTGAATGCCCATACAGTCGATCTCTGTACAAGAAATACTTTTTTCTCACAAATTCTAGATCGGAAGCGCTTGAGTTTTGTGCTGGTGGAATTCGAATTTAATTCCAAAGCAAGAGATAAACTCAGAAACATCAAATGCGAGAATGGAGACAATATGCCCCAGTATCTCACGAAGTTCACCCAATGTCGGGATGAGCTGGGAAGTGTGGGGGTGACTGTCGGATGAGGATGGTGAGTCTACGACTCCTTGACCTTCCTAAGAGTTGGCATAGCTACCAGGACTCGGTGAATGGAAGGGAGAAACTGCCAGGATGGGAGAGACTTTGGTCGGATCTTGTGCAGGAGGATATTAGACGGAGCACCAGAGACAGTTCTTCATCCATGCAGGTTGAGGAGAACTGTGCCTTAGCAAGTAAGGCGAAGAAGGGGAAGGGGAAGGTTTCTCTTTCCAAATCCAGTTCTTCCAATGATGAGAAGAAGGTTGATAAGGAGAATGTGAGATGCTTTCATTGTCATGAGTTGGGTCATTATGCTACTAATTGCCCAAAGAAGAAGTCCAAGAAGGGATCTGGGGAAGGATCTGAAGGTGAGGCAGCCTCACTTGCTTCACAATTTGAGTTGGACTTCACACTCTTCGCATGCATGGTTTCATCCATGGTGGGAAGTGGTTGGTTTCTTGACAGTGGAGCTTCTTTCCACATGACCGGTGACAAAAGTTTGTTCAGTACTTTGGAGGAGAAAGATCTCCAAATACTCATAGGGATGGGTAATGATGAGAAGTATAGTGTCTCAGGTGTAGGCACGGTTTTTTCAGAGGGAGCATGGAGCTCGCCTTACCTTGACCGATGTTAAGTATGTACCAGGATTGAAGAGAAACTTGGTGTCGATCGCGATGTTGGAAGGCAGAGGCTATGATGTGGTCTTTAGTAAGGGAAAGGTTTTCCTTAGACACATCATCACTAGACAGGTGAAGCAGATTGGTTCACGGGTCAAGAACCTGTATGCTCTTGAGGTTCAAGATGCATGCAAAGCCTTGAGCAGCGAGGCAACTGATGGAGACTTGGTGGTTGAGAGGGAGCGTATATTACCTCTCAACATGCAGAGCCAGAAGAAGTCTTAGACGATTGTGGAGGAGCCACGATTGGTGCAACAGCTTCAAGAGGTTGTGGAGGAGCCACAACAAGGGAAGCTGAGAGGACATCGAGTAGAGACATCTACTCATCCAGAGACCTCCAGTAGGGGGAAACTTCGAGCCAGGTGGGCTAAGGGATCACATGCAGCCATACCTCCAGGTAGGAGGTGGGGTGATGTGGATTGATTGTCCCAAGGAGGAGGGGCAGGATCCTTGAGGTACCCAACCTCTTGGATGAGACCTTGCTACGGGAGCCCCGATGTGTAGTAGCAGGAACTGACTGATTGGGTAGAGACAGATGCGGATGGAGCAGCAGAGAGAGCGACAGTGCAGGGAATCCCAGTACAGCGCATAGCTAGCAGGCTGTAGCAATGCGAGAGGCACAAGTGTTTTGCACAGTGCTAGGTGGCACAGAGAGGTGTGCAATGGTGCGAGATGCATGGAGATGTTGCAGTAGCGCAGATGTCAGAGAGGGAGCACTTGTCAGCAGCAGGTAGAGCTTCAGCATCAGAGGGTGTTTCTATCCCAACAGGGAGGTCAGTTGGGAGGTGCAGTGCGGATGGAATGCTGGGAGATAGAACCAGCAGCAGCACGGATGCAGTCAGAGATCAAAGTGACAGAGGCTAGAGCAGTCAGATACTGAAGAGCACAGAGATGCAGAGTTTCAGTCGATAGAGGCAATAGCAGTCAGAGACTTTGATGACAGAGCAAGTGGACCGGCCAGATGTGTTGCCTGGAGAACATTCCAGAGTTACAGGATCGGGTTTGAGAGGAAGCCTTTCTTGTTGAGAGGGAGTGTTGAAAAGTGTGCAACAAGAAATGCTTGTTGAGAGTGCAACAAGATGATGGAGATTAGTGAAAAGAGTCGCCTTCACTAAGTGGGCCCGCAGGCTATTTTTGGCGCAAGTCTATTTTTAGACATATGGATCATGTCTATGGATTGCAGGTTGATGTTTATGGATGATTGGTCAAGTTGGGAAAAATAGATGGACTTCTATTTTTGGTCAAAGTGTGAGTGATCACAGTGTGAGTGATCAAAGTCTATTTTTAGACTGGCTGTCAAAAATAGAAAAGTCAAATATTATTGTATCATAATATTTGGACTATAAACTTGATCTTATTCTCTTGGAGCACTTCAGGATGAGCTACGGATGTGGTACATGCAGATCCCAGAGGGAAATACGTGGTTACCTATGGGATGACTAATATTTGCATGCAGGACTTCAATTAGAACTCAAGTGAGTTGAGTTTAGTGGACTGGAGGTGCAGTTGATGGAGTTGTGTTCAATTTAGCCTTGCTAAACTAGTTGTATTTAGTCTAACTGATCAATAGACTAGAGATGATTTGGGTGAATTAGTTATTAATTAATTCACAAGTTATTAACTCATAATGCAACTATAGAATACATCAGTTAACTCAGTTGCATGTCAGTGCATGTTCAGTTCAACAAGGACAAGTGGTAGAGAATCAAATTGCTATCAGTTGTGACTATAGTTGTGCACCAGATCTTGCACAATCAAGGGATTGAGTATGCCAATGAGTTTGCTCACGTATTTGCCCAGTATTGTAGCCTTTGCTCATGTCCAACAAAGTGTGAGTGGTTATTTTGAGGTGAAATACGAGTTTGGGAAGCCATTCTCATCAGTTCTTGAGCAGGTATTGAGCTGTGGAGGCAGGCAAGCAGCGGGGGAGATTTGGAGATCAGATCTGAGCTGTATTGTGTGTAACAGGTGGAGCTGGTACTGGATTGCTTGTGAGAAGCATTGCACTTTGTAATGTTACATGATTAAATCAATATAATATACAGATATTGTGGGGTTTTTAGCGAGATGCTTTCCCCGGGATACATACTGTGTTAATGAGTTTGATTGATGCTTCTATGTGTGCCTGTGAATGTTTCTACTTCTGTAAATTGATGATCAACGTAGAGGAGATTATGTATTATACATGTTCCGCTTAAAATTGTATGATCAGGATAATCTCTGTGAATATGTGTTAAATTATTCAAAATTTCTACACCTTCTTCCCATCATTAGAAGAACTGGATTTGGAAAGAGAAACCTTCTCTTCCCCCTCTTTGCCTTACTCACTAAGGCACAGTTCTCCTCATCATGCATGGATGAAGAACTGTCTCTAGTGCTCTGTCTGATCTCCTCCTGCATCAAATCCGACCATAGTCATTCCCAATCTGGCAGTTTCTCCCTTCCATTCACCGAGTCTTGGTAGCTATGCTAGCTCTTAGGAAGGCCAAGGAGTGTTAGACTCACCATATCCTCATCTGATGTCATGACCCCTACACTTGCAAGCTCATCCCTACATGTGATGAGCTTGGTCAGATACATAGAGATCGTCTCATCCCTTTCACAGTTGATCTTTAATAGTTTTTCCTTCAGTGCCAGCTTCCTCTGATCACTGCTATTCTGATATAAATCTTTCAATGTTTTCCACATTGCATGCAGAGTCTCCTTCCCATGGAGGCTCAAGACAATGTGATCTCGCACTCCCTCCAAGAGAATTCTCCTAGCTCTAGCCACACACTTCCTCCATTCCACCTGCTCAGTCTTGTCAGTAGGCTTAGGGATTTCTTGATCAATGAAATCCTTAAGACCATTATCTTCCAAAATTGCCTCCATGCGATCCTTCCAAGTTATATAGTTTGAGCTGCCATTAAGGGCATACTCAAGCCTCAAACCATAGAACGCCATCGATGAAATAGATGTGATAAGAACTTGAGATCTATATCTTGAATAATAAACTTTGAATTTCTCTTGCTAGTATATTGTTCTTGCTTGATCACCTGTGCTCTGATACCATGTAGAAATTTCTCCTGTAGAACAAACCGATATATGCAATGTCCTAAAGCATAATACTTGTTCTACTTCTACAAAACATTAAGCGGAAGCATAATCGAATTCATGAGCAACATCAAGTAGAAACATGCATAACTGATGATTCCGCAGCCAACTGATGATTCTGCAGCCATCTGATGATTCCGCAGCTATCTGATGATCCCGCAGCCTTTTTGTTAATCTCAAGGTTCCACGTGTCATTTTTCCAAACGAGCCACATGGGCACTTAGGAATCAAGGTGCTCGAGGTTCCTGTGCCATTGGTTCAGCCAGCCACGTCATCTGTACCTCTGGTCAACGAGGGTCAAGTTACGGTCAACAAAGGCAGCTTAACGGTGATGCGTAAGCTGTTGGGTCTCGTCAGTTCAAACGGTGACTTGTCCGTGTTACGCAGGTTGTGGGGGACATAATCCAACTCTGGATTCAATGCCCATAACGACCAGAACCTCCAGCTCATCCACGAGGCTTATGACGTGTTATTGAACCTTAATTACGCATGACAGTTAGTTTATTTTTCAGTTTTAGCTGTACGCATTAGGCCATCTTTCAGATGCCTATAAAAACTTGCGTCTGCGTACGCTTATGGTTACTTTTTAGTTGTTGTGTTTTATGAACTTGTTATCATTTTAGCGCATTCCAAGACTCTGTTTTAATAGTGTTGTTCTAGCACTCTTGACTGTAATTTTCTGCACATGGAGTAATAGAAGCAGTGTTGTTCTGAAGTTTTCAATTCCTTGAGTCTTCTTTGGGTATTATGAATGGAGGGCCCCTGTTCATGACTGCCCTTGTATAGTATTTCATGTTTATATTCTTGCTATTTCTTTATTTTCCATTCAGCATTTCCTTTTCTTGAAACATGTAAAGTTTAATTCACTTTCATTGTTATTTCATTTGTAGCATTCATTTTGACTGATCAGTATTGTTCTTTTGCAGGTTTTTAACCCGGGATTGTTTTTGTGTTTATGTATTTGCTTTATAACTGATGGTATTTTCAGTTGACAAATTCAAAGTTGTTGCCTTTACTTTCATAGCTGATTTGTAGTTTAATTTCTCAAAGTTGTCTGCTAACATATGAATGGTCTCTTTATCACAAATTGTTTATCTTTTAGAGATCAGAATACTAATAACTTACAGCTGGCTTTGAGTACTTTTTAGACTAATCCTTAACTACTTTCTAATCGTGCTTTACACAGTACTATGTGTTAGAAGCAGAGAGTTAGAAAGAGCAAAACATTATAACTAGTCTTTAAAGTAGACTTTTCTCATTTTTGATCACTTTTCTAACTCATCTTTAGCTACTTCCTAATCGTGTTTTACACAGTACTATGTGTTAGAAGCAGGGAGTTAGGAAGAGATAAACATTATCATTGGTTCTTAAAGTGATTTTCTTACTTTTTATTTGCAGCAGCATGAATGGTGTCTAGTGCCATTAGAAAGTGGTTCTTTGCTTTCAAGTCATTTCAAGTTATTTATTTCTTTCAAGCTTTTCCTTTTCAGCAAGTAGTTAGAAACCACTGATCACTCACCTTCACTCATCTAGAATTCACCTTACACACACCATCACTCATCTGTTTATAAATCACCACTCCATCTTAGGAAGATAAATTAACCACAAACAACACCCCAAACGACAAAAAGCTCTAAGAGGTTGCTTAAGTACATATAGTACACCTTCACTTCATCAGCTTACGAGCCCCGGGTTGACAATTAATGACATCAATTTAGGAACACTAAATTGACTAAACATTTTGGCGCCATTGCCGGGGAAGTGAAATTAAGTAGCCATATTCTTAGAAAAAAAAACATAAAAAAATTTCAAGGAAAGAAGTTGATAACCTATCAAAGTATGCTCTCCTCTTGCACTGCAAGGTGATCTGGAGGATCAGAAAAGAGAAAGTTATTGATTTGATAGTTTCTTGAGTATGCTCTCTTCTTGTACCTAGAGTGAACTGGAAGATCAGAAAAAGAACTATTAACTTGACTTGAAGAAAAATAATAAAAAATGACATGCATAGAGCTAGAGATTCTAGAGGAAGTTTTTTAGCTAGAGCTCGAAGTTCAATTTTTACAAGTCCATCTGCTTCAAGGGATAGACAAGAGACACCCCCCTTATCTCCAACCGAAACTCCTAGTCCTAGAATTCCTGGAATTCAAGAGCCAAGAGTTGACTCTCCTACACCTTCTATTGAGTTTGAACCAGGAAGAGACTCTTCTCTTTCTCCTACAGAAAGACCAATTGTAATTGAGGAATTGGAATCATCTGAAGAAGAAGGAGAAATCTCTTCTCATTCACCTTTTGTAGAGGAACCAGAAGATTTTGAAATCCCTAGGAGAGTCATCATGGCAGAGGAAGAAGGAGGTGGTAGAGGTAGAGGTAGAGGAGGAGGAGGAAACAACAATAACAATAATGGAGGAAGAGGTCCCCTTGGAGGAGGAAATAGAGATGGGGATAATTCATTTGGGTTTCCCATTGTTAATGAGGATTCCCGAGCCACCATGAAAAACATATCACCATCTGTCCTCCCTAACTTCCATGGGTTAAGGACTGAGGACCCTGAAACATTCTTATTTGAGTTTGAAGTGGTATGTCGAACTTATGACTACCTGGATGACTCTCAGAAACTCAAATTGTTCCCTTCAACACTAAAGGATCAAGCCTTGAAATGGTTCATGGGGTTACTCACTCAATCCATTAGGACTTGGGATGAAATGAAACAGACATTTTTGGATAGGTATTTCGATTATTGTATGCCTACTAATCACAAGGATGAGGTTTTTAAAATGATACAAAAAGAAGATGAGAGCTTAGAAGATTTACTTGAGAGATTTCAATATAACTTGAAAAGAGCAAAAATGAGTACCTTGGATGAAGAGACCTTAAAAGCCCTCTTATTAAAATCCATTAGGGATGAATGGATAGACATCTTAAACATGATGGGGAAAGGGGATATTTCTCAACTTTCACTCAATGATATAGCAGAACTTTGTACCCATCTCTCAAGGGGCAAATCAAAAACTCAAAAAGGGCCTAGAGATCCTTCTCTCCTTAGGGCAAATGAATCTGCAGCAGGATCAGTAAGTAGGGCTGAAATCGGCAGTATGCTTGATGAATTTAAAACTGACATCTTAGGGAGTCTTAGTGAACAACTTGATACCCTTAAGATTCACAATAAACAAAAAGCAGAAGCTGAGGCTTTGGCTATCTTTTGCCCGAAATGTAGAAAGAAACATGCTTTAAGGGAATGTCCCTTAGATCCACACGTTGTAGAAACATGTGTAATTTGCTCAGAAACTCATGAGACCAAGGATTGTCCTTCAATTCCTGGCCTCAAAGCAGTCTTTCAAGAGGATCCAGATACACTTGAATCTCTCTGTTTTATTGCAAGGAGACCTTGGCAAGGACAACAGAATCAAGGGTTTAACAACTCTATGAATTCTCAATCCCAACCAAATTGGAATCCTTGGCAACAACCTTGGCCTCAACCTCAAAATGCTTTTCAAGCATGGATGCAAAGCATGCAAAATCCTTATGGGAGATTTGCTCAATTCTATCAATATCCTCCATCATTTCAGAATCAGCAAGTCCCACAACTTCCAAATCAAGGTCAACAACTATCATTGCCATACCCTCAACAACAACAACCTCCTCCACAAAATCAAAATTCTCAACTATCACTTCAATCCCAGCAGAAATCAAATCAACTTCCCTCTCATCCATTACCAAATCCAAATAATAGGAACCCTCAAAATGCTTACATGATGGAAGGTCAACCATTCCCTACCTATATGTTTGTTCCTCTCAATGAAGTACAACTCAGATCAGGTAGAATCTTAGATCAACCTTCTACAAGTGTTCAACAACCAAGCATTTCTGAGGAAGAATCTCTCAAAGTCAATAAAGGTTCTGAAGTATCACTTCAAAACCAAAATATCCAAAAAGAAAAAGAAAAAGAATCAACCTCTACAACTCCCATAGTTGAGCAACCTACACCTGTAGCTACACCTCCTTTTCCTGAAAGATTGCAAATTGACAAAGGGGTGGAAAAGCAGATATGGGTGCCTGACTATAGTTTCCTAGATGAATTGAAGAATGTCTGTATCAAGATCCCCTTGTTACAAGCCATTAAAGAAATTCCCATTCTAGCGAAGACAATAAAGGAGTTGAGTTTGAAGAAAACAGGAAAAAGAACCAGAGATACTAAAAGGATACATCTAGTTGGAAAAATTGTAGACATAATGATGGGTAAGATTACCATGCAAAAATATGTAGATCCCGGTAGCCCTATTGTCAAAACTCATATTAATGGGGTTGAAATCCCAAATACTTTGATTGACTTAGGAGCCGCGATCAACATCATGAGTAGACAGACCATGGATCAGTTAAAGCTTCCTAACCTTCTCTTTACACCTACTTTACTGCAACTTGCAGATAGATCAATCATTAAACCTGATGGTGTATTGGAAGATATTCCAGTCTCTCTAGATTCTTGGGAATATCCAGTTGATTTTATGATTTTAACTTCCAAGAACAATCTAGGAGGGCATCCTCTTATTTTAGGAAGACCTTGGCTGGCCACAGCTGATGCTTTCATAAGTTGTAGGTCTGGGGACATGTATATATCAGATGGTAATTCCACCAAGAAATTCAACTTGTATCCTCCAGCAAAGGCAATAACAGAAATAGGAGAAGATGAGTGGGTTGATGATGAGGATACTATTCAACCTGTTCTAACCATCTCTGAAATCAGTGAGGATAGTCAAATTCTAAATACATTAGAAAATTTTGAAATACCTTTAGAATATGACTCTACACAGTTTCAGTTAGATGCAGACATTGAATATCTCTCCTCTAGACAGATGTCTCTCTTCTCAATGGAAGAGTTTGGTAGTTCTACAGTTGAAATCCTTCCAGGAAAAACATTGAACATTAACAAAAACTTGGGAAGACCACAAGAAGAAGAATTAACTAAACTGTTGCAAAAACATTCCACTGCCTTTGCATGGGAATACACTGACATGAAAGGAATCGATCCTAAGACTTGTATTCATCACATCTATATTGAAGAAAATAGCAGACCTATTAGGCAACCACAAAGAAGGATGAATCCAAACCTTAGGGAAATCGTGAAAGAAGAACTCCAGAAATTGCTCAAGGTAAACTTCATTTACCCCATTTCAGATAGCCAATGGGTTTCTCCCTTGGTTATAGTGCCCAAAAAGAATGGTAAATGGAGAGTTTGCATTGATTATCGAGAATTGAACAAGGTAACCTTAAAGGATCATTTCCCTCTACCTTTTATTGACCAGGTATTAGACACTTTAGCAGGTAAAAAGTATTTCTCATTCTTGGATGGTTTTAGTGGGTATAATCAAATTCAGGTAGCACCTGAAGATCAAGACAAAACCACATTCACTTGTCCTTGGGGAACTTTTGCCTACCGAGTACTCCCTTTTGGATTGTGCAATGCACCCGCTACATTTCAAAGGGCTGTACTAGGAATCTTTTCAGATCTGATTCATGATTGTGTAGAGGTATACATGGACGATTTCACAGTTTATGGTAATACATTTGAAGAAGCTTTGGAAAATTTGGAAAAAGTACTGGTAAGATGTAAGGAAACAAATCTTTCTTTAAGTCATGAAAAGTGTTTTATGATGTTTACTAAAGGGATTGTTTTAGGACATCATATTTCAGGAGATGGGATTAAGGTTGATAGATCCAAAGTTGAAGTCATCTCTAAGTTACCTGTTCCAAATTGCCAAAAGGATGTTAGAAGTTTTCTTGGGTTTACTGGGTATTACAGAAGATTTATTGAAAACTTCACTAAGATAGCATCCCCTCTTTTCAAATTTCTTACCAAGGACTGTGAGTTCAAATGGGATCCTGAGTGTCAATCTGCCTTTGAAGCTTTAAAGACTAGAATATCTGAAGCACTCATCTTAAGGGGGCCAAATTGGAAACTCCCTTTCCACATTTCTACTGATACTTCAGATACAGCTCTAGGAGTTGTTTTGGGACAAAAGGATTTGATCCCTTATGCCATTTATTACACAAGTAAGAATTTGACTCCCACTGAGTTAAATTATACTGTTACAGAAAAAGAGTTCTTAGCTGTGGTACATGCAATCAACAAGTTTAGACACTACATAACCGTCTATGAAACCTTTGTCCATACTGATCACTCTGCCATAATATATTTAATGAACAAACCTGTCACTAATGGTAGAGTTACAAGATGGCTTTTACTTTTACAAGAATTCAACATTACTGTGTTAGATAGACCTGGAAAACAAAACACAGTAGCTGATTTCTTGTCTAGAATCCAAAACACTAATGAAGATTCTCCAGTAGAAGATAAGTTTCCAGAAGAATACTTATTTGCGGTGACTACCAAGACTCCTTGGTATGCAGATATGGCTAATTATCTTGTTACAGGGAAGCTTCCTCTACACTTATTTCCTAATGAGAAAAGGAAAATCATTCAGGAGAGTGCACATTATTCTTGGATTTCTAATGAATTGTTCAAAACAGGGCCAGATTGTATAATCAGAAGGTGTGTTCGGGAAGATGAAATGCCTGACATCCTTAAGGCATGTCATGATGAACCATGCAGCGGGCACTTTGCTGACAAGAGGACAGCCTATAAAATCCTTTCTCTAGGATATTATTGGCCTTCTCTTTTTAAAGATGCAAAGCAGTATGTTAGAAGGTGTGACAGCTGCCAAAGAGTTGGGAAACCAACTCCTTCAAATGAAATGCCTCTACAGCCTCAGGTATGCATCGAACCCTTTGAGAAATGGGCTCTAGATTTCGTTGGACCAATTAATCCACCATCAAAGCAAAAGAAGTATATACTGGTTTGTACTGACTATCTTACTAAGTGGGTAGAAGCAAAAGCATTGCCTTCTGCCACTGAAAATTCAGTTGTTCAATTTCTTTTTGAGGATATTTTCACTCGTTTTGGTGTCCCAAGGGAAATTGTGACAGATCAGGGCAGCCAGTTTACATCTAAATTGATGGAGAAGCTGATGGAGGAATATAAGATCAAGCACAGAACATCTACTCCCTACCATCCGCAATCCAATGGCCAAGTGGAATCTACCAATAAAGTTCTTGAGGGCATTATCACCAAGACTGTTCATCTTCATAGAAGAGATTGGGCGGAAAGGCTCCCTGAAGCCTTATGGGCCTATAGAACTACATGGAAGAACACAACAGGACATTCTCCCTATGAACTTGTTTATGGGAAGGAAGTCCTGCTCCCCATTGAGTTCCAAATCAAGACCTTCAAGATGGCAGTCCAATTGGGAATGAGCCTCTCAGAAGCTCAAAGACACAGAATGGACCAGCTAAATGAGCTAGATGAAATAAGACAAGATGCAATTCTAAGGACCGATCTAGTTCAGCACCAAAGATCTAAATGGCATGATCGTCATATCAAAGAAAGAAAGTTTCAGAAAGGAGATTGGGCTCTATTGTTTGATTCAAAGTTCAAAGACTTCAAATGAAAGTTTCAAACTCATTGGCTTGGGCCATATGAGATTGATGAAGTCTTTAGCAATGGAGCAGTTAGAGTGAAAACTATTGATGAATTTCATACTCCTCTTATTGTGAATGGCCATCGCTTGAAAATCTACCAAAAGCCATTCTCAAAAGAAGAGTTTGTCAAGTTGTTTAAAGAAGATTCTGCAATCAGGTTGGTGGAGAAGGATTCTTCTCCTCCATCAGCCTAATCTTTGGTTTTTGAAAAAAAAAAGAAAAAAAAAAAAAAAAGAATAAATGTATGACCCTGAAAACCAATCTCTGATTGGCAGTCTCATGCAGAAAACCTAAGGTGAAAATCAGGGTCACCTGACACCTCATGTTTTCCAAAATATATATATATATATATATATATATATATCTCCCTTCCATCTCATCTCGCCATTCCATCCACTTCATTCGCCATCTCATTCATTTAATCACTCTCACTCCACTTCATTTCTTTCCATCCATCCATCCATTCATTACATTTCATTCCATCAATAAAGTCATTTTTTTTAGATAACTGAAGTTGTTTTGTGTAGCCGGAGGGTATCACTGCAGTTTCCGCAGCTGTTTGACAATTCTGCAGCCATCTAACGATTCCGCAGCTCTCTGCACCTGCATAAAAAAAACACAGTCTGTTTGAAAAAAAAAAATTACAGTTCAGAAGTCATCAACAATAAGTGGAAAAGAGTCATGCAACAACAATAAAACAATGAAGGGTTAGTGGAAAATGATCAAAGGCAATCCAAGCGCGAATCTGAGGTATGATCTAAATCCTAAACTTACGGTTATCTCATTTTGCAAAGTTTCAGGGTTATGTTTCTTGCCATTTAATGTAATGATTACCAGTCTTTCCCATCATGCGACCAAAAATCCACGTATCCCCCACACTTATCGGTCATGTTCATCACGATTTTGAAACTCAATTGTGGCTGCTCTTCCATTAAGGTTTTCATACCTAAGTGACGTAGACTACTGTACTACGTCTCTCTACGTCATAATTCCCGCAGCCAAGTGTAAACCTATGACCGAAACCTAAGGACCTAACTGTTTCTACCCATCATTTCATAACCCTCATACTCTCGTATCATTCCATTCACGCTGTTTCATTTCCATAGTTTCTTTATTCCGTTGTGCTCACTACGCTGCTACCTCAGCCATACTCTGTTTTACTTCTTCCTCTCTGCTAATTTTGGGTATCAGTGAACGTATGTTACGGCTGTTATAGTAGAACCGTAAATTTACTGTGTTAAGGCCACTGTTGAAGCCGTGTAACCTTTTTCCAAAAGATTTAGAACAAGAGCCGTAAATCTACTGTGTTAGGGCCACTGTTGAAGCCGTGTAACCTTTTTTCCAAAAGTCTTAGAACAGAGCCGTAGAGCCAATGGGTAAACTCTTAAGAGTAGAACCCAAGGGTTCAAAATTTCTGGAGGGATATCCTCAAGTTAAAGAAGCTCTGCAAAAAGAAAACTGGCTCCAATGCATCCAGAAATTCAGAGGTTACCACAAAGAGGTTACGAAGACCTTTGCACGTTCCTTCAGAGACAAAGACAATCAAGTGGAGATAGGAGACCTGAAGTTTACAGTCACTGAGAGCAGTATAGCACAGGCCACTTCACTTCCACAAACTGGAGAAAGATGGTTTAAAAATAGATCAGTACAAGACCAACAGTGGAAGCAAATCTTAAAGAATCCAGGTATGGATACGAGCATTTTTACAAAAGGGATTCCTGTTACTTATGTCAAGGAAGAATGGACAACTTTACTTTTATTAGTGGAAAAATTCTTTACTTGTGAGGGAAGGTTTGGAGTTTTATATGTTTACCATGCCAAAGTCATGATGCATTTCTTAGGAGATGATATTAACCTTCCATATTTTCTACTCTCGAGTCTTAGAAAAATGTGTTCAATTGTCCAAAGGAACCCAAGAAACATTGAATCACATCTGTATCATCATGGTCTTGTTAAGATGCTAGTTGAGGAACAGTTGAAAGCAAAAAGAGATACCTGGGAGAGATTTCTTGTGAGAAACCATTTGGAAGAAGCAGGAGAAACCTCTGTGCCTAGAAAGAGTAGAAGAAAAAGAAAAGAGGCTACCCCTGAAACTGTTGTCCAAGAGGAAACTGTCCAAGAACAGATTGAAGAAGAAACTGATGTACATCATTCTGAACATGAAATTGATCCTGAGCCTGCTGTGGACACTGATCAAACAGCTCAAAGAGTCATCACAGAAACCCTTTCAGAACTTGCCCAAGAAGTTGCTCAAAAGAGAAAAGAGAGTAGGAAGAAACAAAAGAAAGATAAAGGCAAAGTTGTAGCCCAAGAAACTTACGCTACTCCTGAGAACTCTAGTGAAGAAGATACTCAGCCCTTAGCACAAAGAATGGCCAAACTCCATGAAACTGCCCTTTCCAAGAAGGTGGAAAAACAAAAGCAAAAGGCACAAAAAGAAAAACAGAACATCACCACCGTGAGAAGAAGCAGCAGGTTACAAAGAAAAGTAGGGGACACAAAGGGTAAAAAGTCACTCATCATTGACTTGAGCACACCTGAAAAGGTTGCTACAAGTCCTGACTTTGAGAAAAGCTCTCCACACGCTGAGTATGTTGACACCAGTCCTCCACGTGAGGAAAGTCCATTTGAGCATGAGCCTGAATTTGAACATGGATCTGAATTTCAGTATGAGCCTAGTCCTAAGAAGTCACCTGAGGTTGACCCTGATCAGCAAAAAGTTTATAATTACCTGGAGACGCTAGAACAAGCAGCTGCTGGTCCAAGCACTGCTCAACCTTTGGAGCAGCAAGTCCAATCACTGAAGCAGGAAATATTTGAGCTAGAGGTACTAAATCGCCACATCAAACAAGAAAATGAAAAACTGAAGATACAGAGCAATGTGGACAATATGGTCCAAGATAATACCATGCTTCATATGGGCCTGTGGCAAAAGGAAAACAAAAAGCTCAAGAAGAGATGCAGGAAATTAAACAGAGCCTTGATCAATCTAAAATTCAGGTGTTTGATGAAAAGACCAAGAGTCAATGTGGCCACACAGAGAAAGAAGAGAAGGCTGGATGTCTTAGCAGAGGCATCCCAGCAGGTGGACTGAACAATGTTTTTGATTGCATGAGGACATGCAATGCCCTCGTAGTGGGGGTATGTAGAGCCTCTACTTTACACTTGATTATCCATCATTACCTACAGTTTTCCCTCATTCATCTCTCTCTTTTGCCTCATTTTCCTTGCAAACCAACCCAGATCATTACATTATATGACTTTAAGCATGATTAAGGAATTTTGCTAATCTGTGACTGTTTTGTTTAGATTTTGACATATTTACAGGAATTCCGCAGCCATCTGATGATCCCGCAGCCTTTTTGTTAATCTCAAGGTTCCACGTGTCATTTTGCCAAACGAGCCACATGGGCACTTAGGAATCAAGGTGCTCGAGGTTCCTGTGCCATTGGTTCAGCCAGCCACGTCATCTGTACCTCTGGTCAACGAGGGTCAAGTTACGGTCAACAAAGGCAGCTTAACGGTGATGCGTAAGCTGTTGGGTCACGTCAGTTCAAACGGTGACTTGTCCGTGTTACGCAGGTTGTGGGGAACATAATCCAACTCTGGATTCAATGCCCATAACGACCAGAACCTCCAGCTCATCCACGAGGCTTATGACGTGTTATTGAACCTTAATTACGCATGACAGTTAGTTTATTTTTCAGTTTTAGCTGTACGCATTAGGCCATCTTTCAGATGCCTATAAAAACTTGCGTCTGCGTACGCTTATGGTTACTTTTTAGTTGTTGTGTTTTATGAACTTGTTATCATTTTGGCGCATTCCAAGACTCTGTTTTAATAGTGTTGTTCTAGCACTCTTGACTGTAATTTTCTGCACATGGAGTAATAGAAGCAGTGTTGTTCTGAAGTTTTCAATTCCTTGAGTCTTCTTTGGGTATTATGAATGGAGGGCCCCTGTTCATGACTGCCCTTGTATAGTATTTCATGTTTATATTCTTGCTATTTCTTTATTTTCCATTCAGCATTTCCTTTTCTTGAAACATGTACAGTTTAATTCACTTTCATTGTTATTTCATTTGCAGCATTCATTTTGACTGATCAGTATTGTTCTTTTGCAGGTTTTTAACCCGGGATTGTTTTTGTGTTTATGTATTTGCTTTATAACTGATGGTATTTTCAGTTGACAGATTCAAAGTTGCTGCCTTTACTTTCATAGCTGATTTTTAGTTTAATTTCTCAAAGTTGTCTGCTAACATATGAATGGTCTCTTTATCACAAATTGTTTATCTTTTAGAGATCAGAATACTAATAACTTACAGCTGGCTTTGAGTACTTTTTAGACTAATCCTTAACTACTTTCTAATCGTGCTTTACACAGTACTATGTGTCAGAAGCAGAGAGTTAGAAAGAGCAAAACATTATAACTAGTCTTTAAAGTAGACTTTTCTCATTTTTGATCACTTTTCTAACTCATCTTTAGCTACTTCCTAATCGTGTTTTACACAGTACTATGTGTTAGAAGCAGTGATTTAGGAAGAGATAAACATTATCATTGGTTCTTAAAGTGATTTTCTTACTTTTTATTTGCAGTAGCATGAATGGTGTCTAGTGCCATTAGAAAGTGGTTCTTTGCTTTCAAGTCATTTCAAGTTAT